>JAKUCV010001024.1:0-15562 GCA_028386065.3 Turnera subulata | reverse complement strand
AATATAAGAGTTTTGAGGATCTTAATACCAGAATGTAGGATAGGTTCTTCTAGCTCTAGTCATATATTTGTGCTTCCAGTTTTTTAGTTAATTCATGTTGAATGGTCAATGTATTTGAGTTTTTTCATCAGATACTTAACTGGCAATGTGAAAGATAATTTATATTATCTTTTCTCAACCTGGAAGCTAATATAATTTCAACACCAAGATGCAAAGCATTAGATTTATGCTCAAAACGGAAAGAAACTAAAGGCCATTAGAAGTAATTGGTCTAAACAATGGAAAACTGACAAACTAGGAAACTTACAAGACCATTTTACCCAAGAGAGGCACTTTTTCCAATTCAAATTTCAAAGTCATTTGGAACAATAGCAGTTAGAAATAATATCTGGATATTGTAGTTATAGGCGACATCCAACTTGCTACATTCTGTTTCTCATCGTTAAGTGGGCAGTAGGCTGTTGACTCCAAGTTGGTGCCACCATCTAAGTGATAAAGTTCAGATATGCTAGTTTGACTTCAACTCATTATTTCATCATGCTGCTTTCACATTTTTCCCAAGTATGCGTATGTCAAACTTGTGTTGGAAACAGGTAATATCTCACGCCAGTTGCATGTAGTAACATTTTGGAACCACGATGTTACTGTTTTGAAGTTTTGCTGAGATCTCTCGTTCAAACATGCTTGTTTATGGCTTATTCGTGATATTGAAAGTTGGTATCTCCGTGTAATGAACTAAATAGGCTGTTTCGGTATACCTTTCTGACGTATATGTATAATTGCTTTATGTAGTAGATTAGATGAAATTAACAGCATGTGTGTACAGTATCTGAACCTAAAATATTGTGTTAATGGAGCAGCTCGCAGTTCATACATTGCCATTTGGAGGTGTTGGGGAGAGTGGACTTGGTTCGTACCATGGAAAATTTTCTTTTGATGCTTTTAGCCATAAGAAGGCAGTTCTGTATCGAGGTTTCGCTGGTGATGCAACCTTGAGGTATCCACCATACACCAAAACTAAGCTACGAATATTGAAGGCTTTTGTAACTGGCGATATATGGGGAGCAATTCGCGCTTTGCTAGGATGGGCCTAAGGCGTAAGAAGATAATCTGTCAGCCAGAGAGCTTGTTTATAAAAAAGAATAACGGTAAGATTGCTGGATTGAAAGAGTGAAAGGTGGACTTTGGTGAATGCAACGCCTTCTTCTTGCTCACCATGCTATACTGGTCTCAGATTTGTTGGGAAGTCGGCAATACATAGTCTTGTCTGTTTGTTTATTATTTTTTTTTTTTGGCGATATACCTCAGGTGTTTATTATGTTATTGTCTTCGATCCATTTTGTTGGCTAAGAGTGCTGGAAAAAGTGTTCAAACAAACTCTGACTTGGCATTGCACCACTAAGTTTAATTTGTTACTCCCTCTTCTTTATTGTGCTTTCGAGTTTTCTCACACATACGAAACAGTAAAGTAACTATGGGTTTTTCAGACCAAAAAAAAAGTAACTTGTTTTTTTTTTCTTTTTTAAAAAGCAACCTAGATTTTAGGGACGACAATGATTATATATATTATCCTTAAAAAGTTTATTTATTAAATCTTTTTTATGTTATTTAATGAATGAGATATAATTACAAACTAGCAATTCATACTAACAGTTATTTTCAAACTAGAATTCCTATTCAATGGAAAAGAACGAAGGGAATGAATAATATTAAATAAAATAAAAATGGTGGGATAATGTTTTGTGCGACGCCCAGGAAAGTTTGTAGAGTCATTTAAACGGCAGCAATGCTAAAAATAAGCTAGGTGTAGTCTTAGGTTCGCTAAGTTGCTAATATTACATGTGTTTTTTTTTTTCTGTTCCCAAAACCGTATCTTTGCACCTGTCTAATCCGAAATCTATTATGTTGGATGAGTTTCCAATGAGTTTCTTTCCATACCTCCTTAACAATGTTAAGGAATTTGATAATTATGATAGTAGTATGTTTAGAGATGTGTTTAATTTTAATTTGAAGGAGGCCAATAGCCACAATTTTTGGAATAGATGGCAACAATGCTTTGCTTTGTGAATCGTCATGATATAGTAGTTCCTCCATTAATCAATTAGAATGAGCTTGGACCCGTACGAGTAAAATCATCCCATATCCATTGTACCCCAAAGATACCGAAAAATATATTTTATCCCATTCCAATCTCTCCTAGTTGGGGCAGAACTATATCTTGAAAATAAAGTGACAACAAAACATATGTAAGGTCTTATATTACTAGCAATATACATTAAAGCTCAAGTGGCGGTGAGATATGACACTTTTAGACAAAGAATTTCTTCATTTTCTTCTCGAAGTCTAAAATTACCTTTCTTTTAATCAAGTGACCTCACAACCATTGAGGTAACGGATGTGCTTTGTCCATATAAAATCTTTTCAATACCTTTTTGGTATAATGTGTCTATGGACAAAGAACCCATTCTCTAAATGTGTAACCTGAAGACCTAGACAAAGCTTTGTCTTCCCAAGATCTTTCATCTCAAATTCTTTCTTTAAATAATACACAATTTTAGATACCTCTTCAGGAGTTCCAATAATATTTTTATCATCAACCTAAACACCAATGATGACATATCCATGTATGGACCTTTTAATAAAAACACATGGACATATGGAATCATTTTTGTAGCATTCTCTTACCAAATATTCATTGAGTCGATTATACCGCATACGTCCAGATTGCTTCAAGCCATATAAGGATCTTTTCAATTTGATTGAGTATATATCCCGGAAATTAGTTGCTTCGGAGAACTTGAATCCTGCAGGGACTCTCATGTATATATCATGACTTATAGGTCCATACAGATAAGCTATAACAACATCCATTAGACGCATTTCTAGTTTTTCATATACTGCCAGACAAATCAGATACTGAAAAGTAGTTGCATCCACCACATGGGAGTATGTATCCTCATAATCAATACCAGGTCGTTGGATAAAACCTTGTGCGATATACCGCGCTTTATATTTCACTATTTTCTTTATTGCACAAATACCCATTTTTAGCCGATCGGTGTTACACCATCAGGTGTAGGGACTATAGGCCCAAAAACTCCTCGCTTCATTAGCAAGTCTAACTCACCCTTAATTGCGTCTCTCCATTTTGGCCAATCATTTTTACACCGACATTCATCAACTAATTTAGGTTCATGACCCTCATTTTCTTCCATAATATTGAGCGTTATATTATATGCAAAAATTCCGTTGACGGCTAATTCATGTCGGTTCTACCTTGTTCCTGACATAATATTGTTGATTGAGATCTCATCATTTTGACTTATTTGAGGTACTTGAGTTACTTCTGGAATGTTACAATTTATGTCAAGAACCTCTTCCGGAAGATTGCCCTCTTCTTGAGGGTTTTCAATTTGAACCTCTACAGGAGGTCTTATTACCTCGTTGGGGCTATCTTATATCTTTACTCCTTTTCTCATTAGTTAGCTTCAGGCTGATACCAGCTTTTGGCTGGCTATAATAACTTCCAATGACTAGAATATATGTGTATTACAATCCAAAGAATAATGCAGGAATGTAGAGATATTCAACATCTCTTTCATTCATTGTGTGAATATGATATACATTTAAACTGATATCCTTAAAGTTCAAAAAATTTCTTTGAAAATTTGAAGAGAATAAAGCATTTTGAATAATTATCCTTCTTTCCTTAGGTAGTGAAATTTAAGCTCTTCTGGAGCCTTTAATTACTAACTTATACTTTTTCAAATTCCAAAGAAAAGAAACATTTCCATTTATCAAATACGGAATGAGTTCAAGGTTCATTCCGTATTTATCCTTGTTCTCTTAGGTAGTAAAATTAGAGCTCTTCCAGAGCCTTAAATTATTTTTGTACTACCAGAGATTGCACTAACATATGCCTTTTCAACTGTATGGTTCTTAAAATAATGGCTTGGATATCTGTCAGGCAGACAGTGTATAATTGAAGGCTTCGTGTTGATGACGTGTTTTAAATAAAAATTAGAAAGGTACCTCCTTAACAATGTTAAGAGATATGATAATACGATAGTAATATCCTATAAACTATAGGAGAATGATAAGAGAGAATGAAGAATGAGATGGACTCTTTATTTCATTCATAGGATATTCTTTTTTTTTTTTCAATTGTCATGTGCCTTTTATAACGTATATGGCCCAACCGTCCAAGAGTAATAATATTAACATTAAATACATTTCTAATAACATACGGTTTGATACAATGAACATTCATAACGTTTATTTATTTGAAAAGTAGCATTTAAAAGCTATCTTGGATTGATGAAAAATTGTTGAAAGTTATATAAAATTTGTAAAACAACATCATGAGTGGAATAAATTTTTTTACTGAAATGATAGCTTGAGTGGGACGGGGAGTACATTTTCTCTATTTCATGTTTCTTTTTGTCCAAATTTAAGATGTAAGTAATAATGCGTGGCGTTTGTAGCTTGCCATGCCATATTGCCTTCAAGGAAGATTGTCAAATCCTTTTAAGATTATAGGCAGGAAAAAATATTTGCCTATCCAAATGGTCTTTCCTCCTGGGTTGACTAAATGCAATTCATACAGCTGCTCAGGTTTTGGTTGGGTATGCACGTTTTTAGTCTACTCCCAGCAAATCATGTCTGTGTAGCAATTAATCCTATGAGTCTATGACATATTTTGTCGAAAACTTTGTGATTTGATAAATAAAAGGTTCAGGGGACCGCTTTAAGATTGTGGATCATGGAATGCCTTATGATGAATGATGATGGCGTTGTATGATTATTACGTTTTTGTATGATTATTACCTTTTGCACGGAAGCCTATTAGTTTTTAGCATTGCAGTCATTGAGGCCACTCTAATTAACTTTAGGGTGGATGATAGAACTCGCACGCTGGAACTCGCCGCTCACAGTCCGCATGGACACTGATGGGTTTGGCGTGCCTTTGGACTATGGTTATCAGTATCACGCAATGGCTTGGTTTTTCTTTTCTCTAAACAGCCGATACAATCAGATCAACTGTTTGATCAGGCAGTGACCCGGGCATTTTGGTGGCTTAAACTTCGGCATCCTCCTCCATTTGGTATTGGGTCAGTTTTGGCATCTCCAGCTCCCTTTCAAACATTGGAGTACAGGCAGACCAGTTAACATTGTTTTTTTTGGGTGACGCCCACTAGTGTAATAGATAGTTTTCAGTTTTCTTGTTATACTGTTACATTAACAGTCCTTGTACATAGCCCATCATATTAATAAAACCACACCATTAGTGTAAAAAAAGGGCAAAATTTTAGTTCACTTAGTCTTAACTTTAGCTCAATACCATTTTAACAACCTAACTTTTTGTTGTAACAAATTAGTAACTTAATTTTCTAAAAGTAACAAATTAGTAACTCCGTTACAACACCGTTAACACCAGCTCCTAGACTCATGGTGCGCACGTATTTAAACTTGATTTTCTTATATTTTAATTATTTTTAATTAAATTATCAATATTATATATAATATAGGTGATAATGTTAATTTATCTTTGAATAAAATTGATAATATTACTAGTAAAAGATGGTAGATAAATTATTACTTTTTTCAAAAAAAATTATCCTTTATGATTTTAAATTTTGTATAATTTTTTTATTTATTTCGATTTTATATTTTTTATAATAATTTTCTACATTATTCTCTTACTTCTAATTTTTCTCTTGTATAAAAATTTTTATTTCATAATATTCATATAACGGAGGGGCGCAACTTTTATTATTTTTTATTTGACTAGTACTTACGACATCACAACATCGTCTAGTTAGGATTTTTAAAAAAAAAGTAAAAAGAAATAGAAAAGATGTGGAAAAAGTATGAAAGAGAAAAAGAAAAGAAAATCAAGTTTAAAGACGCGCACATAGTAACTGTTATTAACGGTGTGTTATAACGGAGTTACTAATTTGTTACTTTTAGAAAGTTACAGTTACTAATTTGTTACAACTAAAAGTTATATTGCCAAAATGGTATTGAGCTAAAGTTAAAGTTAGTGAATTGAAATTTTGCCAAAAAAAAAAATGGTGGATGATAGAATATGCAGGAGTACATATATACTTCCTCATCTAAGATAACATATAGCAGGGTACAGCTCGCCGATAATTATGCGCTTGATTATCACCCAACTCCATTCGATCTAGGGTATGTCACACTATACTCGCATTGACAAGTACTGGTGCTACCTCATTCCTCTCTGTTATATGATCATTATGATTGCTAGGGCAACTTCATCTAGAACCATTCATCTTCAACAAGTTTTCCATTGCGGTCTCATTTCATAATTAAGGATGTTGCTAGACTAACCCAACGGAATTTTAATACTGATATTTGACATTTTCCCTATTGTGTTTTTCCTTCGTCGTCGTCTGATGTCTTCATTGTATCTATCTTTACCGAGAGTTCGTTGTCGTCCTCATCCGCCATCATGAATTATACTAGCTATAGCTAGCTGGTCAGGAATTCGTTTGAGGAGACTTTGCAACAATATATGGCTCGTCTTAGCGCCTGATTTTTTTTTTTTTTTGATTTACCGCCTGATTTACTGTCATCATCAACAATATTTGTGCCTTTGCCAATACTATTATGGTATTAGTTAGAATTGGGATGTCAAGTGGCTCTCTCTGCATTAAACCGGAGAATAATTAAAATGTTGTTAACCGTTTTATAATTGCAAAAAGACTCGTTGATGCTGGCTTCAAAAACTTGTGGCTAATTAGTTACCTTGAAACTCGCAATAGATCTCGGTTTTACCACGGTACTAGCTATATTATTATACCATTTGGTTGCTGTATGTTTCACTTCGTGGCTTCACACATAACTGCGTCTAAATACTAGGCGCATTCATAGCTGATATGAAATGGGCTTACCGGCCCAGAAGAAATAGGCCCTGCAGCCCCAGCCCACTCTATCATCTGGTCAACCTCCACTTATCTAGCCACAATCGCAAAAGGCAAATCCAAGGGGGACACGTGTCCTTATAACATTGGGAATAATAAGTAGCTTGTAGGGGCAGATATGTACACGTGAGGCTGGAGAGTTTAAAAGATGGATTTTTGGTACAGTTGGTATCTGACTTTCTTACATTGGGTCAATCGTGCACCTACAATTTTTTTCAAGACATTTATGTACTTGGAGTTTTAGCAGGCAGGTCAGTCATGAGTCTTGGGCGGAGCATGTGCTGACGTGGAAGCTGTCCAAAATTGGGGGACAGCCCTTTGCTCAAAACGACGTCGTTTCGTCATGATACGACGTCGTTTTCTTATCCACGTGTCAAACGTGAGTCCCACACATTCCTACCCAGTTCTATCCGGTTTAAGAGGTTCAACCGAAGAAATAATGGCCCGACAACATCCCCTAAAAATCTATTAAATGTTAATTTATTATTATCTGTCCACTTTTCCTTAAAAAAAATTAATATCTGTCCACTAATTTAGTAAAGATTGAATGATATATTTTTTACCCACCAATCATGGATTTAAAGTTAATTTCATTAGTGTCCACTAATTTGGTAAATAATGATTGATATATTTATTACCCAAAGTATGACTTAAATGTTAATTTCATTATAATTATCCAGGTTTCAATTGACCACTTTTCTTATAAATTTATATGTTTCCGTTAATTGAATTATCTGATTGAACAGAAAATAAGGATGAAAGACACATAGAAATACTCTGAACCTTCAATAATTTTAAATTTTTTTGACAAAAAAGAAAAAATTTATATTAAAAAACTCACAAAATACACACCATAAAAATAAAAATAAAAATAAAAATAAAAAAGACAATTTTTTTTAAAATAAATTCCTATGATATTATCCACCACAATCACTGCGCCACAAACTCATCCACCCCCACCCTGCTCCTTATGCTCCACCGTTCTTCTGCCCAGGAAGCCCACCACCACCATGGCTAATTCATGCTTCTCTTTATTCTTCTTCTTCACAGATGAGCACGCGATGGCTCGAGCACAATCGGTATAAAAAAAGAGGGTTCACCAAAGCCTCGTCATGCGTGTGCAAGGGAGGATCGGAGCACATTCCGTTGCTTCCCGACCGACGGCGCAACACTTAAATCCGGTCATGTCTCAGGTAGCAGCACAATGCACAGATCTAGACAGATCCGGTCTCTCCTTTGCAAGAGAGGTAAAAGAATTCCATATCAACTAATCAAAACACAAGGTTTGTGTTGTTCAATCAAAAACCAAAAAAATCTTCAAAAATAGAATTAAAAAAAACTACAAAAAGGAATACAGTATACGGTTTATCACTTACCTCATCATTTCCATGCTGCTGCTTATGAAACCAACCCAATTGAGCCTAAACCCAATGGGAGGGGGGATGGTGGTTTGATGGGGAAGGGGAGAGGGGGTGGGGTGGCGGTGGCGGTGGCGATTGTGGTGATGATAATGGGGGTGACTGTACGATGGTTTTCTTTTTTTTTTGCTTTTATTTGAATTATTAATACCATGCAATTATATAATGATATGGCTGCAAAAAGTCATACCTTAATCTATCTGTTGCATTATGCGTTATTATTATTATTTTTTAACGTAAAATTAGTAAATAAAAATATTGAGAGAGAAGGAGTGGATTTTGAGGAAAAGTAGGACTAATGGATAATTATTTTTTTTAATTTTAATTTTTTTGGTACATATTTAATTTTAATTTAGGAGTGTCTCTCTATACTTCTTTAAAAAGAAAATTATAAAGCTTAAAAGAGTAAAAGAAATAGAACAACAGAAGAAAAAAATTAAAAACTTGGTTTTTAAATGAAACGGTTTTTGGGTAGGGTTGAACCTCTATCGGGTAGAACCGAGCAGGAAACCGGGTTAATAATTGGGACAGTAGTGAAGCCCATGTTTTTTGCCATGTGGACATGAAACGACGTCGTATTACTACTATGATGCCGTTTTGAGCAACGAGCAACATCCTAATTTTGGGCAACTTCCACGTCAGCACATGCCCCGCCCGAGACACATGACTGACCTGCCCGCTAAAACTCCAGGTACGTAAATGTAGGGGTGAGCACGGAGCAGTCTCCGTTCCATTTGACAATTTCGGATCGGATATCCATATAGTTCGGATCTTTTTTTTCGGATATCCGTTCCATTTTAATTCTCGGACTCCACATTTTTCGGATACCATATTTTTCGGAGTGGATATTATGGATTTTCGGATCTCCACGGATACATTGATTTTCGGATTTTCGGAGCGGATTTTACGGATTTCCAGAATGGATCTTATTTGAACTACATTCAACCACTACACAAGTACAAAAATATAAGAGAATTCATACCTAATTGACTATATAAATAAAAAATAATTTAATATTTGGTAATTAGTACATGTCAAATTTATTTTATATAAATTATTGTTCCTGTCATATGTTTTATTAATTGCAACTACAAAAAATAATTTAAGTGGAAAAGGGTGTTTAAATAAAAACAAAGTGCGAACCGATGTATTAATATGAAAGCATTGCCTTTTGCACTTTACCTATTTCAAAAAAACCGTTTTCCATATTTTAAATAAAGAGAAAAAATCATTTACTAACTTCTTTACCATTATTAAATTTTACTATTTACTTTTTACAAAAATTTTGCTTTATTTAATATGAGAGATGATTTTTTAGAAATTTATATTAGTATTACGTCCTTTTTTATTTTTTATTCATAGGTTTTATTTTAAAAATTAACATAACGTAATATTTTTTATAACAAGGTAACTATAGGATAAATATTTTACAACAAGGCAATTATGTAAGGATAATTTTAACATACCGTTTTCCTTTTTTTTTTTTATTTATAACAAGGAAATTAAAGGATAAGTTTCCTATACTTTTCTCTCAAAATATTTCCATACATTTTATAAACATAAAATTTTGGTATAGTTATCTTTTTATTAACTTGTGTGAATATTTTTTAATTTAAAATTTTCACCTTATATAATGCATAGACTAATCAATTTTTTCTTCTGATATGTACCTTTTCCAAAATATTAATTTCATTCCCACTTTAATATTAAAATATTTTTTTAATAAAAAGATAATTATGTAAGGATAAATATTTTGTAATTTTCTCTCAAAATACTTTTATACTTTATATAAATTTTAGATTTATGTATGATTATTTTTTTATTTATTTGTACGCACTTCTTTCAATTCATAATTTTCACTTTAGCGCATAGAATTATCCTTTTTTTTATGGGACATGTACCTTTCCTTAAAAATATTAGTTCCATATCCATTCTATTTCGTTTTTTTCGAACTTATAAATCTTATAATTTAAGTGACTAATTTAATTTAATATTTTTTATAACTTGAGAAATAATTATGTAAGGATAAATATTTTATTATTTTTATAAAAAAATGACTTTTTATATGAATTTTAAATTTATTTTTAATTTTTTATTACTAAATTTACTAATCCAATAATTTTTTGTGCATATTCTAATTCTAATCTTCAATATTTATTATATAGAATATATATTAAATTACTTATACGGATTTTTCGGATATCCACGGATTTTCGGATTAAAAATCCATTCCGTTCCATTTCTCGCCAAACAAAAAAAATCCATTCCGTTCCATTCCATTTGGTTTCGGAACGTATCGGATTTCATTTTTTCGGGACGGATTATTTGGTTTCGGTACGGATTTCGGATTTTCGGATTTTTTGCTCACCCCTACGTAAATGTCTCGAGAAAAGTTGTAGGTACATGATTGACCCAACGTAAGAAAGTCGGATACCAACTGTACCAAAAACCCTTTAAAAGATAGAGGGAGAGTGTATTGTGGACATATGACTCATTATAACCAAAACAAAAGAATATTTAATAATACTACCTCTTTACCCTCTTCACTCTCTTGGCTCTATGGTTGGTATTTAGCTAATATTCTTGGTATTAGTTTTATATCAATAGCTCATAGATTATATAGACACCTTCTCAAATGGTTCATTGGATACGTCTTTTTTCCTTTCAAGCAAGTAAATTAGGAGTTTGGAATTCCTTAGAGCCGGCCGCCTTCTCTATTTCTACCGTGAAATTAAGGGTAAAAGGTTGAATGTCAGGATGTCTATCATAGCAGTCCTGATGTGTATATATCATCAACAGATAAGAGTTGTTACAAGAGGTTAACAGATGCAAGACTTTTATCACATGGTACAGATGAGAATGCTAACTACCGATTAACTAATCATTATCTCTATTACTCCTTCGCAATTTGAGGGTGGTTGAACAAACTAAACTCAAATTATCTTTTATGTCCCTGTTGAATTCTTTCCCGAATAAAAAGAAGGTCAATCTCTAAATGCTTGGTCTGTTGATGTTAAACCGAATTGTTGGCCAAAAAAGTGGCTGAAAAATTGTCACAGTGTATGGTAGTAGGCTGATGCGGGGGACACCGTAACTCATGGAGGAGGTTTCACAGCCAAGAAACATCAGCAACCACACTTGCAAGAGCCCGGTATTCTGATTCGACACTGCTTTTAGACATAGTGGGCTGCTTTTTAGCCGACCAAGACACTAAATTTCCACTAAGAAAAACACAGAATCCCGTAGTTGAACATCTAGTGTCCAAACAACCTGCCCAATCAGCATCACTATAGGCTACCAAGTTGTAGACTGAAGTTGGGCGAATAAGAAAATCGTGGTTGGTGGTGCCGGCAAGATAACGAAGAACACGTATAACAGCTTTCCAATGCTCAGTTGTAGGAGCATGCATACACTGGCATACAGATTCACAACATAGGGTATATATGGCAGAGTGAAAGCCAGATATTGCAAAGCTCCAACAGTACTAAGATACAAGTGTTGTTCGTCAGCAGATAACAGAACTCTATGATTAATAGAGAGTGCAAGCTTCGGCTGCATTAGTGTGGAAACAGGTTTGAAAACTGTGAAACCAGATCGAGCAAGAATCGTCTGCAAGTATTTTTGCTGATGCAAAAAGAGACCATCTTTGACACGAGCAACCTGTATTCCCAGGTTGTAATGCAGATCACCACGGTCTGACATGGAGAATTCCTATTTAAGAAGACTAAGTAACTGTTGTAGAAGCACTTGTGATGAAGTTGTTAGTATAATATCATCAATATAGAGTAGCAAATAAGCTATGCCATGAGATGTCTTTAAGGTGAAGAGGGAAGCATTTGTATGACAAACTTGAAATTGCTTGGACAACAAAAAGGTCGCAAAGCATTGGTACCAGGCTCTTGGCGTCTGCTTTAAACCATACAAAGCTCGGTGTAGTTTGCAAACATGGTTTGGTTTTGACGAATCCTAAAAAACAGGGGGTTGTTTCATGTACACTTCCTCCTTTAAGAACCCATTCAAAAATGCATTCTTTACATGCACTTATCGAATTTCCCAGCCTTGAGAAACTGCAAGGCTCAACACGGTGCGAATGGTTGCCGACTTCACAATCGGACTAGAGTTTCATCGTAATCTTTGTCGTCTTGTTGCGTATAACCTTGAGCCACAAGGCATGCTTTGTGCCTTGCCAAACTGCCATCTGCATTGTACTTAAGACGATAAACCCACTGAGAATTGACAATATTAACTGAGGGAGAAGGCGGTGGAACCAGAGACCATGTATTATTTTGCATGAGGGCCAGTATTCTTCCATCATGGCATGTCGCCAATGTTCACCCTTTGAAGCTTGTTGATATGTTTTTTTTCGGAGGTTGTCATTGAAACAAGAAAGGTGTATTTAGGATCAGGTTTGCGAATCCCATCTCGTAAGCGAGTAGTCATGGGATGCGCGGGCGGGGCATGCAAAATAGTATCAGAAGAAGGTAGAGAGGAAGAAGTTGAAATAGAAGGATGTTGGTGTGGCTGTGGTGGAGAAGAGGCTGAAGGAGAAGAGGAGGGAAGAGTGTTATCTAGTAAATGTAAAACAGATGAGAGAGAAGGTTGTGTTGTTGATGGAGAGTGATGTGGAGTAGAATGGGGTGACTGGTGGTAAAGGTTGTATGTCTGTGGAGAGGGGGCTGGAATAGACGGAAGAGAAGAGAGAGCTGGAGTAGAAATAGAAGTCATGCGGCTAGGGATTCTAATCTGACAGATGAAGATGACACTGATGGAACTAGTGTGTTAGGTAAGCGGAAAACTGTTGTAGGATCAAAGGATATGGATGGAGTTTCTGAAGATGAAGGATTCAGGCAGAAAAAGGGAAAAGATTCATCGTTGAAGACTACATTGCGTGATATTACCACTTTGCGAGAGGTAGGATGGTAGCACCAGAACCTTTTGTGATGAGGTAATAGACCAATAAAAACATAGAGATCAGAACGAAGGGATAGTTTATGGCGGCCAGGACTCATATTAAGAGGGTAACACGCACAGCCAAAAGTCCGAAAGAGATCAAAGGAAGGAGGCCTACCATATAGAAGACCAAAAGGACTCTACCAACGTAGAGAAACATGTGGAAGCCTATTCTGAATATAGTTAACATAATGCAAAGCCTCCACCCAAGAAGAATGAGGAAGATGAGCTTGGAAAAGGACAGAGCGAATGGAATTGAGGAGAGTACGATGCTTCCTTTCAGCCACGCCATTTTGTGGATGGCTGTAAGGACATGAAATACGTCAAAGAATTCCATTTTTTTTTGGAAAATCGTCAAACGCAGTGCTACAAAATTCTCCGCTGCCATCACTTTGAAGAAAACGTATTGGAGTGTTAAACTATGTTGTTATCTTGGCATGCAATTGTTGAAACTTTGAAAAAAACCCTCGCTTTTAAAACATAAGGGATAAATCCAACAAAACTTGGAATATTCATCAAGAAAAAGAATGTAATATTTATAACCACTAAACGAAAGAAAAGAAGAGATCCATACATCAAAATGAATAATATGGAATAACCCTACACAAGGTTCCAAAAAAGTGTTATATGGCAGTTGAGTTTGCTTGCCAAGCTGACAAGCATGGCAAAAAAACATCTTTATTTAAAGAAGAACATAACAAAGGAAATTGAGCTGGTGCATAACAGGGCCACTTGGGTGACACAAAAGGTGATGCCAAAGAGAGCTAGAAACACGACTGTGAAGAAAAGCTTGGTTTGCGGAGCAAGTAATAGGGACTTGAATTGAATAAAGAGAATCGAGATCATTGCACCAAATCTGTTGTGGAAAAAGACGACCCTTCACAGAAAAACTAGAAGAATCAAACACAACTGAACAAGAATTATCTATAGTAAACCTTTTGACTGAAATAAGATTTTTAGTGAGTTTGGTTACAACGTGAACATAAAAAGAACAAAAGAGTACGAACCAATAATGAAAACCTTTGAACCAATATGAGTAATTTGAAGAGACATACCATCACCAACTTGGACAGAATCCATCCCAGTATATTCAACAAAGGAGTTAAGAGAAGAGGTAGTATTGGTCATGTGGCTGGTAGCACCAGTATTGGCAAACCAATAAGGACTTTGCTGCTCATGAACGCCTGTGAAGGAGCGCTGTGGACAATGCTTGACTGTATGATTGTACCCGTCACATAGTTGGCACTTAACAGAAGAAGGCCCCAGTATAGAAGGAGAACTAAAAGAAGAAGGACGAGACGGTTTGGAAGGATATGAGGATGTATAAGGGTGCGAGCAAGCCTAAAAATTTGGACCAGAAGAGTTTGGACGAGGAGAGAAGAACTATGGTTTCTGCTGGAAAGAAACAGAAGGAGAGGGAGACCGTGGAGGCCGACGAGAGTTGTAGCCACGACCACCACGACCAGGCGTTTGAGTGAAAAGGTCTTGAGACGAGTCTGAAGAAACTATAGAAGTGGAAGAAGATTTAGCTTTGAGGGTTTCCTGGGCCAACAGCATAGACTGCAGTTCATAAAAATATGGAAGGGGAGACTTAGATGTAAGAAGAGTAATCAAATCATTATACTTGATATAAATCAGAATTAGGGGGTGCCCATCTTTATTGATATTGAGTAATTGGTTTACATAGTATGAGTTGTGTACAAAAGCAGAGAATCAGGAAGAGGGGAGGAGAGTCAACCGGGAGAGAGAAATGAGTGGAGAATGATGAAAGAAGCCCCCTCCCTCTGATATTTTCTAGGTATATATAGTACAAGATAATGAGATTGTGTTGTCCACGTGTCACGTTGTCATTGGTCACGATCGGATTTCCTCTTGATGAGCAGGCAGATAAGGTGAATCGGGCCTCCAGATATTGGGCCTCGTCCACGGTCCGGGTCTTTGACCCTCCCGTCTTTGGGCCTGTTCATAGGGTTGGGCCTATCTATATCAAGAGCTCCCCAAATGGTTGAGCTTGAGAGCTCGAGCATTTGAGTCTTCTGGGAAACGTAAAACGCTTTGGCTGCCTCGTTAAAAACCTTATCAGGAAAAACCCGGTGGGATAAAAACCTGATGAAGGGAAAAAGAGTGCAGCTCGCGTTCTATTTTTCTTCTTCCGGCATTTATTGATGTCACAGTAGTGTTATGATATGATCCTCCTTAGCCACATCGCTATGTTGTATGGGGAAACATTTATCCTGCACTTTGTAT
>JAKUCV010001023.1:0-21483 GCA_028386065.3 Turnera subulata | reverse complement strand
ACCTTGTACAAATGGGTCCTAACTTCTCTTGCTCTTCTTTGCACTTCAACTCTTGATCATATCTTCACTTGAATTCTTGATCACTTTGGTTGAGTACTTGTTTGCTTGATTTCTTTTTGCTTCATCTTGGTTATGATCTTGGTTTGTCATTTATCAAAACCTGTAATGAATGAACCATGAAGACATAGGTTCTAACAAAGAGCACAAAGAGCATTTGAGGATAGTGCTTCAAAGGTTATGGGAGAAGCAGTTGTATGCTAAATTTAGCAAGTGTGAATTTTGGCTTGGAGAAGTTTCCTTTCTTAGACTTGTGGTTGGCGGGGATGGAATAAAGGTTGATCCTGCCAAAGTTAAGGCTGTGTTGGAGTGGGAACCTCCTAAGAATGTGTCCGAAGTCAGGAGTTTTCTTGGCCTTGCAGGATATTATCGGAGGTTCATAGAAGGTTTTTCCTTATTAGCTAGTCCCATGACTAAGCTATTGAGGAAAGAACAAGCTTTTGTTTGGAGCCCAAAGTGCCAACGGAGTTTTGAGGAGCTTAAGAAGAAGCTGACTACGGCACCAATACTAACAGTACCCAAGCCAGGAGTGGAGTATGTGTTGTTTTGTGACGCATCAGGCCTTGGTTTAGGATCCGTGCTGATGCAAGAAGGACGGGTGATTGCCTATGCTTCCAGGCAGCTAAGGACTCATGAGAAGAACTACCCGACTCATGATCTTGAGATGGCAGCTGTGATCTTGGCTCTGAAGATTTGGAGACACTACATGTTTGGAGAGAAGTGCCGAATCTTCACCGACCACAAAAGCCTCAAGTACATCATGACTTAGAAGGAGCTTAACCTGCAGCAAAGATGTTGGGTTGAGTTGCTTAATGATTACGATTGTACTATCGAGTATCACCCAGGAAAGGCTAATGTGGTAGCAGATGCTTTGAGCCGGAGACAATCAGATGACGCCTCCACTAGTTACTCGATGTTTTCACTTATTGAGTTAAGAAAGTTGGGAGTTGACTTGACAGTGGATGATACAGGAGCCTTACTGGCACACATAAGTGTCAAGTCTAACCTGAGAGGATGGATAGTGGAGTTACAAGATGGAGATCCCGACTTGGTCAAGCTAAAGGAAGGAGTGAAGAGTGGGAAAGAGGACAAGTTTTGTATAGCTGATGATGGAGCACTGATGATTGGGAAACGGGTATGTGTACCCAATGTCAGTAACTTGCGTGGTCAGATCCTGGATGAAGGTCATATGACGCCGTATGCGATGCATCTTGGAAGCTTCAAGATGTATATGAACCTGAAGAGCCATTTCTGATGGCCTCGCATGAAGAAGGACATAGCAGAGTATGTTGCAAGATGCATTACTTGCCAGCAGGTGAAAGCCGAACATCAGGCTCCAGCAGGCATGTTAAGATCGTTGACAATACCATAGTGGAAGTGGGAGATGATCACCATGGACTTTGTGATTGGGTTACCGATGACTCGGAGGCAGCATGATGCTATTTGGGTCATCGTTGACCGATTAACAAAATCGGCTCATTTCCTCCCTATCCGCCAGACTGATACCATGGACACATTGGCGAGTAAGTATGTTGCTGAGGTTGTGAGGCTGCATGGGATTCCAAAGTCCATAGTCTCAGACAAAGATCCCAGATTCACATCACGATTCTGGAAGAGTTTACAAGCTGCTTTGGGAACCAAGTTGAGCTTCAGCACTGCTTTTCATCCTCAGACAGATGGACAGTCTGAGAGGACCATACAGACACTGGAGGACATGCTGAGGGCTTGCGCACTTAACTTCAGTGGGAGTTGGGACAAGTATCTACCCTTGGCAGAGTTTGCGTATAACAACGGCTACCATTCCAACATTGGTATGCCCTAACAACGGCTACCATTCCAACATTGGTATGCCACCTTTTGAGGCTCTCTATGGAAGGAAGTGTAGAAGTCCGGTATATTGGGATGAAGAAGGTATGAGATTGATCGTTGGACCGGAGTTAGTCCAACAGACAGTGGACAAGATCCAGACGGTGAGACAGTGCATGAGAGGTGCTCAGGATCGACAGAAGAGCTATGCTGACAAACACTGACGTGAGATGGAGTATAACGTTGGTGAGAAGGTTTTCCTCAGAGTTGCACCATGGAAAGGAGTGATCAGGTTCGGCAAAAGAGGAAAGCTGAGTCCAAGGTATATCGGGCCATAAGAGATTGATGAGAGGATTGGACCACTAGCTTACAGGTTGTCATTACCTGAAGAGCTTTCACGCATACATGATGTGTTTCACGTCTCTATGCTGAGGAGGTACCAATCAGACCCCAGTCATATTGTGGCCCCAGTGGATGTTGAAGTGGCAGAAGATCTTACCTACGCAGAAGTACCGAAACAGCTTCTTGACCGAGAAGTACAGTAGTTGCGGAACCGTACCATTCCTATGGTTAAAGTCAAGTGGAGTAAGCATTCCACTAACGAGTCAACATGGGAAGTCGAGGAGCATATGCGGTCCTAGTATCCCCATCTCTTCACCGGTTCGGAGTGAATTTCGGGGACGAAATTCTTTTAAGGGGGGTAGACTGTAACAGCCGGGTAAAAATTTATATTTTTACCGAAACTGTAAAATGCTTTGTATAGTAATTTACCATGTAAAAGAATCTTGGGTAATTATTTCAGGGTAAACTATGCATCGGATTCCGAAACCGAGCTCTGTCCCACGCTCGGGATTTTTCTGCGGATTTTACGGATCAAAGTTGGAATTTTTCAGGTCCGGGAATCTTCAAAAAAGTCAGGTTTATCCTCGAGTTAACGGACCAGAAATAAAGTCAAGGGGGTATTATAGTTATTTTCTGGCCCAGACGGTGCAC
This sequence comes from Turnera subulata, assembly GCA_028386065.3. Lineage (NCBI taxonomy): Eukaryota > Viridiplantae > Streptophyta > Magnoliopsida > Malpighiales > Passifloraceae > Turnera > Turnera subulata. Next base: position 18,627 of record JAKUCV010001023.1, on the reverse strand, counting down.
AGTATAACTGCACAGTGAAGATGCTTTACCTGTTCAGCTCGTGAGTTGTCTCCTGTGCGCTTGTGAATCTCGACTGTGATACCCGTGAAACTCTGCCTTTTTCCTCTCCATGACTTGTGTTTCTGCATCACCATTTGCCTGCAAACCTGAAACCCATTCTCTGCCATTTTCCCTGCCTTCACCAACTCTTCATCCTCCTGCAATCTACAAAATTTTCCTTCATTGTTTCTGCAAAAAACCCAATTTCTTCCTTCACTACAAACCAGGAAAAAAAAGAAAAAGAAAAGAAAGAAAAAAAGAAGAAAAACACCACCACCGAGCCACCTCACCACCACACGCCGCCACCACTCATCACCTTTCTCCCCACGCGTCACTGTTCACACGGTGGTGAACCGCGACGCCACACACTTCACCGCCCTCACCGCCACCCTTCCGTCGACGTCGCCGTTCAAGTGCAGCCTTCGCCGCCCGATTACACCTCCCGATGCAACACCAGTGGCTAGGACCCGACGGACGCCTTCTATCTCCCCGCTGTAGCCGCCGCCGTCGAGCCATGTCTCCTGCTGCACCACGATCTGCAGATCGCCCTGCCTCAGCGCTGCTTCATCCTCCCAGCCGTGATCTCGCCTCGAGCTCGCGCCTCTCCTTCCGTGCCGTCCGCGCCGCCGCCTCGCTGCAACTAGGTGAGTTGCGGGTTGAAGAAATCCGTCTGGTCGGGCGGGTCAACCCGGTAGCAAAGGTTTGACCTGATTTGTGAGACGCGGGTCGGGGTTGTTGGGTCTGCTGGTGCTGGGCCTAGGCTGTGCACAGGCCCGCTGCCTTGGCCGGGCCTTGCGCCTGGACCTTTGGATGGGCTGGCTGTGGTATGGGACTGGGCTCGTACTATTTGGCCCAGCCCGAATTTTTTTAAAAATAATAATAATAATAATAAGAGAAATTAAATATGGAAAAAATGATAATTCTGGGTAAATAATTTTGGGGAATAATATTATAAATAAATATATACATGTGGCGAGATAGTTATATTATGGTAATTAATTTGAAAAATATAAGTAAAAGAAATATTTTGGAAAGAACATACTTAAGGAAAATAAAAATGGAAACGGTATTATCAAAGTAAATATGTACCGAAATAATAACCGGATATAATTATAGTAGAATATTTCTGGCCTATGTAATTAAATGGTGAATTATGATGATAATGGGAATAACCCGGGGAAGTACCGAGTAGGTCCAGTAATTTTTTTACGGCTTATAGTAATAGTCGAGCATTTGCATATCATCTTATATGTGCATAAATTGTTATTTGATATAGGAATTGATAACGAGCAGTATCCCGAGGAGCCTGAGCCGGAACACTTCGAGGACTATCAGGAATAGGAAAATCGGCTAAGGTGAGGATAAGTAAATATTTATATACTGCCCGTAGTACCAAGTTGCTATTTGTTTATTATGTGTGTTATATGCTTGAACAATTCTTTGTGGCTGTGAATGGTTGTTGTGAGATGAATTTAATTGGAATTTGTTGCCGTTGATGTTGCTGAATTGATGCTACTGTTGATGTTTTTGATAATATAGAAATGTTGGTGTTAGTAGGTTAATACTATTGTTGTTGACTGTAAAATTGTTCGAGTAGAGTACCGAGGGTACTAGTGTGGGGAAACAGTTATATAAGCTTGTATTATCCAAACGAGCGGAGAGGTTGTGAGCCCCCGGGATAATGAGATAATAGAGAATAATAGGAATTCAGTAACTAGATGAGGGTAAAGATATAATAAAACTGGATACACTTAGACGTCTAGTAAGTCACTGCTAAATGTTGGAACAGCCAGATGGTAGTCTTTATTTTATGGTGCTGGGGGAGAGTGTGCTTGGGGTCCGCTCCCTGTCTGTACCAATTTTTATTTTAGGCACTGGGGGTGAGTGTGCTTGGGGTCTGCTCCCTGTCTGTTCCAGTTATACGTGGAGGTACCAGGGCGGGGTCCACGGGCTAGCTAGCTTGACTACCAGGCGACGGCCACCATTTAACTAGTGATAGGGGCCCTGATAATAAAAATGGTATAGCGTGTCTAGAATCACAGAGTATGTTATTTCGGGTTCGTGTGAACCTTAGTTAATTGTTGTTGATGTGACTTGGATTACTTACGGTTGTTTGTATATGTATATTTGCTTATGGATTTTACCCGGTGAGCACTTCGGACTCACCCCTCGCCTACGTGACCTAGTCGCGTAGTTTGATTGTGCGTAGCTCAGGTACGTTCGAGGCAAGCTGTGGCGCACCCTCTGCCAGGCCCGGATCCATCCTGCGTAGCATCATGTTTATACTGTTGTCTATTGCTGTGTTATATTAAGACTTCCGCTGCTTGCATTTTATTTCTTGACTTGGTTGCTTGTTGTAATAATGTTCCCGTGCCGGGACAAGTATTATTGATGTATTATGTACTTTTATCGTATTAATGCTATTGGTTGTGATATTTACCACTGTGGTTATTGTAATAGTATATGGTCCCATGTGTTTACTGTGTATAACGGTAAATACGGATCGGGGCGTTTCAAGATGGATATTGTATGACCATCACGAAGATGGATACTGTTCTTATCTTGCTTACCCTGAAGGTGCAAGCCAATATATATTGAATAATTTTATTTTATGTTCAGTTTTATTATTTTATGTTCAACTTTTATGTTCAGTTTTATTTAATTTTATTTTATTTACTTTACAGCATTTTATAATCGTTTCTAGAATAATGGCTCAGGCATTAGTCCAAAAGACAATGCAAGTTGACATCCAAAGGGGAGAGTTATATGTGTGGATGTCAACTATTTCACTTAATATGTGATAGTACAATCTCGAAATGAGAAAAAGATTAACACGCTCCAGAAGAGCATAAGGTTGAATACGTTCATGAAGAACGCATACTTTACTATGATCAAGAAGATAATATATTTACGCAAGAGAAAATACTCTTGAAGAGTACAAAAACTCCCATTTACAATATTAAAAGCGATTATTATGGATCCCGTTGGATCAACACTGCTCTATTTCTTGAAGCGAATAAGATAGTGTAATTAATTGTGCCTATGGCCCTGGATGAGGTTATTATGGCAAAGCTAAAGGAAAAGCATACATATTATTATAGCATAATGGATCCATAACTAGAGAACATTCACAAAGAAGAATCGTTCTCATACTTGAGTTTAAACAGTTATTTATCAGTTGGGTACAACATTAACCCTGAAACTTTGAGCCTCACTGTTGATGTTGACCCTAACACTGTCGTTCCAAGAGAACCACATACCACCCATATTGTTTTCTCCAGGTAGCTCAAACCGATTCGTTGGAGGAAAATGGAGTGGAATTACCCCATGATTCTCTGCAGGTTGCCACAAGGTTTATGTGATCAATACCATGTTGGGCTTGTACTAATTCTTCAGATCCCTTAAGGTACGCACAAAATATTGGGATCTTCTTGCTACACCCCTGCAATTCCATAGTAACAGTCGTACCTTAGGCCATATAGGTGGTAACCCTGACACCCTTGGGATACTCCGAGCCATCATGGAAACCTGATAATAACTACTTTGATTTAATATTTTACATGAAGGCTCTAGCTGAAATTCCTGCAGTCTATCAGATATGAAAAACATAATAGAGTTAGTTGAGCCATAAAAGGATGTATCTCCCATCTTTGGACCAATTTTTGTACAGTATATAATGCTCCACCACAGCATAGTAAAGTGGATCCTTAAAGAAGACTGGGAATATATGTTATGTATATTGGGTATGTTCATTATTAATTTAATGAAAGAGTTTACCCAACATAAGAGGGAGGAAATAAGCAATTGGATCAAGATATTATTGAAATGCATTATCAATGTATGATTGATGATCCTCAAACAAATTTGTGTGAACCTGAAGTTCAAAAGATGATTCATTTGCAGGAAATTGGTATGCAATTGCCAGACACATAAAGTGACCAAATCTTATATACCAGCTGCAAATACTCCTGTTCAAATTAATGTTCCAGAAGAACAAGTATAGTATGCAAATGAATCTAAAATGCGCCAGAAGCGTAGAATATACTCGGTTCCCAAAGAAAACAAACATTCTCGATAGAGAAAAAGAAGCAAAGAAATTAGATGGCCCCGGTAAGAAAATAAGACCTCCAGTAGAGGTTTATATTAAAAGTCCTCGAGAAGAGGAAAATCCTCCAGAAGAGATTTCTGACATAATTGATAAGGTTCCAGAAGAAACACAGATACAAATAAAAATGACAAAATCTCGATTAACTATTCAATGTCAGGAATAAGATGGAACCGACGTGCATATACCCGTCGACGGAATAATATTTTTTATTTATAATATAGCGCTAAAGAAAATGAGGATCATGAACCTACATCTATTGATGAATGTAGGCGCAGAATGATAAGCCTAAATAGTGACATATAAGGCTGTGTTAGACTCGCTTGTAAAGCGAGGAATTTTTTGGACATATAGTCCGTACAACAATAGTATAAAATCGGTCAATTATAAATGGGTGTTTGTGTGAAAAAAGGAGGAAAGCACGGCTTGTCGCACAAAGCACGATTTGTAGCACAAGGTTCTACCCAAATGACCAGGTATTAATGGTGAGAAGATATACCCCCTGTGGTGGATGCAATTATTTTTGATAAGTCTGGCATTATATGAAAGAATTAAAAATTCTTTTAATGGATGCAATTACAGCCTATTTTTAAGGATCCATGAGTCATGACATATGAATCCCTGAAGGATCCAAGTTATCTAGAGTAACTAATTCCCGGGAATATACAAAATTAATTAAATTGATTTATATATGGTTTGAACCGATTTGGGTATCTATATTATAATGACCATTGCATATGTGCTCTATGTGTTTTAATCCATATGTGAATTAATTATTATCGTTGTTGATGATTAAATCTAAATATTATTGGAACTCCTGAAGAAGCTTCCAAATGTCGTGTTATGTTTCAAGAAAGAAATTTGATATGAAAAATCTCATAAAGGAATTAGATTGGTCCAGAAGTACCCTATCAAAGTGCAATTTATTTTACTAGCAAAATAAATCCTGAAGCTTTGCCACAAACTTGTTAGCAAAATATCACTTTGCTCTAATTTTTCATAAAGCCTGAAGCTCTCCATTATCTTGGGATATAATGGACATATAATTATTTTAACCTTGTAAGTCTAAGAAGAATACAGTTTGTTTTCCAAATAAAGGTCATATATTTGATCCACATAAAGCAAAAGCAGATACCTGAAGTATCATGGCAAGTACAAAACAAAGTATTGTTGCTACCACTTTAAATAATGCAGATGCTAGTCGAGATTGTGCTTGGCTAAGTTGGATGATGCTGTGCATTCAAGATTCATATGGATAAAATAGCAAGGATGATGTTTCCAACAACAAATTATGAAGATAATGCTGCCTACATTGTCCAATTAAAGTAGTGATGAATCAAAAGTGATCGGACAAAGCATATGTCACCAGATGTCACCAAATGTTGACAAGGACTATTGGCATGCGATGATATCAAGATATCAATAGAGGCCAAAATGAGGGGGAGTATAGTATGCACTGCACTCTTTTTTCCTTCACCAAGTTTTTATCCCACTGGGTTTTTCTTGGTAAGGTTTTTAATGAGGCAGTTCTCCCTAAGCGTACTCTACCCAATACACAATGACATCCAAGAGAGAGTGTTATAAAACGTGGAGTGTATGTCATTACTGTGTCACCTACCTCGTCTGCCTATATTATGTATTAAGCCATTTACAGAATTGAATGAAAAAAACTGAGCAACTGCTCTATCTTCTTCTTCCTCTTCACCTTCATATTTCTCTATATTAATTCATCTATTAAGCACAAAATTTATAACAGTATAATATTATATGCCAAACAGAAACACGAACAGATTAGATGATCAGGATCTATCCCGATTTAAACTATTCTGCCTAGGAGATGAATTATTTCTCATGGGGAGAGATCAATGCGTTTGAATTGAACTCCAATCAAACATACACACAAAAGAACGGAAAATTAGGTCATCAACCAGCAGACTTTTTTTACTTCCTGAAAGCATGCAAATCTCTTAAAAAAAAAGCTATTAGCACCAAAATTGTAACAGCCCGGGTAATTTTTACGTTTTTACCGACACCGTAAAATTTATTTTACAGTTATTTACCATTAAAATTAATCTTGGGTAATTAATTTATGGTAATTCGTGCATCGAATTTCGAAACCGAGCCTTGTCCCACATTCGGGATTTTCCGGACCAAGTTGGAATTTTTCGGGTCCAGGAATCTTCAGAAAAATCTGGATTAACCCCAAGTTATCGGACCAGAAATAAAGTCAAGGGGGTATTATAGTTATTTTCTGGCCCGGATAGAACCCGCCTCACATGCTGCACAGTGTGGAGGCTGCAGTCGCCATCCACTGTGAGCATGTGAACAACCAGTATTCTGCCCGTGCCTAGCCTTTGTCCTGCACTGCATGTCTTGATTCTTTTTCTTTCCTGCTCAGTATCACCATCAACGCTTCAAAACTCACCTGCAAACACTCACTCATTTCCTGCAAAAACACACTGCCAGCAACCAAACTCCACCTTTGTAACAGCCCGGTTTGGTTGGTTGTTATTGGGATGTTGATCCCGGATTTGTTGATATTGGGATGTTGATCCCGGATTTGTTGATATTGGGATGTTGATCCCGGATTGGTTATTGTTGGGGATGTTGATCCCGGATTGTGTTTTGGCCTGGCTTCCGGAATTAGTTGATAACCAGGTACAACCCTAGCTTGTCCCGTGACGGGGCCCGAAAGATAAAATTGGTAATAATAATAATAAGCATTCTTTTGGTCTTGGCTCAGTTGTATTTAGTAGTATCTTTGTGTTGTGATTGTCTGTGTTTACTTCGAGAGCATTATGGTTGATTATATATCACTATTTATCCTTCGTCGGTGAGCACTTCGGACTCACCCCTCGCCTGCGGAGTTTCATCCTGTAGGTTTAGTTGCTTCATAGTTCAGGTACGGCGTTCGATGGCTGCTGCTTTCTTCTCCACCTGACTCCGGATCCATACCTCCGTTGCATGTGCATTTAAGTCTTCCGCTGATGTGTCATATATGTTGCTGCTTTCCTATAATGCTTATGATGTTGATATACTGGATTGTGCCGCTTTGTTGAGCTTTGGGTGTGGATTGAATAATAGTCCCCGGGTGTGGGTGACAGATGTTGCTTTGTACTTTAGCTGTTTTTGGACTTATCATGTAATATATTGACTGCTATGTATTGTATGTTCTATCAATAAGAATAGTCACAGTAAACACGGGTCGGGGCGCTTCATTTTGGTAGCGGAGCAGGCAGTAGGTCATTAGGGACATAACTGTGGTTGTATGATTGTTTGTTTGTGCATAAGATTTGTCACAACATGATATGACATGCATACATATATATTCTCATATAGGTACAAATGGATCCAGTTGGAGGGAATCAGCATGCTGGAGGTCACTTAGATGTTGATCAGGTATCGGTGGGTCAACCGCAGCAAGTTGCGGGAGTTTCGGAACACCTTCTGAATATTCCGTTGGGAGACCCTACGCAGATGCTGAATGTGGTAACTCAGATTCTGCGAAGGCAAGAAGCCAGGGATGCATGTATCGATGCTATGGGAGCCCGGGAACAGGAAAACCAGGGACCAGTTGAGGATCCAGTGTATATGAAGCTAGAGAAGCTTGGGGCTAAGATTTTTACCGGTGTCACTACACCATAGGATGCTGACCAGTGGCTCAGATAGATGAACAGGGTTATTTTGAAGCTGACATGTAGGAATGACAAGTGGGCCAGATATGCCGCTGCTATATTCCGAGGAGATGCCGTTGATTGGTGGGAGTCTACCACCAGGGACATGCCGACACCTATCACTATGCCGTGGAACCAGTTCATGGAGATGTTCCGAAGGAAGTTTGTTTCTGAGGCATACCAGGACCAGCTGAGACGAGAGTTTTTGGGGCTGCAATAGGGACCAGATCAGACGGTCAATGATTATGAGATCAAGTTCAACCGCTTGTCCTTCTATGCCAGTGAGTTTGTGGCTACTCCGGAGGCCAGATGTAAACGTTTCTAGGATGATCTTCGATCTGGCATCCAGACAGTCATGGGGTGCAAGGTCTACGAGACTTACCAGGAAATGCTGACAGATGCCTTGAGAGCTGAGATTATTTGGCTGGGTAATGAGAGAGAGCAACAGGAGATCCGCAAGAGGCATGCTGCATAGAGTTCTAGGGGACAGAACAAGAGGTTCCAGACACCAGCGAACCGGTCAGGATATGGACAGAGACGGTTCATGCCAGCTAGTCAGGGACGTGGATGGAATAACAATTACAACAACAGAGGCAGTTCTTGGACTCAGTCTGGAGGGACTTCATCTTAGAATTCTCGCTTGAGACCCCCTCTGTCTCAGGCGAGGTGCTATGAGTGTAATGAAGTTGGGCACTACCGTTATGCTTGTCCCAAGTTGGGAAGATCTGGAGGTTCGGCACATGTTCAGACGGTATAAGCTTCAGTTGCCAGTGTACCTAGTGGTTCTGGAGTTGGCCGAGGCCGTGGACGTGGAGCTGTTCCTGTTAGGACCCACTCAGCCATGAATCAGAGTGCAGCAGTGCCGAGAGCATTTGTGATCACCGCTGATGAGGATCTAGAGAATGCCGATGTCATAGCAGGTACTTTTACAGTCTTTGGTAGTACTGCATATACTTTGATTGATCCTGGTGCTACGCATTTGTTTATTGCGCAAAGCTTTGCAATACTACATAACTGTACGGGAGAGAGTTTAGCTTGTCCGATGAGGGTTAGGTTACCTGCGGGTATAGTGGTCAGGTTAACCCATGTGTGCAGAGACGTATCGCTTTCATACGATAGCGAGGTTTTTCTTGCACAGTTGATTGTGATGAACATGGAAGGTTTCGATATCATCTTGGGGATGGATTGGTTGTCCAAGTACAGTGCTATGGTGAACTATCGAACCAAGGAAGTGCTGTTGACTTCCGATGATGGACATAAGGTTTTGTTGATAGGTATTGGGAGAGCTGCTACTACATGTAGTATCTCAGCTAATCAGGATGTTGGGATAAAGCCGTTGGATCTAGATGTTTTGCTGACCCATGTCAAGGGTGAAGAAGTTCAGACTCCGGTTTTAAGGGACATCATAGTTGTGAGGGAGTTCCCAGATGTGTTTGCAGAAGATCTGCCAGGATTGCCACTTGATAGGGAAGTCGAGTACACCATCGATTTGATGCCGGGAGTGACGCCTATCTCGATGGCACCATATCGGATGGCACCGATAGAACTCCAGGAGTTGAAGAAGCAGTTGGATGAGCTGCTCGAGAAGGGTTTCATCAGACCTAGTACATCACCTTGGGGTTCACCAGTCCTCTTTGTGAAGAAGAAAGATGGCAGTTTGCGGATGTGTGTGGACTACCGATAGCTGAACAAAGTGACAGTGAAGAACAAGTACCCGCTTCCAGGGATTGATGACCTTTTTGATCAGCTACAGGGAGCTACTGTATTTTCCAAGATAGATCTTTGATCTGGCTACCATCAGGTCAAGATTGCAGAGAAGGATATACCGAAGACGGCCTTCCGTACTCGGTACGGGCATTTTGAGTTCACAGTGGTTCCTTTCGGTTTGACCAATGCACCTGCAGTTTTCATGTGCTTGATGCACTTGGTCCTGAACGAGTTCTTGGACAAGTTCGTGGTAGTCTTCATCGACGATATTCTGATATACTGCAAGAGTAGGGAAGAACATGAGGAGCACCTGAGGGTAGTATTACAGAGGCTGCGAGAGAAGGAGTTGTATGCCAAGTTCAGTAAGTGCAAGTTCTGGCTTGAGGAAGTTGCATTCCTTGTACATGTTGTATCCGGGGATGGGATTAAGGTTGACCCTGCTAAAGTGAAAGCTGTTTTAGAGTGGGAGCCGCCCAAGACGGTACCCGAAGTCAGAAGTTTTCTTGGCCTTGCAAGATATTACCGGAGATTCATCGAGGGTTTTTCCTTGATAGCCAGTCCCATGACCAAGCTATTGAGGAAAGATCAAGCCTTTGTATGAAGTGATGCCTGCCAGAGGAGTTTTGATGAACTGAAGAAGAAGTTGACATTAGCACCAGTCTTGACAGTACCTAAGCCAGAGGCTGCGAGAGAAGGAGTTGCACCATGGAAGGGTGTTATCAGATTCGGGAAAAGAGGGAAGCTGAGTCCCAGGTACATCTGACCATATGAGATCGTGGAAAGGGTTGGACCCATGGCATACAGATTTTCTCTGCCAGAGGAGTTGTCCCGGATTCATGATGTGTTTCATGTTTCCATGTTGAGGAGGTACAGATCCGAGTCATATGATTACTACAGCAGATGTTGAGGTCGCAGAGGATCTTACGTATACAGAATTGCCGGAGCAGATCCTTGCCCGAGAGGTCAGACAGTTGAGGAACCGAGTCATTCCTATGGTAAAGGTTAAGTGGAGCAAACGAGTCTACATGGGAAGTTGAGGAGCACATGCGTTCTCAGTATCCACACCTGTTTACAGCACCGGAGTGAATTTCTGGTAAGAAATTCTTTTAAGGTGGGTAGGCTGTAACAGCCCTGGTAATTTTTACGTTTTTACCGACACCGTAAAATTTATTTTACAGTTATTTACCATTAAAATTAATCTTGGGTAATTAATTTATGGTAATTCGTGCATCAGATTCCAAAACCGAGCCTTGTCCTACGTTCGGGATGTTTCTGCGGATTTTTCGGACCAAGTTGGAATTTTTCGGGTCCAGGAATCTTCAGAAAAGTCTGGATTAACCCCGAGTTATCGGACCAGAAATGAAACGCCCCGACCTGTATTTACCGTACACAGTAAACACGTGCCAGAACTGTGACAACCCAACCAAAATCAAGCCCAGCATACAGTGTATACAACAGTAACTCGGGCTCAACAGCCCAAAAGTAATAACGTCAATAACAACATAATCGGCCCAATGGCCCAATAATAACAAAATAATGCACAGCGGAAGACTTTAATAACTCACAAAACACTGTATGCGACACTGATGCAAACTATGGATCCGAGCCCTGTCCAAGGGATAACGCCGCAGCCTGTCTGGAATGCACCAAACCTGTACCACAAATAATCCATCCTACGGGATGAAAGCCCGCAGGTGAGGGGTGAGTCCGAAGTGCTCACCGACGAAGGAAAGACAATCAATATGCAACTATAATTACTCAAGTCAAAAACAGGCTAAACAGCCGACCAAAAGACTCGACCCAAAACCCCATGACCAAAAGACTCAAATAAAATCCAATTTTCCAATTTTATCTTTCCAGGCCCCGTCACGGATAAGCTAGAGGTCAGACCTGGTTATCAACATATTCCGGGTGCCAGATCAAATCCAGAGAACCCAGGGATTGACATCCCAAAAATAATCACGGGATAGACATCCCAAGCATAGACATGCTTATCATAAGTAACCCAGGTCATGGCCACCACGAAACAGTCTTAAACCATCGAGTCGTACCACTACTTACCACGTGACAATTATATTATCGTCATCAAAATTAAATCGTAGGGATCGACATCCCTAACCAAAGTACCGGAATAGACATCCCTATCCAAATCCAAGGATCGACATCCTTATCACCATTTATTATTAATTAATCCATTATATCTTATACCAAAAAGACTCAAGATCAACATCCAAATACCAACCAAGATACTGGGATAAACATCCCGACAATAATCAAGACAAATGCAACATGCAATAATCAACAAACACAATAACCGAGTAATATAGGCACATATCGAAGGAAATCCATCCTCACCTTGGCCGATTACTCAACTTCGGAAACAATGACCGGTCCGATGCCGGCCCCTCGGGAAACTGCCCGATATCCAAACCTATACCACAAAACAATGCACTCACATAAATGCACATAATCGGTATACTATGATGCCAGTACTGCGAAATTACCCATCCCGGTTCATATCTTTTATTATTACCCTTTACCGAAAATATTATACCGTACGTATTCCCGAATATAATTTCGGTACCATACTTTAATTAAAACTCTCTTAAAAATATTTTCATAAATTAATTCTACTTCCCAAAATATAATCACCATAATTTTCTGAAAAAATAACATATGTATATATTTATTTTCTAAAATATTACATTTTTAATAAAACTATTTACCATAATATAATTACCAAATATTGTCATTTACCAAAATATATATATATATTAATCATATGCTATATGTTATTTCCCAGAAAATATATAATCATAAAAACTTATGAAACGCCCCGACCCGTATTTACCGTACACAGTAAACACGTGCCGGAACTATGACGACCCAACCAAATAAAGACCAGCATACAGTGTAAACAACAGATAACTTGACCCCAACGGCCCAAAACAGCAAACAACATAAATAACATATCCGGCCCAATGGCCCAACCCTGGCTCAACAGCCCAAAAGCATAAACAACAATATGGCCCTACAGCCCAACATCAATAACATCAAAAATAGTGAAACTGGCCCAATGGCCCAACAACAATAACAATATGCACAGCGGAAGACTTAAAGACTCACTAACACTGTATGTGTAACAGATGCAACCTATGGATCCAAGCCCGTCCAAGGGATAACGCCGCAGCCTGTCTGGAATGCACCAAGCCTGTACAACAAACATCTCCTCCTACGGGATGAAACCCCACAGGCGAGGGGTGAGTCCGAAGCGCTCACCGACGAAAGATAAACAGAGATATATTCAACCATAATACTTTCGAAATAAACACAACAATCACAACAATAAGCAAAAACAATCACATCACAAGGATACTGCCATAACAACCAACACATACTTCACGACGGAGGAATCCAACTCAAACAACACGTCAGAGAAAACCAACACGAACAACACGATAGAGGAATCCTACTAAATCATATCAAAGCCAAGACCAAATTAATACTCATTAAATTTTATTATCAATTTTATCTTCCGGCCCCGTCACTGGACAAACAAGGGTCGTACCAGGTTATCAATTAATTCCGGATGCCAGGTCAAACAACCATACCATATCTTACCATACCGGGACCACGTCCCAAATTACCAAATCACACCGGGTTCAACAACCCAAATACCATACCGGGATCAACATCCCAAAACCGGATATTCGGTATATCCGAACCACTGGGTATTCGGTATACCCCAACCACAGGCTCCCCAACCACAGGCATCAACATGCCAACCAAATCAAGTAACCGACCATAGCATCCCAGAATTAATTTTCAAACCATCGGGTCGTACCGCTACTTCCCACATATATCATCATCTCATATCAATTCCAATTCCAATTTCCAATTTCCAATTCTCAATTATCCACAGTCAATAGTTTGTTCTAATTATCCAATCACAACACTGTCTACCGTCAACAATCACAATATCCATAACAGTCAAACAATTATCCAATTTCCTATTAGCTCAAGTTACACAACAGGCCAATCCTTCATCAGTTTCATAACATCTACTTCTCACAGTCCAACATCAATCACAACACAGTATCCAATAAACCAAAAACAGTCATACAACGGTTCAATCAAGCAAATCAACATCATAGCAACAACAACAACAATAACCATAGCTGCCAAATACCCAATATAATTCCATATTACCAAATATCCATCAACAGTACATATAACACCAATTATTCACAATTAACAGTTCATCACAATATCCACACGTCCAATAGCACAGTCCAACAACAGCAACATCAATAACCATAACAGTCAAATATCCGACAATGACCCTCTCAGTAGTTCATTCAGACAACAAAACACACAATTATCCACATTGACCAGTTCATCATTATTCTCAACACAATATCGCAAATCCAATGTCACAGTCTAAGATCAACAACAACGACAACATCATAGCAGTCAATCAACCAACAGTAATCATCTCAGTAGTTCAATCAATCAACAAAGCAAACACAGTATTACGGGCACATATCAAGGGTTATCCATCCTCACCTTAGCCGATTACTCAACTCCGGAAACTATGACCGGTCCGACGCCAGCTCCTCGGGAAACTGCCCGATATCCGAACCTATACAACAAAACCACATATATTCACATAAATGTACATAAGAGTATGTCATGATGCCAATTTTACGAAATAAACCCATCCCGGTTACTTTTTTTTATTATTATCTTTTACGGAAAATATTTTACCGTATGTATTCCGAATATAATTTCGGTACCATACTTTAATTAGAACTCTTTTCAAAATATTTTCATAAATTAATCATTATTTATTTTTTTCCAAATTAATATTCAACATAGTTTTTATTTCTGGAAATTACTTCATATATGTGTATTTTTCCAAAACTATTTCCATAATATATATTGCTTGCCAATATTATTTACCAAATATTATCATATTAGAAAACCATATTTCCGGTAAATATAATTATACAAACTTATTTCCTGAAAATATATACGAATTATAAATGTACATATATATATATTTCCTAACGACGAAATTACATTTCAAACCATTATATATCAACATAATAGATTATTTTATTTTATATTTTTTTAAATATTATTTATGCATTCTATATATACATTTTCCCAAATTATTTCCATATGCATAAGTATTAATTATTTTCTTTCCCAAAATTTCATATTAATAATATGTATTTTCCAAGGATACTTTTACAAATTATTTTCCAAAAATACTTCTTAATCTATTTTCCAGATTTTATATTATTTTTATATTATTATTATTATTATTATTATTATTATTATTATTATTATTATTATTTTATTATTTTTTGAAAACGGGCTGGGCCCATGAACAGTACCAGGCCCAGATGAACAGTGTCGGGCCCATGTTCAGTTCGGGCCGTGAACAGTACAGGTCTTGGGCCAGGCCGAGGACCCGCGGGTCGACCCGACCCGACCCACAACCCGACTGCTAAACGGGTTGTGTCTTCAACCTTGCCTTACCTGCAGCGGGCGACACGGCGGCACACAGGAACAGCGGCTGGCGGGCGGTGCAACGGGGACGGCTCTGCTGTAGGACTAACGGCGAGGCGAGGCGACACAAACGAGGCATCGTGCTGGCGGCGGCATGGCGTGGTCGATGGTGACAGGTGTGGTGTGGTGGCGACGGCACGAGCAGGGCGGCTGGCTCGACGTCGGGTGGAGTGACTGGCGAGGCGGCGACGGTTGCGAGTTGATGGCGATGCAACCCGAGATTGCTGCAGTTAGTTTGGTGGTGCTGCAGCGACGGTGGCCGGCGCAGCTCCTCCCCTCCCCTTCTCTTCTTCTTCTTTTTTTTTTTCCTTTTCCGTTTCACGATTTCCATTTCTTCTTCTTTTTTTTTTCTTTCATTTTTTTTTCTTCTCTTTTTTTTCCTTCTTCTCCTCTTTTTTTTCTCTCTTTTTATTTTTCTTCCCTCTTTTTTTTTTTCCTTCCTTTTTTCCTTCCCTTCCTCCCTTCTGCATCTTCACCGGCTTTAAGCTGTTTTTTTCTTTTTTTTTATTTTTTTTACTATTAAGCATGTGAAGCCCAAATAATGCGATTCGTATGTATTACGGGCGAGTCCGATCCGGACCAGAAAATAACAGATACCTCCTTAGTTATTTTTCCGATGTGATTTTCCGAGAAATTCCGAAATCCGAAAAATACCAACTTAGGTTCGAAAAATCCGCGGGAAAACCACGAGCGTGAGAAAACCCTCGGTTTTGAAAAACGACTCCCGATTTACCTTGAATTAATTACCCAAGATTAATTCAGCAGTAAATCACGGTAAAACGACTTTAACAGTCCCGGTAAAAATCCAAATTTTACCCGGGCTGTTACATCTTACTCTGAAAATAAATACAATTTAATATATATACATTTTTATTTCCTAAGACAAAATATTTTCCAACAATTATAATTCAACATAAATATATATATTTCAGAAATATACCTATATATATATTTTCCAAGAATAATAACATATACATACTGTATTCTAGTGAAATAATAACGTATAATTATAATTTCCAGAAATATTTCCAAGGTATATATCTTTTTTTTCTAAATAAACATAATACTAATTTTCAAAACATAATATAACTATCTTTAATTTTCAAAATCAAGTATATATACATATATATATATATATTTCTTCCCAATAGCATAATTAAACTAACTATACTTTCAAAATATAAATATATATATTTTTTTCCAAATTAAAACCAGCAAAATAAGTTAATATATATATATATATGTTTTTTTTAATGTAAAACGGGTTGCCCAGGATCCAACCCAGGCTCGACCCGGCCAAGGAAACGGGTAAAACCCGACCTTACCAGCGGGTATAGGGGCGGCAGCGCGACAACAGGCTGAGGGAAGGAAAGGCGAGCTCAGCTGCGGCATCAGGTGACTTGGTGCGGCGCTGCCTCGCCGGTGTCGTCGTCAGCGGCGCGGAGAGGGAGATCCGCGGGTTTCGCCGCGGGTCAATGGCTCTGCTGTGCGCGTCCGGCGGCGGAATCAAGCGGGGAAGGCGGCGTTGAGAAGGCGACGGCGAGGAGATGATGCTGGTGGCGGCGGTGCGACGAGCGGCGACGCGGATCGCCACGGCGTGCACAGTAACCAGGGAGGGTGACGCACTGTTCATCTTCTTCCGGGTTTTTTTTCCTTATTTCTGTATTTTCTTTATTTCTATTTTCTTTTCTTTTCTTTTTCTCCCATTTTTTTGCTTTTTCTATTTTCTGATTGGTTCCCTTTTTTTTCCATTTCCTCTTCTCTTTCTTTTTTTTCTGATTTTTTTCTGATTTTTTTTTTTTTTTTTTTTTTTTTTTTTTTTTTTTTTTTTTTTTTTTTTTTTTTTTTTTTTTTTTTTTTTTTTTTTTTTTTTTTTTTTTTTTTTTTTTTTTTTTTTTTTTTTTTTTTTTTTTTTTTTTTTTTTTTCTTTTTTTTTCTTCTTTCTTTTTTTTTTCCTCTCTTTTTCTTTTTCCTCTCCTTTTCTTTTTCCTCTCTTTTTCTCTCTTTTTTCCTCTCCTTTTCTCTTTTTTTTCTCTTCTCTTCTTCTCCTCTCCTGCTTTCTTCTTCTTCTTCTTTTATAGAACGTAGAATTACTGTGCGACGTGTGAATCAACAATAATGCAGCTTGTCTGCATTATTAAGCGAGTCCGGTCCGGACCGGACCAGAAAATAACTGATACCCCCTTAGTTATTTTTCGGTGTGATTTTTCCGAAAATTCCGGGACCCGAAAAATACCAACTTAGGCCCGAAAAATCCACAGAAAAATCACGAGCGCGGGAAAACTCTCGGTTTCGAAAAACGACGCTCGATTTACCTTGAATTAATTACCCAAGATTAATTCAACAGTAAATCACGGTAAAAAGACTTTTACAGTCCCGGTAAAAATCCAAAATTTTTACCCGGGCAGTTACAAGAAATAAAGTCAAGGGGGTATTATAGTTATTTTCTGGTCCAGACAGAACCCGCCTCACATGCTGCACAGTGTGGAGGCTGTAACCGCCATCCACTGTGAGCATGTGAACAACCAGTGTTCTGCCCGTGCCTAGCCTTTATCCTGCACTGCATGTCTTGATTCTTTTTCCTTCCTGCTCAGTATCACCATCAATGCTTCAAAACTCACATGCAAACACTCACTCATTTCTTGCAAAAACACACTGCCAGCAACCAAACTCCACCTTTGTAACAGCCCGGGTAAAATTTTTGATTTTTACCGGACTGTAGAAGTCGTTTCACCGTGATTTACTGTTGAATTAATCTTGGGTAATTAATTCAAGGTAAATCGGGAGTCATTTTTCGAAACCGAGGGTTTTCCCGCGCTCGTGATTTTTTCGTGGATTTTTCGGAACTAAGTTGGTATTTTTCGGGTTTCGGAATTTCTCGGAAAATCGCTCCGGAAAATAACTAAGGGGGTATCAGTTATTTTCTGGTCCGGATCGGACCCGCTTGTATTATTGATTATCACATGATTAATAGTTAATCACATGATTAACAGTTAATCATAGTTTATAAAAGCAGAGGAAGAAGGAACCGGGTAAGGAAGAGAAGAAGAAAAAAAAGAGAGAAAAAGAAAAAGAGAGAAAAAGAGAAAAAAAAGAGAGAAAAGAAAAAAAAGAGAGAAAAAGAGGAAAGGAAAAGGAAAAAAAAAGAAACAGAAAATAGAAAAAAAAGAAAACAGAGAGTGAGACGCCCCGACCCGAATTTACCGTACACAGTAAACACAGGCCGGAACTGTGACAACCCAACTAAAATCAGCCCAAGCATACAGTGTATAAAACAATAACTCGGCCCAACGGCCAAAATAGTGAAACGACATAAATAGCAAATTTGGCCCATTGGCCCGGTAATAATTAAAAACAGTGCACAGCGGAAGACTTAAATAACTCACTAACACTGTATGCGACACATGCAAACTATGGATCCAAGCCCGTCCAAGGGAAACGTCACAGCCTGTCTGGAATGCATCAACCTGTACAATGAACAACTCATCCTACGGGATGAAAGCCCGCAGGTGAGGGGTGAGTCCG
>JAKUCV010001022.1:14658-25503 GCA_028386065.3 Turnera subulata | reverse complement strand
CACCCAGTTACGGATGACTAGGAATAATATCAAAGTATATGACTTACATGTTGGGAACCTTGATGATCTCAGGTCTAAGGACAATACATATAAGAACCACTAATGACAATCATATAACGTTCCATGTAGGGTTCTTATGTGGGTCGGTCCAGTCCACAAGTTCTCTAACTTGTACCCGTATGTAGAATTCATATCTCATGTAATTCTCAACATACGCTAGTCTTAATTTATTATTACAACCCATCCATAATAATAATCGACTAGGGACATTTTAAGAATACAAAGTATTCTAGGGTTATAAATATGTGCAAGCGATTATCTCATAATCATATTTATTGGAATAACCTCAATGTATATACATGACTCATACAATCATCCATTGATTTGGCTTTTGGGTATATCACTAACAATCTCCCACTTACACTAAAGCCAATCAACCATGTATCTAATACCAATGGATGCGCAATGACCATCATGCTTCTGCTGCGTGAGTGGCTTCGTCAAGGGATCTGCTACATTGTTCTCAGAAGGAACTCTACACAGCCTGACATAGCCTCTATCTATAATCTCTCTAATAAGATGATAGCGTCGGAGTATATGTTTGGATCTCTGGTGGTATCTAGGCTCTCGAGCCTGTGCGATTGTCCCATTATTATCACAATAGAGCTCAATCGGACTCTCAATACTAGGAACCACCCCAAGTTCAGTTACGAACTTCTTAATCCAAACAGCCTCTTTTGCCGCATCTGAGGCTGCAATGTACTCAGCCTCGGTTGTAGAGTCTGCAACTTTCTCTTGCTTAGAACTCTTCCAGCATACACCACCACCTCCAAGACAAAACACATAACCTGATTGCGATCTGAAGTCATCCCTGCCTGTTTGGAAGCTAGCATCTGTGTAACCCTTTACAACATGCTCATCAACGCTTCCATACACAAGGAATGCATCATTAGTCCTTCTCAAGTACTTAAGGATGTTCTTAACCGCTGTCCAGTGACTCTCACCGGGATCAGATTGATATCTGCTTGTGACACTCAAAGCATAAGCGACATTCGGTCGAGTACAAAGCATGGCATACATGATAGATCTTATTGCCAAAGCATAAGGGATCTTACTCATCCGCTCTCTCTCCTTCGATGTACTAGGACATTGATTCTTAGAGAGAGATACGCCATGTGACATAGGCAAGAATCCTTTCTTGGAATCTTGCATGCTAAACCTCTTTAGCACTTTGTCAATATACGTACTCTGACTTAGCCCGAGAAGCCTTTTAGATCTATCTCTATAGATCTTTATACCTAACACATAGGCAGTTTCTCCTAAGTCCTTCATCGAGAAATTCTTCCCTAACCAAGTCTTTACAGACTGTAGCGTCGGAATATCATTCCCAATGAGTAGAATGTCGTCAACATACAACAACAAGAAAACAACAGTGCTCCCACTAACCTTCTTGTAAACACATGGTTCATCTTCATTCTTAATGAAACCAAACTCTTTGATTACTTCATTAAAACGAAGATTCCAACTCCTAGAAGCTTGCTTCAACCCATAGATGGATCTTTGCAACTTGCATACCATATTAGCATTCTCTGGATCGACAAAACCTTCAGGTTGTGTCATGTACACATCCTCTAAAAGATTTCCATTTAGGAAAGCGGTTTTGACATCCATCTGCCATATCTCATAATCATGGTATGCCGCTATTGCCAACAGAATCCGGATGGATTTAACCATGGCAACTGGTGAGAAAGTTTCATCATAGTCTATACCATGAACTTGTTTGAAACCTTTCGCAACCAATCGCCCTTTATAGGTAATCACATTACCATCCATGTCGGTCTTTTTCTTAAAGACCCATTTGCACCCTATGGGTTTTACCCCTTCGGGTGGATCAACCAAGGTCCATACCTTGTTTTCATACATGGATTCCATTTCCGAATTCATGGCTTCTAGCCACTTCTTAGAGTCCGGACCCGTAATGGCCTGCTGATAGGAAGTGGGCTCATCCTCATCTATGAGCATCACATCTCCAGTATGAGTCATAAGAAATCCATATCTCTCAGGCTCATACCGAATCCTATCCGAGCTACGCGGTCCATGTGTTTTAGGTACAGGATTCTCATCCACAACATCTTGTGGTTTCTGTCCTTGTTCCATCTCAGCCTCTAGATCTCGAACTTCTTTGA
Source organism: Turnera subulata (assembly GCA_028386065.3). Lineage (NCBI taxonomy): Eukaryota > Viridiplantae > Streptophyta > Magnoliopsida > Malpighiales > Passifloraceae > Turnera > Turnera subulata. The sequence goes on along the minus strand of JAKUCV010001022.1, from coordinate 23,317 downwards.
GTTCTATTTTTCTCCCACTGATTCCTCTAGAAATAAATTCTCTTTCAAGAAAAATAGCAGTCCGAGCAACAAACACTTTGTGGTCGGTGGGATTATAGAAGTAATACCCTTTTGTTTCCTTAGGGTATCCTAAAAAGAGGCACTTCTCGGATTGAAGGCCAAGTTTATCTGATGCTTCATGTCTCACGTAAGCCTCACAACCCCAAATCCTCATAAAAGACAAATTGGGAAGCTTCCCGGTCCATATCTCATATGGTGTCTTTTCAACCGATTTCGATGGAACACGGTTAAGTGTAAAAGCAACACTCAATAATGCATGTCCCCAAAATGAAGAAGGAAGGTCTGCTTGACTCATCATAGAACAAACCATGTCTAACAAAGTTCTATTCCTCCTTTCAGATACACCATTCCATTGAGGCGTACCTGGTGGAGTAAGCTGTGATACTATACCACATTGCTTTAGATGATCAAGAAATTCTCGGCTTAAGTATTCACCTCCTCGATCAGATTGAAGAATTTTAATACTTTTACCGAGTTGATTCTGTACTTCGTTCTTGAATTCTTTGAACTTTTCAAAGGTTTCTGGCTTGTGTCTCATTAGAAACACATAGCCATATCTACTGTAATCATCAGTAAATGTAATGAAGTATTGAAAACCACCTCTAGCCTGTGTAGACATAGGTCCGCATACATCAGAATGTATAAGACCTAATAAGTCTGAAGCTCTTTCTCCTTTACCAGTAAAGGGAGCTTTTGTCATTTTGCCTAATAAGCATGACTCACATGTCTCAAATGATTCGAAATCAAATGAGTCTAAAAGTCCATCTTTATGGAGTTTAGCAATACGAGTCTCGTTTACATGGCTCAAACGACAATGCCAAAGGTAGGTTTCATTAGAATCGTTCATTCTAACCTTCTTCGTATTAACGTTATAGATTGGCGTTTCTAGGTTTAGAACATACAAACCATTGCTCAAATATGCACCACCATAATAAATATCATTGAAATAAATATAACAACATTTGTTCTTTATTACAAATGAAAAGCTTTTCTTGTCCAGACAGGAAACAGAAATCAAATTTCTGCTTATGGTAGGTACATAATAACAATCGTCCAGTTCTAAAACCAAACCACTCGGTAAAGATAGATAGTAAGTCCCTACGGCTAATGCAGCAACTCTTGCTCCATTTCCAACGTTTAGGTCTATCTCACCCTTCGCCAATCTCCTACTCTTTCTTAGTTCCTGCACATTAATACAAATGTGAGAACCACATCCGGCATCTAATACCCATGATGCAGAGATAGAGATATTAGTTTCTATAACGAAAATACCTGAAGTGGAAGTCTCACTTCCCTTCTTCTTCTTTACCTCTTCAAGGTAAACAGGGCAGTTGCGCTTCCAATGGCCCAGTTTGTTGCAATGGAAACAATGTCCTTCCTTTGCGATACCACCCTTGGGTTTCAGCACGTGGTCACAAGAAGATGCACATGCACCAAACTTTTTGGCACATTTCTTCTTCTTGTTGAACTTTTCTTTACCCTTTCTTTTGCCCTTTCCAATCATCAAAATGTTGGATTTGTTTGCCCTCATTTGTTGCTCAGCTGTTCCTGACATGTTAAGCAACTCAGACAACGATTTGTCAAGATGATTCATATTGAAGTTCATGACAAATTGGCTGTAACTGTCCGGCAATGATTGCAGGACTAGATCAATCGCCAACTCCTTTTGCAAAGGAAAACCAAGACCCTCAAGGCTCTCAATGTAACCAATCATTTGAGTACATGAGGTCTCACGGGTGATGACTCAGCCATCCTGCATTGGAACAATGCCTTAGAGGTCTCATACCTCTCATGCCTTGCTTGCTCATCAAAGAGCATCTTTAGGTGTTCGATCATATCGAACGCCCCCATGTTCTCATGTTGCTTCTAAAGCCCAGATTCTATGGCTATTAGCATAAGACATGCGACATCCGCATCATCAAGATGCTTCTTGTAAGCTTCCCTTTCTATCCTAAGAGCATTAGGCGCCGGTTTAATCGGAACAGGCCCTTCAAGGACATACAGCTTCTTTTCTTGTTTGAGGACAATCCTCAAATTGCGATACCACTTTAGGAAATTATTCCCATTCAGTTTTTCCTTCTTAAGGACCGATCGCAATGATAGTGTACCTATGTTTTGTGCCATGGTAGCTCTACAACTAAGATCAACTCACACAAATAAGAGTCATGTATACATAAATCATTTAACAAGGAATTCTATTAAATGATGCTTCTACTATGAAAACCAAATAATCATGAGTAGGCCAAGATCCATATTTCACTACAATATAAGTCAGCTTTGGCTGATCGCCTACATCATAGCTATTTAGGTAGACAACTCTTGTCAATTACATCTCATGTAACTCTTGGATAGTTGAGCGAACAACACTTGTTCTTGTCTATCTCATAGACGTTACTCAACTCCTTTCCTCTAAGTCCTTACTCCTATTAAGATGACCTAGTTAAGTCTAAACACACAATAAGCAGTTCAGATATTACAATTATCCAGTCGCACCTTGCTAGGATAAACATAGGCACCTTGCTTTGGCAAAACCTACCTAGTGTTGATCTAAGCAATGATGAGTACTTATCATGGAAGGCAACTAAGAACTTAATATTTATATCAACAATTGTTTCCATGCATAACAATTATGCCATCACATCTTGCTAGGATAAATATTGGCACCTTGCTTTGGCAAAACCTACCAAATGTTGATCTAAGCAATGATGAATACTTGTCAACAATTGTATCCATACATGTCATGCATGTAATTCACAAATTATATATCTCAAATACAATAACAATGCATCATATGCAATATAAGCCGCTACGCAGAGGTAGCACGGCGGTCCCGCTAACCGGCTAGCGGGCGGGGTCAAGGGGCAGCGCCCTTGCCAGGGCTCGGGGCGGAGCCCTGGCCCAAAAATTATATGAACATCGATGCTTTGAGAATCTGATTCTCCCAACAACCTGGCAATGCTCATGGACATCGATGTCCTATCCTGAACATCGATGTCATTTGGCGTCTAGAACACAAGAACATCGATGTCTAGACCTCAACATCGATGTTCAACACTTGAACATCGATGTTGGAAGGTTCTGAAAGTCCAAGAATCAGGCAGTAGTTTTACACATCGATGTATAACCCTTAAACATCGATATAGGACTCATGAGCATCGATGTTCAAACTTGAACTTCGATGTTGGAGACCTCTGCCAATTCAAGTTTCATGGCAGTACTTTGGAACATCGCTGTATTGGCCCTAAACATCGATGTTTCTGTCCTAAAAATCGATGTTCCCTACTGAACATCGATGTTTCAGACTTCTCCCAAGGCCAAAACTCATGTGAACATCGATGTTCAACCATTGAACATCGATGTTCTGGCCTCGATGCACTAGAACGACCATCGTTCCTTACGAAAACCGACAATCGATTTTCCTTTTTTCGAACCCCTTCGACTTACTGCCAAGAACCTCTTGATTGATATCACATACCAATCAAGTGCTTGTTGTCAAAACCCTTTTGACACAATCAACCTCAACATATATCGCATATACAAAAATGAATTCAACATAACACATATACCAAAATGAATTCATCATATCACACACATTAAGATGAACATATCACACATATGCACAACTAAATTCGGTTTAGAGCTTCACAAGAGGCTCCGCTACCACTGTAAGTATCCGGGCATGCAAACTTGACAATCAAGAGCAGCGGAAAGACCCGGAAACCTTGGAGGATCCAAGTGAAGCAACTAAACCGAACTACAAAACAAACATACCTGAAACGGTTAGGATCTTTCACCTAACTGGAGAACCGAATCAGCTAGAGCCGGAAGGATATCCTGCTCCTCTACGGTATCCACACGAACCGTCAATCATCGGCCGAAATCGTCTTAAGATCTCCAACCCCCGAGCACTCCCGAACCGTGGTGCTAGCTACGGATTTCCGGGAGCTATGTGTGGTGTTTATGGTATCTCTTTCTTTCATAAAGAAGAGAGGAAGATGTGTGTGTGTTTCTTGCTCTGAAAAACTAAGAATTCAGAATACAAGAGAGAGTGAGAAGGGTCAAGAGTAATCTGATTACTCTACCCCCAATTAGTGCTAAGAGACAATGGGATAATGGCCAACATATTGGCCCATTATCTTTTATGATTATGTCTCCACATAACCATGTCTCTACTAATGTACAAACACTCATCACAGCACTAATTTGGTCCAATAATTCTGTCAACAGCTAAACCAAACCAGCCCAAAACGACCCTGGTCCAACCATGGTCTAACCACACCCGGTCGAACCATGGTCCAGCCACGGTTCAACCACCTGCTCGAATCAACGATTCTATGTGTGTGACCCTGTAGGCACTTGTAATGTTCGGCAATAATTGTAAAATCTCATTTTACAATTATAAGCAAAGAGCGGCATCTAGCAACACATCATTGCTACCCGAACGACAAGATTAGTATTAATTCTATATGCCTCGGAACATGTCCTCGTCCTTTCGTCCCATTATCAAGGTTAAACCAAGACATGGAAAACGTCAATCTCGTATATGTTTAATCTTAGTTTCTTGGTCTCCGAGTTAACTGTGTAAAACGGATCCTAATGATATCACCATATCATATAATCCGAGCATGGCCATGCATTTACAGTTCAACTCTATCAAGAGGCCCATCTGATAATATACCCGTTATATGGGTCGGACGAATCCCATCTTGATCAATCAAAACCCACTACACATTTATGATATACCCAATGATTACCCTTAAGTCCACCCAGTTACGGATGACTAGGAATAATATCAAAGTATATGACTTACATGTTGGGAACCTTGATGATCTCAGGTCTAAGGACAATACATATAAGAACCACTAATGACAATCATATAACGTTCCATGTAGGGTTCTTATGTGGGTCGATCCAGTCCACAAGTTCTCTAACTTGTACCCGTATGTAAAATTCATATCTCATGTAATTCTCAACATACACTAGTCTTAATTTATTATTACAACCCATCCATAATAATAATCGACTAAGGACATTTTAAGAATACAAAGTATTCTAGCGTTATAAATATGTGCAAGCGATTATCTCATAATCATATTTATTGGAATAACCTCAATGTATATACATGACTCATACAATCATCCATTGATTTGGCTTTTGGGCATATCACTAACAGTGCGACATGTGATGCTAAACCTTTTGTGCTTAATACTAAGACATATGAACATGGTGCTACATCTTTTTCTCACCATGCTACTTCTTATGAACATGCTAAACCATATGCTCTTGATGCTAGACCACATGTTGATAAAACAAGATCACATGTTCATCACAGTAGTTCACAAGCATATAGAAGGAGAGCATATGCTAGACCATATATTTATGATAAAGGATCATATGTCTATCAAACTAAATCATATACACATGGAAGAAGACCACATGCTCACAATGCTAGATCGTTTTCACACAATACAAGGTCTTATGATCTCAATGCTAGACCAAAAGCACATAGAGCTAGACCATCCTATTACAATTCTAAGTCATACACCTATGGTAATAGGCAACTTTCTTACAATGCAAGAACATTTGGTTATGGTAACTTTGCTAGAGTTGCATCATCTTTTATTCCGTCTATAACATGTCATTTTTGTGGCAAATTTGGGTATGATACTCGCACTTGCATGTTTAACCAAAGAAATTATCATGTTAAGTATGTTTGGGTACCAAAAGGTACCATGACTAACCCCTAAGGACCCAAGATAAATTGGGTACCATAAAATTGATTCATGTGATGTAGGTAAGCAAGGATGAGGTGTGTTTGAAAACATGGTGACAATGTTAAAATACCCATCCTTGATTGGTTTGAACCATTTTGTATCCTTTTTAGTATCCTTTATGGTGTTTTTTTATGCTTGTTTAATTGTTTTGAGTATCTTGAATTCATGCATTTCATACATGAGTAATGATGAAAAAAAACAATAGGAAGGGTCTTGAACATTCTTATTTAACTTGGTTGAGAGAGGAGTTGGAAGTTTGTTGAATTCGCATGAAGTCAGAAAATTTGGGTAGCAGACTTATACCCAAATGTTGCAACCCGAGAGCACCAGGAAGTTTCTGTTCAAAAATTTGGGTAGAAGGTACTTACACAAATGTTGCAACCCAAGAGCACCAAATGGAACTAGTTTAAAATTTGGGTAGAAGGCTCTTACACAAATTTTCAAACCCGAGAGGAGTCCATTGTTTCGGTGATTAACCTATATACAAACTTTACCAAAGCCTACTAAAAATTTCAAATTTGTGAGAGTTCATTACAATGGTACATTTTCATCTACATATGGTGGTTTCTTTTGACATGCATTAAGAATAGCATGTAGTTAGTCTATTGGTTATTTATCTGACAAATCATTATTATCATGTGCTTATTTTGCAAATATTATCTTAAATAGGGGGAGCTTATTATGTTTAGTTTAATTCCTTTATGTTTGCATTTTTCTTTTGATGATATGATTTCTAACTTGTTTTAGTAAAAGGGAGATTCTTTTATTTATCCCTTTGTTGATTAATGTCAAAAAGAGGGAGAACTTGGATATTTTAATGCTAGCTTTTGTATTTATCTGTTAAGTTTTTCTATTGGATCACATATATATGTGGTTGTTTGGAATGTGTTTTATCTTTAGTTGTTACTTCATTCATTCAACGGCATCTAAGCATTTTGATAGGGGGAGTATATCTTATTTTTAAGATTTTGACATAATCAAAAAAGGGAGAGAATATTATTCCTTGCATTTTTCTCATGGACTTATTTATAAATTTTTGATTAGTCAAATTATGTTGGACTTCTTGACACAATAATTTGGGTTTCCTTTTATTGTTGGTCTACTTGGATTTTTAAGGCCCAAGTTCCTTTTTAGTTGTTTATGAAAAAGGCCCACCCTAGACCTTTCTAGTGTTTTTATTAACTTATGGTCCAAAAGAATTTGTCTAAAAGTCATGTCTTTTTATGGTTGAAAGTATTAAGTGTGAATTGAATGTCTTTAGCTTGAAACTCACCGTTTCATTTAGAGCTCTCTCCCCTTCCTTTTTTTTTTGTTTTTTCTAATGGCTCTTTTTTACAAACACATACCACACACTCATATGTCATATACCCCCTACTATTTATATTCTTCTTCAAGTTGCTTTGTCCCTTCCTTTGTACAAATTCAAAAAGAGACAAGATGGAGGCATCAAGACTCTATGTGACTGTCGGGAGTTAGCTGACCAAGGGAAGAAGTGATTGTTTTCTTGTCCTTTTCACACCTAAAAAGCCAAGTCAACATAGATAAACCTTCTATGTTAGGGGTTGTTAAAATCCTCCAATTAAAGAAGCCACAAGCTGGGTATAGTCATTTTTTCTGGACTATTATCATAAGAAGACAAGTCAAGAGAAGTGTGTGAAGCCACAAAACCGTTGAATGCAATTTTGGTTTGAAATACAAAAGTTCCAGCAGAAAATTTGGGTGGCAGCTTCCTACCCAAATCTCAAAATAGGAAGCCTATCTCTACACTTTTCTTAGTCATCAAGTTTCTTCTTGCTTCTCAGGCCTATATATAGACTCCCTAACCTCATGTAAGAGGTAGAGCAAGAGATTAGAAGTGTGAGAAACCGCCTTATTAAGCATGCCCTGTGTACACAATCTTTGAGAGATTGTTGAGCCTAGATTGTTGAATACTTTTCTTTTGAGGGGATTTAATTCTTGCTTTCATCATTAGGCTTAAAACCTTTGTGATATCTTTGAGCTTATCTTGTAAACAAAGAGTGAGTCACTCTTTGGTTGTTGGAAAATCATACCTTGAGTAGGATTGGTGAAATTTTACTTGAGGGGTTGAATAGGTTTGGAGCTTGAGCCTTTTGAAAAAGTTTTAGATATAGGTTAGAGAGTGAGCCTTGGAAAACTCTTGTATAGGTTTGGGTTGAGCCTTGTAAAAGCCTAGGTTAGAGAGTGAGCCTTGGGAAAACTCTTGTAAAGGTTTGAGCTTGATCCTTTGAAAAAGCTTGGTTGTAAAAGGTTGGGTTTCACCTTGGAAGAAACCATATAGTGGATTTGGTAAATCTCAAGGGGGAGCCTTGAGTAGTGGATGTACCCATAGGATTTAGGGGGAACCACTCTAAATTGGTGTGTTTGTACTTGTGTGCTTTTGCTCTCATCTTTTACTTTCAACCTTTCTTTTGTTCTTAGAAAACCCAGAATTTGGGTAGCAGTTCCTGCACGAATTTTCTTCAAAGAGGTTTTAAAGGCTAATTTATGTGAGTTCGCAAAAGGCTAAGCTAGAGGGGGGGGGGGGGGGGTGAATAGCTTTAGACCTAAAACTGAAAATATTTGCAGGAAATAAAATGCGGAATTGAAAGAAGGACACAAGAGATTTTTATACTGGTTCACACACAACTAATTTGTGGCTAATCCAGTCCTTCAAGGTTCACTTGAAGAGTTCACTATCTACCGTTAAGCTTCCGGGTACTTAACAAACCGTTTACAACCTAGGAATTCTAATCACAAGAATCCTACACACTTGCTTGAAGATACCTCACTTCAAGACTTCTCTCAAGGAAAGAAAATCACTCTTC
>JAKUCV010001021.1:23763-44757 GCA_028386065.3 Turnera subulata | reverse complement strand
GTTCTGACAGTTCCATCTGATTGTCTTATGAAAGTAGAGTCCGTAGTTTGGACTGGTTGAGTGTGCTGACGAAGATTTTCATAATTGGTTACCCAATCCAAAGGGATTAGCTTGGCCAATTGGTCTTTGGAAATCTGCCTGGGTGGCTGAACAATAGTGGGTGTAGAGCCCATGTCAGCATAGATGAAGACTGGATCAGAAGAAACTCCTTGAGAGGGGAGGTTGACAGCATGGTCTTGGAGTCTGTACACCATCTGATGATGTAAAGTTGCAGTGATGGCATTTGCAACTTGTTCAGCTCTAATAATCTGTACTTGAATCTTCAAAGCTGTGCTCAGATGCGGATCATCAAGGGATATATTGAAATTAGGGAAGAAGGTAAGAACCACACTTCCTGCATTCAACGTTGTCAAAATAGTGCCGATAACAGCATCGCTCATACTTGACATATCTGGAATCAAGTAAAGATAGTCGAGCAGTGACCGGTAGGCCTTTTCTCCCATGGTAAGAAAGAACTAGTCGTATGGCACCAAGGTGAAGATGAGAATAATGTTTTGCCTTCCACTGGGATATGAACTCTGGAGGAATCTCTAGAGTAACATATTGCTCAGCAGTTGAAGAACTCAACGTGCACTGAGAAAGTCTGGATGACTGAACATATTCTTTGATTGCTGGTCTTCTAGTGGAAATCAAAGTTCTAATGGATCGTGAAAGTGACCCTTTTTTGAATATTGTGTATGGATTAACCAGAGGGAGGAGGGAGTCCTCAACTCTAGCTTCTTCTGGAATATGGGTAATTTCTACTAGGTGGTCTATTTTATTAGTAAGGGAAGTTCGCGCAGAGTCTGGTATAGTAATAGAAGAGGTTATAGTGTTTGGTGGTGGAGTAGTAGTCATGGTTGAGAGTTTTGGTTTTCTACTAACTCAAAGCATCAGACGATGAACCTAATTAACGATCTTCTTTGTATAGGTACGTGGCGTTGTCTTCGACGAGATCACAGAGACCATTCCAGGGGAATCCTCTGTTTTTGTGCCAATAGCACTACACTCGTGGTTTCCAGCCAATATACCTACATGGGTACTCTTAAATACAATCATAATAATAGATACAATATACACCTACTCGATAAATTTTTCGGCAATAATAATGGCATAATAATAAAGAATATATAATATATATAGAAAGGATAAAAGTTGTAATAAGAAAAGTTTTAGAAATAAATACCTTAATAGAGTAGAGACTCGTACTGATAACGTGTTATAAAATTGGGGAAGATTTTCACTATTTGATGGAATAATACAATCTTGATCAAGGTAATAATACAACTTTGGTAATAATAATACACTTTTGATAATAATATGTAGAAGAAAATAATAAATTTAGATGGAGGGAGATTGAAAGAGAAGTGTATGGAATGAGAAGAGAGTGAAGTTTATGGTGGGTTGTAAGTGTATGAAAGTGAAGGAATGAAGGAGTATTTATAGTTGAAATTGGGAGGATAAAAACAAATAAGTATGATTAATTTAAAAGGATAAAATCAAAGGGATGTTAGGTAAAGGAAGATGATATTAGGATTAGGACAAATGGAATCATGGAGGATAATTAGCCAAAAAGATAATTCCAAATAGAAGTTTGGTGTATAGATAAAATATTTACCAGAAATAAATTTGAATATGATAAAAATGAATTTTATTGGATAGTACCAATGACATTCATCACAATTTATTTATAACATGTTTCTTTTTTTTCTTAAAGAGAGAGTTCTCCGCCGTAGACTAGAGTAGAGAGGGAGAGAAGAGAGGATAAAATGAAAATGGCGTCTCGAGGAGGAGTGATGATCTCTGCCTCAACACTCGCAACACCACCATCTGCCTCCTCTCTGTCCACCGGAAGAGCAGCGTCGCCCCGAATCCTCACACTTCCCCATAGTAATTCCCGCCTCCTTGTCAACCACAAGCCCAAGTCAAAGTCAAAGCCCTCTGCTATCTCCCCAATCCGTTGCGGTAATCTTAAGCCTTTCCTGGTCTTTTTGATGATGATGATGATGATTATTGCGATGATGATGCTTTTGTGTTAATTAATTAATTAATTAATTAATTAAATACTGCTACTAATACTATCTATTACATTTACAGGCCTGTCACCCCAGCTAAAGACGACGCTGGACAAGGTGGTTTCGTCCCATAAAGTGGTGTTGTTCATGAAAGGCACCAAGGACTTCCCCCAGTGTGGATTCTCCAACAACGTGGTTCAGATATTGAGGACTCTTAATGTGCCTTTCGAGGCTGTCAACATCCTCGAGAACGAAGCCCTGCGCCAGGGCCTCAAGGACTACTCTTCTTGGCCTACTTTCCCTCAGCTCTATATTGACGGAGAATTCTTCGGTGGTTGTGATATCACCCTCGGTAATTCCTTGTGTTTTTTCAATGCTTGTTTGTTAGTATATTCAATAGATACACAGACAGATTTTGGACAAAATCCCCAGTCTATACTGACCTAATAATGACGATGATTAGGTGTGTTAGTATGCCATCCTAGTTTATAATCTTGATCACTAAGAAACAAAAAGAAAACTGCAATGCTTATCATTTCCAAATTTAAGGCTCAGTGTAGATACCAGGGGTTTGTGCAATGCATTGGAGCTAAGCCATGATAAGCATTTGCAAATTTATTAACCTCCTATAGGTTGTTTGGAATGAATGGTTGGTTCTTATGATATTCAGTGCGCACCCACCCACTATGCGCTGGGAAGGAAAGCGCCACTCAAAATCAAAAATGGCCAGAAGCTGCTTTTTCTTCTCTTGCAAAACATACTATTTGGCTCTACCATAATTTGTTCTTTTTCACTCACTTTTTCCCATTATCTCATGGTTATCTGGTTGAATCACCACCCCAGTATGCTTGCTTTGTTTATATATGTCATTGCTTGGTCCGGGGCTTGATTTATGTTTCGAGCTAACCTTTTTGTTTGCAGAGGCATACAAGAGCGGGGAACTGCAGGAAGTACTGGAGAAGGCTTTGTGCTCTTGAAGATGGCTCAGCTTCCAGACACTTCTTCTCTTCATTGGCTTGCTTTTAATCTTGCTTGTGATGGAAAATTATATTTGATGTTGATGATGGGAACCAAATTGTTGGGGGCAAGATGGACACTGTGAAAAAGTTCTCAATTATCATTTACTAAGACATGGGGGATTTGGCTGTAAGTTACATGCATATACACGCTTCCGCAGAAATCCATTCTCATTCAGCTACAGTGGTTTTTTTCAAGCTGTATTTGTAGATGTTTCGGTCGATCTAATACTTGTCTAAACATCTAATTTCTGCAAGGTCTCCAAATCTCAGTTTAACTTGTTTTTAGTAGACAACCAACTAGAGGAGAGCCCTAACTCTAATAGGGCTGGAACCTGAAGTTGCTTGTTACTTACCCTGGCAACCGCAAAATGCAAAGTAGGGGGCTAATAATGCCCTCTTGAAACGGCTTATTCTGGTTGATGGGTCTTGTCGCAAGTTCAATGGAATTGAATTAATTTGCCCAGTTGCCAAAGGTTGATGGTTTACTAACTAGTGGCTATTTGTTGCTGCTATTATTTAGTGTTATTTCTCCCGCAACGGTAGGTGATTATAAGGTGCGTGAAGTTGCTCCCCGTTCTTGCAGTTTTGAAGCTTCTTCATTGGGGAAAAACCATATAAACACCTCTGAAATCCAGACCCGACTATTAATTGCTTCAAGTTACCTTCAGTATTGCAGTTGAAGGAGACAGAACCGTATATCTCTGAAATCAAGGGCTGCGGTGCCAGAACAATAGATTTCTCACGCCTGCCTAGCTCTTTCCTTACTAAAAACGAATTCATAATGGTTTGAGTCTAATCGAAATGTTTTATCTAAAATAAATGAACTTGGATAATTCACAAGGAGTGCATATCGAAAGATATACTAACAGAAAAAATCGTCATTCAATTTTGAACAGTTGAACAAGTAAATAGACCATCGATTTTCTACAATCTTGGCTTTACAGATTTTGTTACTATGTCTAAACAACAAGAGAATAAATGGAAGTCAATTTAAGGAGGAATTGACACAAAATGTCATGAATCATAATACATATCGCTTGTCATGGAACATAACAGAAAACTTCCACATCAAGTTCTCAGCTAAATCATATTATGGGACACCTGCCAACACTTTTATGGCTTTTGTAGTATTGGCCAGTTTCTTGATCTGGCCTCCGTAGCAAAAATGTAGAAGAGTGCACAGCTTCGGGGGCAAGAAAATCAGCAAAAATGCAAGAAGAGACCAGTCGTGAAAATATTGTCAGAACCTGAGCATAACCACATCTCTCATCTTGAAGAACAACTGGAGCACGAAAAAATAATGAAGAAAACCAAACAGAAATGATGAGAACAGCATGAAACCATTATAAGAAAAAAGTAATAAGAAAGAAATGGAAGTTGTTATATAATCAAATATCAGAAACTTCTACATGACTCAGATAGAAGTTTACTTTTAACATTTGCTCAAAATTTACTCAAATTCATAGAAGTTCTCAGGTGTTATCCTCTTGATCATCCATCTCCTCAAGGATTACATATTTTGCAGCAACATTGGTTGAGGGTGACCGATCCAGGTCATCTTCCAGTGGTTGACCACTTTGCAGTTTTTGGTACCTGCACAAGTGGGTAAATGTGTAATGATGTAACAGGTGCTACACGGGTACCAAGCACAATTTAACAGATAGACAGTAAGAAATAACCTATAATAAGTCAAAACGTCACATGTATAAACCAGAAATGCAGATATGAAACAATAAATCAACAAGAAACATTGACGAAATTGCAGGTCTTGGCCACTTGAGCAGTACAGAATAAAATAATCAAGACGTGTTTTGACTTGCTATTAAGGATATGGTCAATCCATGAAATCTATATTTTCTAAAATTATCCAGTTTTGAAATATACGTTTGTACTGGCTTTTGCCTCAGCTGGTGTTTCATTTGGATTTCATATCAATTTCTGGAGGGGCATCCCTTTCCATCTAGTAATGACTGACCACAATCCCGCTAGAAATGTTGGAGTGCTTTTATTTTTCAGTGAATCCAACAAGCAGCGTATATAAGGTCTAACCCCAGTGCAAACCGATATGCACTTAATTTGAGACCAATAACCAGATTTGGTTTCACAATGAGGAGAAATTAATCAAGTAAAAAGCAGATACAGGATGGTGCTCCAAGTTTAGTCTGATTCATTACTTACTTGTACCAGTTGAACAAGCTGACTCCAACCATAATAGTCAAAAGACCAGCACCTTTTAACCATGAAAACTCATCGTGAAAGTAAAATACAGCAACCTGAAAAGCATAACAACAGTAAGAGGTATTTACAGCCAAGTTTAGTCAACAGGAGCCTCCCCTTGAAAAAATCTAACAGAACCAAAAACCGGTCAAGGTTCCTACAACAAGAATTTTACCGGATATTAACCTATATAAAAATTATGGAAAGATAGCATTCCCACAGACATCTGGATTATAATATCATTTGACAGAGCCCCTGCTATTTCAATTCTAGAAAAAAGAAACATGGTTATAAGACTAGACCATGAAAAGGTTTTTAATAGAAATATTAGTTCAGGACATCTGGATTATAATATCATTTGACAGAGCCCCTGCTATTTCAATTCTAGAAAAAAGAAACATGGTTATAAGACTAGACCATGAAAAGGTTTTTAATAGAAATATTAGTTCAGGATGTTGTATAAGGCCAATATGATGACTGCCTTCAGTAGCTAAAATATTCACAGCTTTGCAGAAAGTCCAAGGGCAATCAACAGTGCTACACAATCATATTTAGAAAATCATAATGGAGACCAATAATCAGTGTTATAGAGAAAAAATTATACCAATATGGTGACTGCCTCCTTAACAACACCAGCTATCGTCACTGTGACAGCACTAGTTACCGAGATAAGTACAAATTCTGTTAAAACCTGCACCACAATGAACAATTTAGTTTTTTTGACAATGAAAATGCGCACCAAAATTATGTAACTTGAGAAGATAATGAGGAGAGAGGAAGGAAAGCATGGCAGAGGAAAAATCAGTATCCCATCTTTTCATAGATCACAAAATATGATCAGCTACCCCTCCTGCCCACGCCCATTTCTCAAAGGAACACAGATAAAAAGGGTAAAATGTCAGCTAAAATCAACATCTAAAGGGATAAGGGAAAAGACGAATTCCTACCATGAAGAAGGCAAGTGTTCCACCAAAAAGCATCAGCAGGCAACTCATTCCAATGTGCCATGGACTATTAAAATAATTAGACTTTCTAAATTCGTCCCATGGATCTAACATTAAAGAAAGAAGCATAGTTGCCACGGCCATCACTGGAGTCACGTAGCTCATCAAGGTTAGTGGATTTTTCAAACCTGAAAAGAATTCAAATAAAAAGCATTAGAAAGGAAAGAAAAGAAAAGCGTGGTCACCCAACAGACCAGTAGAAGCATTAACTCTGACAACAAAGACAAACACGAAAAAACCATGATGCAAACCAATCAGAGAATTCAGAGATTGAAAATCTAGAAAGTTAGAGATTTAAATTGATTATATATCAGCTGCGAGTATCAAGTAAATAATAAGGATAGGAAGTAAATATCCTTGATGATTGTCCAAACAGAGTCAAAGTAAATGCACACTTTGACAGCAACTAGTAAAGGATCAGAGATCGGGTATCTTAGGGCACATTCTATGAGATAACCCTGTTACAGACAAGTTGGGAATGCTCTATGAATATTATGTGCGCTTTGATGGATGTTAGATCAATTTTTGTTTATCGTAGGGGCAAGCAATGGAAGATTGGAGGGAAGGCACTTCCATTCGCCTCGAACAAGAAAAAACCAATTCACTCATTCGCTTTCTCTCTCTTTGTAACGATAATACCAGTCAATTCGACAACCCAGCACAGAATATCCAAAACACTCCACATGCTTAACAAACAAAAAATTGTGAAAGGAACAAAAAGTGGCACCCACCATAGGCTTCTTTCTTTATGCCAGTGCGGATCCCCAGCATCACGATATCGGAGAAATCAATTTTCACAGCAAGAAAATGATAAGTAGAAGTAGAATTCAAATAAAAAAGATAAGCTTTCAGGTATTCTTACATTATAAACTCGGTCAAATAAAAGGAAAGTACATAGATCATACCTGCAGAAGAATTTGAGTCATGGTCCACCGAAACCCAGACATAACAGCAGCAAGCATTACAAAGACAAATCCCCAAAAGTCAAATTCTGTCTCTTTAGCCACTGAATCCAAAAAAAGCATGGGTTAGGTAAAGCTAAATGAGAAACTCTAAGACAAATATATTTAACAAATGGAACGGATAAAAATTATGTTTTGCAATGACAGCTGGAATTCACTGAAAGATAGAAAGTAAGAACATGATTTAAACATGATTTAAATGATGGATGCTACAGATGGCACAAAAAAGATGGGTATCCAGGCCCTAACCATCATATTGTTTAAATTAAATCATCAGCTACCGGAACATCATTACCAAAAGGGATTACGATTACGTGAATGGACCCACTGTTCAAATAATTTACACAAAAATGCATTAAGCACATCAGTCTGCTTCGAATTTGACCACAAGCTTTCTGTTGTACTAATAATCTGATAGCATATTTGCTAAGGGTAAACCAGTAAGGTCTCAATGTGAGAAGTATTATTCATCAATAAAAAAGTAAAAAGCTTGTCAAAAAAAAAAGGATATATAATACAATACTTTCAGAGCTAAAGATTTTCAGGAGCACGTGTTAAACTATAGTGTCTTTTTGGAACAACAACTTCCTTTATTACTCAAAAATTTTGTCTCCTTGGTTTAATGAATAAGTGTTGAAAATGTGAGGTTTCCAGTTGGAAACCTCAGGCAAATGGTACATGGTCCAAACCACATAGATCATACTTATCCATCATCATTGGTCAAAAAAAGTTTTATTGCGGAAGAGTCAACCTTAGTAACTGAAAGTACATGGATACCACCACCGCTGATACTTTTTTCTGGCTAGTACAGTCGCTAAAGCAACCAGCCTCGTAAGTTTCACTACCATCAAGAGCAGATCTACAAGCAAGCTTTTGATCCTATTACTACTTCATCATATTCCACTCCACAATTTCTGGCTATTGTTGATTAATGTATAAGAAACTGGAGATTATGCCCCTAAAACCTACCAAGGTATTTCAGTTGAGTAAGAAGGGCGAAAGAAAAGTGCAGAGATAAGACATATATGTTCCAAATACAATTAACAACATCCAAAATTCTTTGTCTTCCTATCATAAATTAAAATTAATAATCGTACCAAATCCACTACTGGTCAGATAAAGTGTTCGTGCATACACCCAGTTAGATGAAGCGGGGCATATTATGCATCTACTTTGTAAATGAAGCAACACCAAATATTAACATCACAATGAGTCCATTCAAAAGATTTTGGATTTCTTCGATCAAAATAGCTCCAGGGAATCAATATGCAGAGATATGAAAGAGAATTTGAAACTCTACACTAAACCCTAACAGATGATAAGATTTCAGAGAAATGTTTATGAAAATGCCTCGTAAAGCAAAACCAAGGTCATGCCATGCATATTACAGAAATACATTTCCAAACTAATAAACCATCCTATACTACTAGATTCGGGACACAATTCACAGTTAACCATGACTTTGCATTGTCAGAGTTCACAATCGACCAACCATGACATAGACCTTATCCCATGCTCAAACACAGCATGCCTATACTGCTTTGTCAACACCAATCAAATTCAGCAAGAGCAAGCATCTTAGCCTACTAAGTTGATGAACTTTCGTAGTAAAAGATGGTAGGTAGCTGCACATCCTCAATGCAGAAAAAAGAATAATGAATGCAGTAATGATGAGTTGATGTGGCAAATGACAAAGCTGAATACCTGTTAATAATATTCCAATGGAGATAACTACAATGATACCCAAAAGCTTAATGCTTGGAGTCTCCAACCTTGCATTTTTAAACATAAAAAATCAGTGGTAAAGCATGCTTACTAAATAATCACTAGAGAACTCGCCAGAAATCATGTATAGATACAAGAAGAGTAAAGGAGCTAATATAAATAGCATGGTACAAAAACCAAAAAAAAAGAAGGTTGAGCAGGAGGAAGAGTGTTAGGACAAGAAAAGATATCTAAACTAACCTGCAATATTCTTGAAAAGGGAGAGAAAACAAAACTGGCGGATGCTTTAGGGGTGCAGAGAGGGTCTTGGGCCCCCATTCAAGTCTTCTAAACCCTCAATCCGGCCAATATAAATATGTTTTCCCTCCTTTACTTGTCTTGTTCCTCTTACTTATCCACTTTACTCACTTTGGGGAATTCCCCTCTTCCAATTTACTCTTTCAGGTTATTAGTCATGCAAAACTAGAAGTTATGAATAGCACCTAAACCTCTAGTTGTTAAAACCTTACTACAGATAATTACTCGTAGAAATGTGTGAATTACTGTAAAGCAAGAAAAGAATTACAAGAGTTTTTTAAGCAGTTGTTTGTGGAAGCAGCGTGCTTCTTTCCAGAAATTTTCAGTTCACCTCCCTCCATATATGCTCTAACTAAAGGTTTCCTTTCCCTTTCTCTCATTCCACTCCAAACTAGCTAAACTTTCCTAGTTTTATCATTCACCAACGCGAAACCTAGGAACACAAAAAAGAAACTTTCAACTGATATTACAGCCAAACATGTTAGTTTTAGAATTTTATTTTATAAATAAAGACCATCTGCTACTTACTAAACTCCTAGACTCCTCTTAAATCCTTTTCTTATTTCAGATTTTTTCCACTTCCAGACTGGCAAATTACTTCAGTTTTCTGCTGACTAAAACTTACGTAAAGCAGAAGAGGGGAAAAACATAAGAACCATGCAAGGTACTTGTC
The DNA here is from genome assembly GCA_028386065.3 of Turnera subulata. NCBI lineage: Eukaryota > Viridiplantae > Streptophyta > Magnoliopsida > Malpighiales > Passifloraceae > Turnera > Turnera subulata. The sequence continues at coordinate 34,806 of JAKUCV010001021.1, read as the reverse complement.
CTACATTTTAGAGAGAAATTTTCAGATCTAATGAATTATTGATAATTATTTTATTTTTTGGAATATTAACATTACAAAATATTATTTTCAGAATCTAATTAGGTACAGAAAGAGTAACGATGTTACGAAATTGATTGTAGGGAAAACATAGAGCCACAAGATATTAAAGAATAAACGAACAATTAACATAGGTTAAAAAGGTCAATTAACTAAAAACTCACCTGAATGCAAAAGCAAATAGAAGAAGAAATATTGGGGCTGCGGATTTACACTGCAGATGAAAAAAAAGAGCCACAGGAAACTTTAAAGTAAGAAAAGATTTACTATTAAATTTGCTAATTAAAAAGGAAAAAAGAAGAAAACTTCTGAACGGTGTAGCATCCGGAATCAATATAGAGAAAATTACTCACCATTGTAGCAAATGTCACAGAGATCAAAACAAGGGATGCATTGCTCAGGTTAACATCCAATGCGGTTCCAAGAGCTGTTGGTACAACTGTGAAAGGGAAAGTCCATCTGTAGCATTAGTTGATAGAAAAGTTAATTAAACAAGCTAGACAAATTTCATAACAAACAGTAAGAAAAGCAAATTAAATAACAGTTGGGCATAGATGAATGGGCATCTCAAAAAGGAAATGTATACAATTCAAAAAGTTTACAATTCTTCTCTTCAAAGCTACTGACTTTAGATGATGACTCTCATTTATTTTAATACATTTTGTTGGAAGTTCAACGAAGGATTGACACAAATTTTTCTTTGTTCACGACACCATCCAGATTGGTGTGAATTTCGGAACTTTGGATGGGCACCACAGCAATAAATTGTTCCATTTTGATGAAAATGATCGAAATGAAGATCAGGTATAAGAAAGCGCCAGAAGTTGTCGAAGGTTATTTCATGCAGACTAGGTTAGCATCCTAAGCTTATGGCTAGTTGCTCTTGACCTATTCCCTCGTCCCTTCCTCCCCATTCACCACCAAAATAATGGGATTTGTTGGTTTATCAGACATTTGCACAGAATAGATAAAGCAGGACAAAAAAGGATTGAATTATTTGCAGCAAAAAGTAAGAAAGTGGGCTGTTAAGGTAAATGAGGTCAAACTCCTAATGCGGAAGATATAAAGCAGAAGGCGTGATGCATTACCTCTCACAAAGTAGTCCCTCCAAGACATAGCAACAGGGGGCCGAAATTTGTGAGACCAATACAAAGTGATTGCCTTTGACAGAGCTGCTTGCAATGTAAAATGGACAGTATTCATGAGCAGTGGAGCAGGGAACTTTCCCATATCATCCCCTAGCAGTGTCTTGTTGTATCTACACAAACCAGAGTGTAGGAAGATGAGAAACTGTTTAAAAATAGCCATCTCTCCATCATCAACCAAAATGCCAGTACCCATGTTGTGATCAGTTAAGAATGAACTTACAAGGTCAAAAAAGTGCTGAATGTGTACCATACAACAATGAGAAACAAGGTCTTCAACACATCAACGGCTGACACAGGGTTTTTGGGGTTTGGGGAAGAAGAGTCATAATGATGTCCATCCGTACCATTCTCCTCAACATCGCTACTCAAAGAACTCATCTCGGCGGAAGATCTATTTTCCATCTCGAAGGGCACATACTTGTCTTTCCCATTAGGTCTGTGGGGCAAGTCATTCTGGTGATCCAAACTGTTGTCATGATTATTCAACTGCATAGTTTCGTCCAGTAACCTAACCAAGGTATCTTGATATCTGTCGCTCTCTACAACAATCTTTCCTTGAAGAGGCAAAGGAAGTTCAAAATTGGAGTCTTCAGCATCTGGCAGAGGCTGGGAATGGAGGAGTACTACTCCATCGTCTTCGCGGGACCATCGGGAGAAAGAGGGGTCTCTGGGAAGAAATGAACCTTGGGGTTGTTCACAAGGAATGCAGTTAACTAGGGTGTGGCCGGCCTCTTGAATGTGATCGAAATCACTCTTTCATCAAAGCAAAGCAATAACACAAAATTCTTTTTAATTCAAAGATAATAAGAGAAGATAAACAACAAACAGGAAAAGAGGCAGGGATTGAGGAGCTGACCTTTAGCTGACCTGTCCCGACCCGACAAGCACCTGGAACTGGAAGAAATCTCGTTGAAATTTCAATAACGGATCCAAACTCCCTGGAAAGCGGTGGGAAACAGATCTTAAACAACACAAAATATGCGATTAAATCGTAATAATAAAGGCTTTGAGCTTGTGGCTTTTGCAGAGAGTTTTTAGGTGGAGGAAAATAAAATGTAAGATTAGAGAGACGATAGCGTGCATTGTATACTAATTTTGATTAGATTTTTTCATTTTTTTTTTTTGGGTGGGGACCGGGAGGGTACTTGCTTGCTTTTGCCGTTTGGGAAACCTATTTGCTAACGGTATACATATTGCAAGTTTTCTAGTCTATAAACATTTTCTAGGCTCTCTGGTTGGTTGGTTGGTGCTACTCGGTTGGGGTGGGTGGGGGCCTATTTTTTTTCATATTTTCTATTTTTCTTTTAAAAAAAATTATAGCTTAGATTTGAAGAGACAAAGCCTTATAAAAAAAAAAAAAGAAGAGACAAATTTCATCCTTAAAATAAAGACCCATTTGTTCATTCATAATATATATATATATATATATATATATATAAATATTAATATAGGTTGATCTACGTAGTAAGTCATTTGGTTCTGTCTAATTTGATCTCGGGTTCTAAGTCTTTTTATATGTAGACTTGGATGCGACCCTGATTCCATACCCAAATAGGCAAATTGACTCCACAATATGGAGACTAGCTTCTTTTTTCGTTGTTTTTTTTTCCCTAGCTTCTGCTAGAAGATGAGACTGTTTATCCCCTCTCACTAGAGTGGTTTTTCCTTCCTTTTTCTTGTTTGCTAAAGAAGTGAATAAGGCTACTGATCTTTTGTTCATGGATTCTGACAAAGAGAGGTAGGAAGCGACTCTTGAGGATTACCAGTCCAACCATGACGACTTGGTTTTAAGTTTGGACAGTGACGATGAAGATGCCAATGTGGCTAGCCCGACGGCGGTTTGACACGTTCTGGTGGGGAAATTTGTGGCGAACACGAGGCGATTCAGCGTGAAAGTTGTGAAAGAGGCACTTACACGCGCATGGGGTTTATCTCGCCTGTTAGTCTCGGAGGTTCGAGACAACTTTTTCCTCATCCAGTTCGGGTCAGAGTTTGAGAAACACAGGGTGCAAGCTGATGCTCCATGGTCGATTGCAGGTTGTCACCTCTGCCTACATCAATGGCCACCAAATATTACTTTGAATGCGATTCAATTCGATGAACTTGAATTTCAGGTCCAGGTTTTTGGCCTCCCCCCAATACATGTACCTTTCCAAGGCTACTCGTATGGCCACTTTTTTCTCTTCTGTGCTCGAAATCGCACTTTCCAAGGATAATTCCCCATTGTGGGGTGAGTTGTTCTGCATGCGCTTGAAAGTCTGAATAGCAGATCCTTTGCCGACAGGTTTCTATACAAAAGGAGTCGATGATAAAGAAGTAAAAGTCTCTTTCCACTATGAAGACCTTGGTGTCTTCTGTTATTTTTATGGCAAGCTGGGCCACATGGAAAAGGATTGCTAGAAGAGCTTTGAGGATAGGAGGGCTCGTAGAAAGGGCCGCCGTCTGGCTGAATATGGCCCCCCATCTCTGAGCTAAGAAATCCTTTGCACGACGAGCTGGAGGGAGTTGATTGATCAAGCAGGTGCACTCCTCCCTCACGGATGGCGAACAAAAGAGCAGTGCTGAAAACCTACATCAACATCTAGAAGGGGCTGCGATGGCGCGTGCCTCGCCCTTGGAGAAGGTAGGAGAGGAGCATGACCCTGGTGTTCTCCCTACATGTGAGGACCCTATTAGTGACAAGGATAGGATTTAAATTCTGCAGACCCATCCAAAACCTATCAACTCCTCTGCCACAATTTCCCCAACTGTATGTGTACTTGGATAGCATGCACACAAAACTGGTAGAGTGTGGACTGGCTTTGTGTTTGGTGTGCAAGTTGGAGATGTACTTGCAACACAAATTGACGAGAGTGAATCGCGCGCCACCAATAAAACAACTGCCAGGTGTGTGCTCAAGGACAAGGGCAAAGCGCATCTCATTGAGAGTATCGACATGGGGCAACTCAATAGGGAAAAGCAACCTTTGCTCAAAGAGACGATGGAGAGAGCAGACCTGAATTTGTTTTCTCTAGGCATGTCTCTGATCCACATGGCGTACCGCAAACTACCAGTAAAAAGAGGAAATCTCAGGCTGGCCCAACCTTTGGGAAGCAGACAAAGGGCATTGTCTTATCTAGCCCAGCTTCTGCACCACTAGAGTCCATTTTTACTCAGCCCATTTCCACTATGCCCATTGTTACCCAGCCTATCATGGAGGACAAGGTTCCCCAGACCCAGTCTTCAGAAACTACTCCTATCATCTAGCAGCCCAGGACGCATCTTCTTAAAGCAATTGGCTCGTGAAAGAGGTAACCATTCTGTCACTTCCCCCTTCAAAGTACAAAATGTTTGTTTGTATCCTCCTCTGTTAATTCGGTCTCGCAAAAAGTCCTACATACTCCTACTTCCCATTCTGTTGATCTTCAAACAACGGCGGTGGTGGCTGGCCTACAGTACATGCTCATCAATGAGTATTGCTGCATGGAACTGCCGTGGTCTGGGGCAGATGGCGGCAGTTCGAGCTCTCCGGCGGCTTATCTAGAAGCATATCTCAATTTCACTTTTCATGTCAGAAACTAAGCAGAAGAGGGAGTATATGGAAAGGTTGCGAGTGAGATTTGGCTATAGACATAGCTGGTATGTGGAGCCAAGAGGAATCTCGGGGAGGAATTGCTCTGTGGTGGCTATTTGATATCTCTTTACAAATCTTATCTACTACAAAAAATTTCATTAATGTTGTGATAACTGAAGGTTTAGGAGACACTGAATGGGATATTACTTTCGTATACGGTAATCCTACAAGGAAGGAGAAAGATGAAGTATGGGAGAAGTTTGAAAACTTAAAGATAGCTAATGACATCCTCTGGTTATGTATGGGCGATTTCAATGCCTTTGTTGAAGCAACTGAGAAAGATGAAGGCAATACCCTCAGATGGTCTCAGTGCTCCTATTCTCGGGCCATGATGGAGAATTGTGGGTTTCTAGACCTTGGATATACAGACAACCCTTATACTTGGACTAACTGTAGACCGAGAATGCGCTATATCTAGGAACGCAACAACCGGGGTTTGGCAAATGCGAGCTTTTGGAGGCTCCATTTTGACAGAGCACAGGTCATCCATGAAGCATTACTTGACTCTGATCATAGGCCTATGGTGGTGAAACTTTACGTCCTTTCTCGAAGGCGCAGGGCGAATTTTAAGTTTGAAGCCGCGTGGGTTGATGTAGAGGATTGTGCTCAGGTTGTTTCGCAAGCTTGGAGTGTTGCACTGCGAGGTTCTAGGATGTTTCGTATAAAGGAAAAAACTCAAAATCTGCAGGGGGGATCTCTCTAGGTGGAAGCAAAATAAGTTGAGCAACAATAAGCTTGAGAATGAGCACCTCATTCAGGAGCTGGAGCAGCTCCACCTTTTACCGTACAACGTTGATGTGCAGCAGCAGAAAAGAGCCATTCTTGTCCAGGTCGATATTTAGTGGTCAAAAGAAGAGAAATACTGGCATCAAAGATCTCGTACAAAGTGGTTAACTTATGGAGACAAGTGTACAAGGTTGTTCCACTTGAGCGCAGTTCATCGAAGGCAATTGAATCAAATCCTAGCTCTGCAGGACCCAAATAGGCTGTGGATTACAGATGAATTTGGTATTGAAGACCATATTACTGACTTCTACAAAGGCCTTTACAAGAGTAACCCCTCCTCCATTCCTGACTCTATGCAAATGCGGTCACTCTAAAAGTTAGGGAGAGCATAAATCAACAGCTAACTAGGCCTTTGTCGGAGGAAGAGGTCCAGAGAGCCGTCTTTCAACTTAGCTGTAACGCCCCGGTTTTCGTTTTTTATTTATAAAATTTTAGATTTCGGTAATGGAAATAAAATTAATTTATTTTCCATAGGATTTATTAATTATAAGTGGTAATATGTCGTATATGAGCTTTGTCGGACCTAAAACGCGTTTCGAGATGAAACACAAGGTTTATCGTAGTTTTAGTTTAAACTACGTCGTTTTAGGTTTTGGAAAAAAAAAAGGGTCAACTTGGCGGGTTTACCAAGCCAAACCAGACGACATGTCGTTTGGCTGGCTAGGTCAAGCCCAGCTAGGCGCACGCCCCTCCTTCTCATTTTCTTTTCTTCTTTCTTTTCTCCTTCTCATTCCATTTTCTTTCTTTCCGTTTCTTCTCCACTCGGCCGCCGCTGCTCCAACGGTCCTGTCCCCCACGATCCACTCCATTTTGAAGCAACGGTCATTTACCACACTCTCATCCTCTCTTTTTGCTTTCCCTATCCCTGCATTTCTTGGCCTTTCATTTTTTTTAGACCCAAAACACATCATCTCATTCCTCTCTCGCCATCGTCGCCACCACTTCCTGTGTCATCATTGTTGGGACACAAAGCCACCGCCGCCACCATCTGCTTCTTCTTCGTCTGTTCCTGTGAGCCACCACTGTCGCGGGTTGTACGGCGAGGCCCGAGGTCGGCTCGGCCAGTGTCAATCAAGAGGACCCAAGAGCAAAGCTTGACCTTGTCTCGCGTGTGGCTGCAACCTCAACAAGGTAAGCCACCAGTCCCTTCCTCCCTTGATTTTTCCCCGTTTCGCCCTTTCCGATTTGTGGGTTTCCGTGCTGAATTGATTTCGGTACATGGGTGGTTCTGTGTGTTGTGCTCGGCGGCGGTGGTGTGCGATGGTTTGGCTTGGCGGGCGTGTAGTAGTGGTCCAACGGGTGGTTGTTGCGGCGGCAGTGATAAGCTTTGGGCTGTGCTGGTGTTCGATCGGTGGCAATGGTCGTTCCGCCGGGCGGAGTTTAGAAGTTGACGACCCACTTATTCTTATTCCGGTAAGAATCATACAACATTATTTCTTAAATTCGTGTTGCTGCCTGTGATCGTTTTGGTTGTGAAGTGGACGATTTTTGGATGGTAGCAGATTGGTGGTGGCACAAGTGTTGTTGAGGCTCTGTTTGTTCGTCTTGACCTGTTTCCGACGAAGTTGACCGGAATCCGGGGAGCATGTACTGTTCCGGCGAGGCTCGGAAATTTTCCAGCGAAGGCTCGGATTCTGCCCAACTATATATATTTCTTGCTTAGACGGTATTTATCCTCTGTTTTGTCTCGATTTTGTCTTGTATATGAATTTTGAATTATTTATCGAAATACATATTTATATATATATATATCAAGTGAATTGTGGTTTACCGAGAGCGGAGAGTTAGAGTATGTGGCCGGGAGGATTTACCGACACGAATAGAATCTTAGGCCGATCAACTCTTGGGCTAGGGAACAACCTTAGAACGGTTTTTAGGAAAAACCGAGCCCAGGCCCAAAAATCTCATTTTGAAGTTTAGAATGTTTTATATGGACTTAAAGATATGGACTCAAGGCCTAATCACGGATAATTATATTTACGGACTTAAAGGAACGGGCTCGAAGCCCAATTTCAAAATCGGTAGATATGAATTTAGGGAAGTGGGCCCTCGGCCCGGAATTCTTGTTTATGGATTTAGTGGGCTTAAGGCCCGGGAATCATTTATGGGCTTAGATCGGTGAACCTTAGATTCCTATGAGTTATCGATGAGAGAATATCCTTTTTGGACTTAGACCCGGAGATCGTATAATCGGATAGTTAGAGTCGGGAGTTACTCGGTTTGAATATACCGTTAGCCTGCATACACGTTTTTATTTCTGAAATTTATTTAGTGATTATATTATGTGTCGGTAATCAGGCACAGGTGATACCTCGAGAGCTGTGGACTCAGATTGGAGAGAAGTCATAATCTGCATTTTTGAGGTGACATTACAAGTCTTTTATATATGTTTTGTGAATGCATGTTGGTATGGTTTGTTTGTTTACTTGCCTTGTTTGCTACATGCGGTAATTGGAATTGTGTGCCTGATTGCTTCCACATGTCAAGTTTCGTTAAAAGGATGGATATGGAATATAACATGATATTATGTTTTGGTGATAGTGTGTGGTTATGGGCCGAAGGCCCGGATGAAACAAAAACACATAGAATTCACACATCCCTGGAAAACATAATGTATTTCAACAGAAATGTAAAGGTATAATTAAGAATAAAATATTAAGTTCTACTGTGGAGTCGGCTGGTAGCCCCGATGGAGGGTTGGGTACCCTCGGGTCACATTATGCGGTTTAGCATGGTTATCCCAGGGGAAGGTAGGTGCACCCCTGGAAGACTTGCACCAGTTAGGTGTGTCTGAGCGCACCCTCAGGGAGCTAGCGGCCACTCGAGGTTTATCGGTGGTTTTTGGCCTCAGAATCTACCCCTTCTGAGGTTCGACACTTGGGTTTCACACCCGGATCTGATCAGATGTGCTACCGAGACTTGACTCACAGTAGAGGGCCCACAATAATAATAATAATAAAATGCATTGAATCTAAATAATAAAGACAATAACACAATAAGATGTTTATGTGTTGGTGTGTGATTCTGATATTGCTTGTATGTTGTACTTGTGCTCGTGAACTACTCACCCCACGAGCATGACTTCACTTTCATGTATACTTAGACTTTTAATGATCACTGAGTAGGCGACTCACATAATCGCCACCGTTGTTTTTCAGACCTTAGTTAGCGTGCTGTTCTCACCTTATCTTCGACTCGGAGTTCAGACACAGATACTTCAGCAGGTAGTTGTGCATCATCTCTCGGTTGGATCCATAGGGCCCATATGCATGTTGTTTTCTTTATCTTGATTTTTATGTTATTGTGTTTTCCGCTGCTTAGGAATAAATTTTGAGACGTCATAAATGGTTTATTTCTTTATCGGCAGTTTACCAGAATTTAAATTGTGATGTTATTTCGGTGTGATGCCGTGGTGGCTTATGACTTGTTAAGCCGGTTTACTTCTTCCATTTTATGACATCTCGGTGTTAATGAAATTCTATGGAAAATGTTTGTGTGCTGAGACACCGGTTTACGTATCCCGGGTTGTCAAGGGTATTTTGGTAAATCTCTTTCATTTAATTGTTTATTTTATTAAATTGGGATACTGGCCTTCACAACTGGTAGCGGAGCGGGCTTCAGATCCCTGGCTTAAGAAGAGATGTATCTTTAAATTACAAGTGATTTATGTGTTAAAGCCGATTTCCGGTTTTGAAACTTAAAAGTGTTTTGACATATTTTGCATTCATATAGGCGTTATTATGGATCCACCGCAAGACCGGCACAATGCTGATGGGCAGGATGAACACCCTAGCCATATTTCCGACTCAGTGTCGGTGATGCAAGTCCCTGATGGTCAAGGAAATGCTGGTGCAGCTGGAGCACAGAATGCAGTGCCATTAGTACCTCCTGGTATGGATGCAGCGTTACAACAACAGTTTCAGGCTTTCCTGCAGTGGCAGCAGTTCCAACAGTTCCATCAGCAACAGCAGAGCGCCCAAGCCGTTCCGGTCGCACCTGCTGTAGCACCTGTGGTAGGCGGTATGGAGAGTGGTTATAAGCACATGGATAAGACAGCAATTGAGATGTTCTCGGGAGAGAGAATCACCGCAAGGGTGGCTGATGATTGGTTCCGCCAGGTGGAGAATGTTTTGGAGAAATTCACGTATACACCCGAGCACTGGGCTCGATTTGCGGCACATAAGTTCACGGGTTACGCTTTGAGTTGGTGGCAGGGACTTGTTGCGAACCTACCTAGACCAGTGGTGATGCCATGGGCAGACTTCAAGGATAAATTCTATAAGGAGTTCCTTACCGTTGGTTTCTTGGAGGACCAGAAAAAGCAGTTTCTTGAGGTGAAATAGGGGCCCGATGAGTCGGTTTCTGCATTCGGGATCCGGTTTCTGTATCCTTCTCTCTTACGCCAAGGAGTTTGTGCCCGATGAGGTCACACAGTGTAGGCGGTTTGTTGACGCTCTACGCTGCGAGTTGGCGATAGTAGTGGCTGGGGGGAGACACCGGACTTGGGAGGCAGTTTGTGAGGCTGCTTTTGATGCTGAGAGGATTCAGTTGATCGGGGCAGGAGGCTCGGGCAGTTGAGCAGAAGAAATAGCCAACAGTGTCTGGACAAAAAAGGCAACATTCTGATTCTGGTGATGCAAGTTACATGAGTCGACAGGGTTCTTCCTACCAAGGTTCGAAGAAGTCCCGAGGATAGAATTATCAAGGGGGACCGGGCAGGTCTTCGGGAGGAAGGTCTTATCAGTTTGGATCTCAGGGGCGGGGTCCTTGGACAAGACCTCCTATTATATGTTGGTATTGCGGGAAGCAGGAACACAACAAATCGGAGTGTTACGAAAGGATTTCAGATAGTGGTGGTAGTGGGTTCCAGTATACCGTATAGAACTCCGTGGCTAATGGTACAGTTCCTTCTGGACCGAACAAGAGTGGTGGACACCAGGGAGGAAGTCGTGGGAGTTTTGGAGCTCCGAGCCGCGGAAGTGCTACTCGATCTGCTGCGACTCCTAGGGTGTACTCTATCACTCGGGAGGAAGCTACCGACGCCCCAGAGGAATGAGATGTCTCGAGAGGTTTCACTTTGTTTTGTTTTGTTTCTTTTCTTTTATTATTATTATTATTATGTAAAATTTCGAGGACAAATTTTAATAAGAATGGAACGTTGTTAACGCTAGTTTAGTGGAACATTCATATAAGTGGAATTTATGCCATAAATAAGCGGAAACATAAATATTATTAATAATACTAATATTATCATTACAAACATAAACATTACATTGTCTTTATAAAAAAAATAATAATAAAAATACATTCATCTCCTTGGAACGACGTTGACCCTGAAGCTGTTGGGGTCATTATTGATGTTGACCGTGATCCTGTCGCTCCACGAGAACCACATGCCGTTCGCGTTGTTCTGGCCAGGGAGCTCGAACCGGTTTGCTG
>JAKUCV010001021.1:4483-23471 GCA_028386065.3 Turnera subulata | reverse complement strand
GTGCTACTCGATCTGCTGCGACTCCTAGGGTGTACTCTATCACTCGGGAGGAAGCTACCGACGCCCCAGAGGAATGAGATGTCTCGAGAGGTTTCACTTTGTTTTGTTTTGTTTCTTTTCTTTTATTATTATTATTATTATGTAAAATTTCGAGGACAAATTTTAATAAGAATGGAACGTTGTTAACGCTAGTTTAGTGGAACATTCATATAAGTGGAATTTATGCCATAAATAAGCGGAAACATAAATATTATTAATAATACTAATATTATCATTACAAACATAAACATTACATTGTCTTTATAAAAAAAATAATAATAAAAATACATTCATCTCCTTGGAACGACGTTGACCCTGAAGCTGTTGGGGTCATTATTGATGTTGACCGTGATCCTGTCGCTCCACGAGAACCACATGCCGTTCGCGTTGTTCTGGCCAGGGAGCTCGAACCGGTTTGCTGTAGGGAACCGGAGTAGGATGAGACCGTGATCGTCTTCAGGTTGCCATTAGGTCTCCGTGAGGAGAACCATGTTTGGCTTGTATTGGTTCTTCAGGTCCCTCAGGGTACGGAGAACTCCTGGGAATGCCTAGCGACTCCTCTGTAGTTCCACACCAGCAGTCAGGCCTTTGGCCAAGTTGGAGGTAACCGAATCATTCTGGGCATGCTTTGGGCAGTCATCGAGAGCTGGTAGTAGGCGCCTTGCTCCAGGGATTGGCAAGTGGACTCTAGGTTGAACTCCTGAAGTCTTTCAAATATGAAAAACATGACGGAGTTGGCCGAGCCGTAGAAGGAGGTCCTCAGGGTGCCATGGTCCTCTAGGAAGAATGTCTCTTCCATGGGAGTGACGAAGAATCTGGAGGAGTAGAGTTCATCGACGAAGACCAGACGGGGCATTCTGCCGAGCTCGTTCGGAAGTTCCTCTGAACGCTCGTTGATCATGCTGTAGGCCAGTCGGTTTCTTCTGCCTAGGTTGGCACCTTCGACGAAGAAGACGGATGATGGAGCAGGCATTGTGTTTTGGACGTGTGGGTGTTTTGTTTTTCTGAGTTTTGAGGTTTCTTTGCCTGGGCGTTTGGTTGCTTTAAAATGCTTTTGATGATTTGGTTCTCACCACACTGTCTTTTTATAATCTTATGGGGAGCGTGTTTACTGTTTTCAATTTTCAAGATTTGCTTTTTGAAAATTTTGCCGTTGTATCATTTATTGCTTCGACACTTTATACGTTTTTCGGGCTACAAATACCAGTGTTTTTCAACCCTTTTCCATCTTACGATTTTCTATCTCCTTGGCTACATTATTTTATTCGCTTTAAGACTTTTTTCTGCATCTTTTATCATATGCATTCATGACCGTTGTGGCTAGACCGATGGGACCACACCTCGAGTAGAGCGCATGTGCGACAAGCTTACAGTTGTTCGGACATCGTGGAGAGATACGAGACTTGACAGACATTTTTTGGCTCATGCGGAATTTGTGGACAAGTGGATAACGTTTCTTTCGAGGAAACAGGACGTTTCCGTGATCATCGCCTTGCGAGTTAACAGACGTCTTTTCCACGAGGGAAACCAACATCACCGTTAGCTGTGTACGTTACGTTTCTCGGGATCGAGGATGTTTACGATCGATCTAGAGCGCCGAACATGGAAACATGTTTTGTTTTAACTTCTTAATGTTTTAACTTTATTAAACGAGTTTTGATTCGTTTATAATTTCTTTATGTTTGATTTCATATCCTTATTGCTGATTTTTTTAATCTGTTTAACACGAGATTTCGTAACATAAGAGTTTTGATTTACAAAGAAAGCTTATTTTATTGATTTCATAACGGTTTACAACAAAGGAGAAGCACTCTACGGAGTTACATAATTCTTCAGATCTTTTACAAGTTTTTGTATGTTCGCGATCTGAGAAGAGAGTCCCATACAGGCCAGTTCAATCTGCATCACTGCAGTGTGGGCCTTCTTCAGTGAAGCGTTCAGTTGCTTCACTGTCTGTAGTGGTGAGCTGCTTTCAACTGTTGCCTTACCCTTCCTATCCTCAGCATCTTTGCAATCGGAAGGCTCTTCCTTTCTGACACGCTTCTTTCGCCATCTTGGAGAGACCACCATATGCTCCTTCAGGCCGATGATGTTGGTCTTGAACCGCTTTTTAGGAGGTTCTTCATCGGAGCTTGTCGGGAAAGCAGTACCACCGATGTAGCTATTATCCTCTGAGTGAAAGGTAGTACGGGATCTTAGTGGTGAGTCCATGGTCAAAAGTGAGTTCTCAGTTATGGGGTTCGGTTTATATAAGCGATATCTCGCGTTGAGTTTGGACACCTGGTAGAGTACACCAGAAGCTTATCGTGGTAGGACCTACGGATTTGATGATTGAATTTCGAGGACGAAATTCTTTTAAGGTGGGTAGAACTGTAATGCCCCGGTTTTCGTTTTTTATTTATAAAATTTCAGATTTTGGTAATGGAAATAAAATTAATTTATTTTCCATAGGATTTATTAATTATAAGTGGTAATATGTCGTATATGAGCTTTGTCGGACCTAAAACGCGTTTCGGGATGAAACTCAAGGTTTATCGTAGTTTTAGTTTAAACTACGTCGTTTTAGGTTTTGGAAAAATAAAAAAAAAAGGTCAACCTGGCGGGTTGACCAAGCCAAACCAGACGACACGTCGTCTGGCTGGCTAGGTCAAGCCCAGCCAGGCGCGCGCCCCCCTTTCTCATTTTCTTTTCTTCTTTTTTTCTCCTTCTCATTCCTTTTTCTTTCTTTCCGTTTCTTCTCCACTCGGCCGCCGCTGCTCCAACTGTCCTGTCCCCCACGATCCACTCCATCTTGAAGCAACGGTCATTTACCACGCTCTCATCCTCTCTTTTTGCTTTCCCTATCCCTGCATTTCTTGGCCTTTCGTTTTTTTAGACCCGAAACACATCATCCCATTCCTCTCTTGCCATCGTCGCCACCACTTCCTGTGTCATCGTCGTTGGGACACAAAGCCACCGCCGCTACCATCTGCCTCTTCTTCGTCTGTTCCCGTGAGCTACCACCGTCGCGGGTTGTACGGCGAGGCCCGAGGTCGGCTCGGCCAGTGTCAATCAAGAGGACCCAAGAGCGAAGCTTGACCCTGTCTCGCGTGCGGCTGCAACCTCAACAAGGTAAGCCACCAGTCCCTTCCTCCCTTGATTCTTCCCCGTTTCGCCCTTTTCGATTTGTGGGTTTTCGTGCTGAATTGATTTCGATACATGGGTGGTTCTTTGTGTTGTGCTCGGCGGCGGTGGTGTGCGATGGTTTGGCATGGCGGGCGTGTAGTAGTGGTCCGACGGGTGGTTGTTACGACGGCAGTGATAAGCTTTGGGCTGTGCTGGTGTTCGATCGGTGGCCATAGTCGTTCCGCCGGGCGGAGGTTAGAAGTTGACGACCCAATTATTCTTATTCCGGTAAGAATCCTACTCCATTATTTCTTAAATTCGTGTTGCTGCCTGTGATCGTTTTGGTTGTGAAGATGTTTATGTGTTGGTGTGTGATTCTGATATTGCTTGTATGTTGTACTTGTGCTCGTGAACTACTCACCCCACGAGCATGACTTCACTTTCATGTATACTTAGACTTTTAATGATCACTGAGTAGGCGACTCACATAATCGCCACCATTGTTTTTCAGACCTTAGTTAGCGTGCTGTTCTCACCTTATCTTCGACTCGGAGTTCAGACACAGATACTTCAGCAAGTAGTTATGCATCATCTCTCGGTTGGATCCATAGGGCCCATATGCATGTTGTTTTCTTTATCTTGATTTTTTATATTATTGTGTTTTCCGCTGCTTAAGAATAAATTTTGAGACGTCATAAATGGTTTATTTCTTTATCGACAGTTTACCGGAATTTAAATTATGATGTTATTTCGGTGTGATGCCGTGGTGGCTTATGACTTGTTAAGCCAGTTTACTTCTTCCATTTGATGACATCTCGGTGTTAATGAAATTCTATGGAAAATGTTTGTGTGCTGAGACACCGGTTTACGTATCCCGGGTTGTCAAGGGTATTTTGGTAAATCTCTTTCATTTAATTGTTTATTTTATTAAATTGGGATACTGGCCTTCACATTAGCAACCTAAAGGCGTCGGGACCTAATGGTTTCTCCAGCATCTTTTACCAGGAATTCTGGGATGTGGTGCACCAGGATGTTTTTGCAGCTGTGAACAGTTTCTTTATAAATGACTTTCTTTTACAGACTTTGATTCAGACTATATCATCCTAATACTCAAGACATTTAAGCCCACTTCAGTCTTGGGTTATAGGCCAATCGGCCTTTACAACTTCCTCTATAAGGTCATATCCATGGTTTTAGTGAACAAGTTAAAACTATTCCTCAAGAACCTTGTGACAGAAGAGCAGTATGCATTCATCTCCGGACGCATAATCCAAGGCAATATTATGGTGGCCCACGAAGCATTCCACAAATTGAGAACCTATCGCACTAAGAGCAATCAATTAATGGCTCTTAAACTGGATATGTTCAAGGCCTTCGACAAAATTGAATGGGGATTCTTGGAGGTTATCCTTTAGAGGCTCGGTTTCAATGCCAAGTAGGTCACATGGGTGATGCAATGTGTTCTGACAGTTCGCTGCAGTGTGTTGGTTAATGGTATAAAGACTCCACGTTTCAAGCCCGCAAAAGGGTTACAACAAGGTGATCCCTTGAGTCCCTATCTATTTATCCTTGTTTCTGATGTTTTGTCGAGAATGTTAACTGTTGTAGTGAATGAAGGCACTATACAGGGCTATAAAATTAAGCCTGCATGCCCCACTTTGTCGCACATCCTCTTTACTGACAATACCCTACTATTTGGTCAAGCAAATTGTCATGAAGCTGTCAATATCATGAGGATCGTCGATGACTACTGCATGGCATCAGGAAAGCAGGTTAACAAGAGTAAATCATCAGTGGTGTTTGGTAAGAATGTGTTGGCTCAAACTCGGGCAAGTGTTGCTGCAATTTTAGGCATCAAGCTGGCATCTGCACAAGACAAATACCTCGGCTTGCCTACCAACTAGGGTCGATCCAGAAAGAAAGCTCTGAGCTTTCTCATGGACAAAATAAAAAAAACGAGACAGCTGTTCGGAAGCAGAATTTCTTGACACAAGTAGGGAGAGAAGTGCTTATCAAGGCTATCATTCAAGCAATTCCCACTTATGCTATGTCATGCTTTCGCTTGCCAAAGAACTTTGTTGCGGAGGTTCATGCCAAAATTCGTAAGTTTTGGTGGGGTTACAAGGATAGAGGAGTATGCTGGGTAAGTTGGGACAAGCTTACTAAGCCAAGAAAACTTGGAGGATTGGGCTTCAAAGATTGGAAACTTTTGAACCTTGCCCTCTTGGCTAAACAAGCATGGCGACTACTGAAGAACCTCATAGCTCTCTAGGCCAAGATCCTTAAGGGGATATACTTTCCACAGGACAACTTTCTTGATGCTAAAACCGGGGGCTCACCCTCCGAGGCTTGGAAAAGCATCCTGGCAGGAAGGGATGTTATAAAAGATGACACAAGATGGAGTGTTGTTGGAGGGATAAATGTGAGAATCTGGGATGATCAGTGGATGCCAGGTCTCTTAAAGTTCATGAAACAATCCCCAAAACTGCCAGATTGGGATCTGGATCTGGTGTGTGACTTGCTAGATGAGCACCAAAGAGAATGGAATGCTGACCTCCTCCATCAGCTTTTTCAGTGTAGAGGAAGTGCAGGCCATCCTAGTAATTCTAGTTGGTTCAGCACAACATATGGACATTTTGTCTAGCAACTAAACAAGAAAGGCATTTACTTTGTTAAGGAAGGTTATAGTAGGTTGTGTATACAACGAAGTCAGGGTGCGGCAGTTGTCCCATCCTCTTCCCACTGCAGCTTTGAGTGGTCTAGTGTGTGGAACATGAAAATGGTCCCCAAAATCAAAAACTTTATTTGGTGAGCTGCACACAACGACTTGCCTTCATTAGAAGCTCTGAAAAGGAGAGAGATTATAGCAGATAATACTTGCAAACTATGTAATCGAGAACCCGAGTCTCTGGAACACATTCTCTTTTTCTGTAGCCACGCTCAAGCAACCTGGTTTGCTAGTCCGGTAGGCTATGCCCCATCACTGGAAGGTTTTCATGCGTTCAGGCATTGGTGGATGGTTGTTACTCGTTGCAGACAGATGAGCAGTTGCCTGATTTTTTGGTAGCGTTATGTTGGGAGATATGGAAGAGTCGTAACGATGCACTCTATGGTAACATCCTTATCGATCCAATAAGGACCATGTACCGAGCATAAAGGCTAACATCGGAGCTGCAATCACAGCAGCGCCAGCCACACCATGAGTCAAGCTCGAGAGAACATTCATGGACACCTCCTCTTTCCAATTATTTGAAGATCAACTCTGACCACTCCGTTGTCAAGCAGGACAGTAAGATAGGAATGGCCATTGTCATCCGGGACGACTAGGGAGCTATTTGTGATTATGCTCTAGGAAGGAGGTACTGCAATTCTATACTGGAAGGGGAAGCCTGGGGAGTCCTACTTGCTGTCGAAAGAGCAAAATTTTTGCACCTCAACAATCTGAGTTTTGAAACAGATTCTGAACTACTAGTCAAGGCAATCTTGTCTGATGATAGTTGTCCTATGCACTGGCAGATTGAGCCTATGGCCACATATATCAAGGACACCTTACAATCTTTTGATAATGTTTAGGATTATATTTGCTCATAGACAAGCTAATAGATTAGCTGATTTCTTGACCAAGTTTGCCAAGCAACATAGTTTCTTTGTGGAAATCTGATGTAAATGTGTTGCATGACGAATTTCACAATCTTGTACAAAAGGATGCTTCATCCCGTTGATCTAATATATATAGGTAAAAAAAATTTTCTTGTCCCTCCACTTAAACGATTTTGCATTTATTGTCCCTATTCGTTTTTTGTCACTCATGTTGTCCTCCAACTCACAATTTATTGGGACATATTGTCCATTTTACATCCTATAGCCGGTGAGTTGCTGTGGTATTGACACGTGTCTTGTAAGGCCCGCGCACTATTTATTTTTTAATTATTTTTTACTTTTTATCTAATTTCTAGAAACTATTTTCCCTACATAAATTTGTGTTGTTTTTATCCTTTTCTCCACAGTAACAAATAGCCAAGCCAACTTCCACTCTAAAAAAAACAAGCCCGCACCATTTTACTCTGCCCAGAAAACACCATTATCATCAACACTGCAACAACCCCCAATCCACCATTGTCACCACTGCAAGCCATGTAAAATCTAGAATCACAACTAATTGTTAATAACTCAAACAATACAACACCGTCAACTGATCAACAAACAAACCCATGGCCACTGCTCAACATCAATAATGTCAATGCCCACCTCCAAATCCAAATCCGTCAACAATCAATTTGTCACCAACAATAACAACAACACACACATACCGCCTAAACCCAACCCTTGCGACCTACTGGCCAAAAGAACTCCAGCCACCGGCGACACAACCACCAACCCTGACCTCGACTTTCTTTGCCGCGTGGTCTTGGCAATGCGCGACTCAACCCGGAGGAGTAGAAGCGGGCGTGACAGTGAGGAGAGGAGGGGACTGGCGACATTCTCGATGAACTCCGGCTAACTGAAGAGGAGATGGTGGCAGTGAGTTGACCTGTGAGCGACAGAAGATAAATAGGCAGGAGTCGGCGGTTGAAGCCGCTTTGTGGTCCGGTGATGGTGGCTAGGTATAGAAGATAAAAGAGAAGTGAGGTGAGGCGGCGTGATCTGTGGCCAGCGGGGTTCCGTCTTATGGTTGACGGGTTCTATTGATGGATTGTGGATGGTGGTTTTGGCCGGTAGTATTGGGGGTGGCAATTTGAGGATGAAGGGGGAACTTAGAAGCTAATCGCACTAAAAATATGGGCCTTTAATTTGTTGCAAGAGAAAGAAACGACGTGGTTTACTATCTCAAAACTCCTCCAAGACTTCTTTAGTGCGTAGGTCCCACCTTTTGTTACCCAAATAAATAATAAAAAATAACTTATTTAATTAGAATAAAAGTTTTTGGAAATTTGAATTTTGGAAAAATATAAAAAGAGGAAATGAATAAATAATTACGTTGGCCACGGTCCTATAGGATACGTGTCAGCACCTGAACAACTAACCGGCTATAGGGTGAAAAAGGACAATGTGTCCCGATAAATTATGGGTTGAGGGACAATATGAGTGAAAAAGATATAAGGAACAACTCCGGAGCACAGAGAAGTATTCTTGGCCTCATTTCCTGAGAACTTACAGGCTAATGTCCACAGTGCGCTCTCAAGTGGCAATGAGACCATGCAAACAGTCAGTCTTGGTCCACTATATCAGTTGCTTCTCAAAGCCAGAGAAACCATTTGTGAAAATAGATAAAGAAGTCATTATAGGCAACACCTTGTTTTGGGCTTTAAAGGAATTCATCACCAGAACAATACGAAGTGTCAGAGAATGGTTCCAACATTTCTCCGAAATACTTGTGAGGCAATTCTGCATGAGTCCTACCTCATCACAAGCCATGTTCCATATGCATACTGAATTTTGGGGAGAATTGACGAACATAGGCTTAGAAAGACTGAATATCACCAAAGAAAATGCTACTCAATGGAGCTGTAAAATTTACAAAAGCATGCCTCTATCATGACCAAGCTATATTATGCTGTGGAGCAACTCCAGAGCACAGAGAAGTATTCTTGGCCTCATTTCCTGAGATGTTACAGGCTAATGTCCACAGTGCACTCTCAAGTGGCAATGAGACCATGCAAACAGTCAGTCTTGGTCGACTATATCAGTTGCTTCTAAAAGCCAAAGAAACCATTTGTGAAAATCAACAAATGTTCCAAGAATTTGCAGCAAGAGCAAAGGAGCTCAGACCCGTTTGCAACAAGTCTTACTTAAAGATCAAATGCAAGGATAAACATTGTTCTTGCTCCCGCAAGTCAACCCATTTTGACAGGTATGAGAATTACTCTACCAAGCACAAAAAAGTCCAAAAAGAAGTTCAATCGGAGACGGTTTTCATCCAAATTACGGTATTACCGTAAGAAAGGAAAGAGAGGGAAGAAAGGTGACAGATGCTTCATTTGTGGAAAAAAAGGGACATTTTGCCAAGTCATGCCCCCAACAGCCAGCAAAGTCGACAAAGCTAGTCCAACAAATCCATCAGAGTACCCATATAGACCTGGAAGCAGCAGATATTGAGTCGTTCTTCTCAGAAACTGAAGAACCAATGGAGGACACTGTTTTTGTTCTAGAACATTCAGATCTGTCCTCCATAGAGTCCGATCTCTCTGAAGATGACGAAAATACAGATAACATGTATTTCCTAATCTTCCAGGCACAACAAGTTGATCAGCCAAAGACAAAGTCTCCTTCCATCAAATTGCAACTCCTCCCTTCCAAATATGACAAACCAATGACTGCATTTTTGGATACAGGTGCACACAGGAGTTTTCTCAATCCAAAAATTCTTCCTCCAGATGCATGAGACAGAAAGAAAGAATATTTTCAGACAGCTAATGGAGAAATCTTCTAGACCATTCTAATTACACGAAGGCCCGTTGGCATACAGTTCTTCTCAGGATGTACTGTTTGGTACAAAGTCCTCGGCACCAGCCTTCTAGAAAAAGATCTACTCTTTACTCATCCTCGGTTAAGTGCAGGTACGCGAGAAACTTTTCAACCAATATATATACATTGCCGTTCAAAAAAAAAGCTCTGCAATTTCGTTGGAGTTACTGATAGGAAGGTCTGCCTACAGAGAAGTTTGTTTAAGACGTATTAAAAAAATTAAAAAAATGTTTGTTTTGAAATCTACATAGCAGGGAGGGTCATGTGAATGCCAACCGCATATCTGATTTGTTGGGCAAATCCAAAGAATTTTTTAAATTGTCTTGATTGAAGAGATCTTTATAAAATAATGTACTTGGAATGGAAAGATTAATCTTAATAGAAAAAACCTAGTGAAAGGGGTTTTGACCGTCTTTTGTTACGTAAAATGTTGTCACTTAAAAAGTTTAAAACACCTGACCTGATAGATTGATTCCCGCCGCAAAGCACCACTAGATCAATTACTGGGACGGAGGAAAGACCACTAAGGTAGGTAGCGGCGGGATGAGGGAGGAGTTAGTTGGCCATAACAACTACAGTGCATTTGGTTGACGATGACAATCATTTGAAAACTCACAAAAACAAAATTGACCCTCTTCAACCGAGAATTCCATGAAGAGATCTTCCTCTATTTTCCAGTCAAATTATTCATTGCCATTCCAACGGTAACGGAAACCACAAATTTTTTTTTTTACCATCACAACAACAGCATGTGACATCCACATTAGTCAAGAAAATTTCCTGATTTGCAACCATACAAACATATAGTGACATCTAAACAGTAAAAATACATCTCAAGGCTTACAAGACTACTACGCTCTTATAAAAAGCTGACAATCCATTACCCCTGTATGTAACCAAAAAATGGACATCAAAATCTTTCTTCCTGGCCTATCCCTACTATCTGAACTGTGGCATGCATCTGATACGCACAGAATAATTATATATTTAGAAGAAGCAAAAAATCAAATCAAATCAAATCATGGATGGATTGGTACTCCTCACTCTCCGGCAGATATTCTTCTAATTCATTAGTGAAGCAGGGGCTTCTGTCAGGAAATTCTGCCAGAAATGGTCATTTGCTCCAGCAGGATCAGGAGGAGGGCTTGTGCTCATCTCTAAAACTGCTTCTTTCACAGCCTGATCCAATCCTGAAGCACTAGCAGGCTTCACATTTACGTCCAACAGCGAAGATTCATCATCAGCCCTAATATCAACGTCAATGTTGTAACTGCGGTCAGGAGGAGTAGGGATGTCAACAACATAAGGGATAATGCATCCAGCCAGTTCAGGGGATGATGATGATGATGATGGGTTTTCCCTCGACATTGGAGAGGATGGATGCGACATGGGTGACCACATCTCTTCCTCTGCAGACGAACCGCTTACTTCTCTAACATTAATGGGTGGAGAAGGCTGTGCCTTTACACCAAAATCATACACTTTTCCAAGACTTTCCCCTACCTCGCCAACAAAATCTTCCCAAAACTTCAAGGACGAGTCCAGCGGGTCAATTACCTCATAATTCAATATTTGAGGAGGATGGCCTTCTTTTGATGCAGCCAAAAGCTGGTCATCTTTTAAGTTAAATCTGCCATTGAATTTGAAGTTATCATCATTAAGCAATCTTCTCTTTTTGTTTGTCTGCTGCATTAGAATAGAGGCAAAACCTGGTCTCCGCATTAGCTGGGCCAAGAAACTCATTAATTGCACCTGTCTGGAATCCATGACCCTCAATCGCTCGCCTAATGACTCAATTTGATACTCAAATTCCTGCTTCTCTCTCTCATTCCGTTGCAGCTCCAGCTGAAGTAAGCTCTTGTCCTGTTTCAGTCGCTTTATTTGCTTCTCGAATTCTTGCCGCTCTGTTTCAGTGAGCGGGGAAGTGTTCCCCTGCAGATTCTGCAGGGAATGGCTATGAATCGGCTTCCGTCTGTAGATATTCTTCAGGAGATGTCTCTGGCCTCTCATGAATTCTTCATTGGCAAACTCCCACTGATCAGGATCAACCTTCCTAAATCCCTGTTCAAATCAACACAAGCTTGAATTAGCACATACACTAATCAATTTATAACAAGGATAAAACGAGATGAGTTGAAGGATTGGAATTGATAGCATAAAACACAGAAGTGAAAAACCCTGTAAATTAATATTCTATTTGACTTTAGTAGAGTGCAAAACAAACAAGCTCCAGTTCCAAAGTGAAGAAATTTTAAGGCTTACTTACATAGGTGTTAAGCTGCCTGACAAAACTGGAGAAGTTATTGTGCTTAAAGTACTTGGGGAGGAAATCTTGCGCAAATTCTGGTGGATTCCACACAACGAAACTGCGACCTGTGTGGCTCCAAGATATCACCGAGTTGGTGAAGGGATCATCTACCATGTCATATGTTTTGAGCAGGAAAGGCGCTGGTGCGTTGGAACCACTAGTACTCTGCGAACCATCCATCTCCCTCTTCCTTTTTCTCCCTCTCAAACTATATAATATATAGTACACTCCACTGAAATTTTGACCATCTACAAGCGGGCAGCAGCATGCACACGTGCAAGAGCGCCACGCACAATATAGATCCCTTTATGGATGATGAGGTTGAAAACAATCCTTGCAGGGTTAGAACAGCAAGTACCTGGTGGCCTTAGAAATCCCAAAATTCCTGGTAGATAACAAGAACAGGCAGGAAACCCTTCACAACAATCCCAATTCACGTAGACTTGGATCAGGGTATATGATCAGTTGCTGAATTAAGGGTCAGATGATATAAAATGATGATATTTGGTTGGTTATGTGAAAAGGGTTTGATTGGCCAATGAAACTGCAGAACTTGGTGAGGAAGCCAGGAGAAAGGAAGAAGAAAAAAGGGCAGGGTTTTGACCTATTGAGCACCACAAGCCCTCAATGTTGAAATTACTAACAAGATGCCCTTTCAAAAACCTGAAACTCTTGTTGTTTTCTTTTCTAGCTTTCTACTGGCGATTCTTTTCTAGAAAGGCTAGCGCGCGCTCTCTACGAATGTTTTGTGTGTGGTATATTATATATATATATATATATGTAGAAATGCATCATAGGCAGGCAGAGTAGAAGAAGAGGGTTATTGCAGCAGAGTAGAAGGGGTCATGGTCTTTGGAAGCCAAGACCGCGCACAGGAAGATCCTACTTGCTCCGTTGTCTTAATATGTGCTACACAAAATACAGGCAGTTTAATTATTGATATGAACTAATGGGTAGTAGTTAATTACTTCTAAACTTTGACTGCAGCCGTGGCATTTTTCAACTTTCAAACTTTCAACAAATAGATGGAAGACCAGTCAACTAATCCCTTTATTTTATTCTATTCTTTACTGTCTTCTTTCTGTTTCGGCTAAAAGTCAACAATTCATTGAAGTTTATTTTGGAGGGATTTTTGCAGTCGCCAGAAAGGCCTCTTTATTTTTTCCTTTTTTTTTCCCTTAAAAAAAGTTAGAAACCGTCCTTGTTCCACTACTTTTGACTGCTTTTTTTTTTTTACTAGAAGAAAATTTGTTTGTTGAAAGTTTATAATTGAAACTCAACCTCCAGATTTTTGCTTGGCTCACTCACAAACAGACTTTCATCAAAAAAAAAAAAACCTAAAACACTGAATTATTTTTTTAAAAAGATATATTTTTTGGTATATTTTTAACCAGTGAGTATTTTTGGTTTGATGCATACACGTAATTGAATCAGAATTAGATTATTACTAAAAAACAATAAAAAATTCCTCCTTTTTCTTCATCAATTAAAAATTTAAAATAATATTAGTCTGTTGCCATCAACAGTTTATACGAGAGAATTATTAGAATTAAATACTTTTCGCTCCAGGTACTTCTAGTCCATCTACTAATCGGCCCTTAAGCAATAACACAGTGAAAGTTACACTATGAAGATTTTCAGATTCTTATTTCCTTTTAACCAGTTTCTAAGGGTTACGCACTTTTTATCTACTCAAATATTATATTTAAAACAAAAAAATTTGGTGAAAGAAAAAAATATGGATACTATAAATATCCAAATTTGATCTACGGATATTCTTCTAAATTGGATTTTAAACATACTTGAACCTTAAGATTGATGAGATGATTTGATAATGAGATAAGGGATGTTTGAAATTTATTTTAGTAGAATTCATGTATTTTGGTAATTTGAACCTTTATGTGTTTGAATTCTAGGATTAATGAGATGGTTTAATCTAGGATAAAAATATACATTAAGGTCTAATTTACTAAAATATGTTTTATTCAATTTATTTGGGCTTTCTTATTTATTTTAACCTAATTATATTGAGATGATTTATTCTTGGGTTAGGAACGAATTTAAGGGCCTAAGTTAATGGAATATGGATTCTCCAGAGTTGATTGGCCTATAAACACATTACTTGCAGACTAATCTTAGCTCTGATTTTCGTAGAAAATCAGAATTAAATCATCCTTTAAAAGGTAAATGTGTTTTTGGTAATGTGTATCAATCAGTTATGGGATAATTAGGAGGAGTACTAATCAAGAAAAGAGGATTTTCTAGGTTGATTAGGGGTTAACTGCACGGTTAGATCAAATTAGGGCGAAATTAGGGGGACTGGGGACCAAAAATGGAAAGAACAAGTGGAACCCAGGAAGGCCGGCGGTCATGCTTGGATGCCCGCCAGACCTGGCTGCCATCCAAGAGATGACCGCCGGGCTTGGTGGTCATAGGCCCCAAAAACTTGATTTTTCTCTCGATTTTGTTTCTAATTTGATTTTACACGGTTTTGGCCCAGATTTCTGGCCATAATCTCGATCATTAAGAGGGGCACGACCCCTGCACTCTCTAGAACTCTATAAATAGGACCTCCAATTCACATCCGAACTAATGCCTTTTTTGGTACCTGTGTTCCTCTTGAATATCACAATTCATACCGGTGTTTCGATTTGATCACATTTCTTCCCTCAATTAAACCGGATTTGCCTAATTTGGTTATTTTGACCGTTTTACCCCTGAAATCGATGACGTTTTAATTTTTTCGCCGACATGCCATCAAAGTAGGTCCCACTTGCCTATCCGAACCGGTTAACCCAATTGTCCGAAAATCGACCTGACACGTCATTGATTTCAGGGGTAAAACAGTCAAAATAACCAAATTAGGCAAATTCGGTTTAATTGAGGGATGAAATGTGATCAAATTGAAACACCGGTATGAATTGTGATAATCAAGAGCAACAAAGGTACTAAAAAAGGCATTAGTCCATTCACATCCAAAGGACATACAATCTCTTTCACATACTCCCCTATAAGCTTTAGTGCTTGGAGAAACTCTACCTCTCCAAGTCCAGAAATATTTTTAGGCAGAAATTCTGGAGAAATTTAGTGGGTAGCATCAACAAAAGGGTAGACCAAGAGGGGATCAAAGATTGAGCTAAGGAGTGGGAAGAAAGTGGGTGAAGAACACAACCCAAACCAAGGAGCTAGAGGAGGGCTACAAAAGGTAATCCTAAATTATATTTGTGTCTATTGTTTGTTGATGATTTGATGATGCTATTGATGATGTAATTGTTATTGTGATGCTATATCAAGAACTATGTGGGCTTTGAACCTGGTCGCCGGTGTACGTAGGTGGTTTCTAGTGGTGAAAACTCAAGTCCAATTATTTTTATTTTCCCATTTGTTTCAATTTAATTTTGCTATTTTATGTGATTTGTTTCCACACAACACACACTCTCACAAGACATACAATTATTCTTCAATTGCACAAAATTTCGCCCCAACTTGGATGGGTGCCTAACACCTTCCCATCCATGACGAATCCCCGGGTCCAGCATCTTTGATTCGCTAATCGGTTGCCTTACATGGAGTCATTATTGAGCGGTTTTTCCCGAATTTTGCCCTATAATAAAATTCGGGTGGTGACTCCAAGGATGTTGGATGATGGTTAAGAGGAAGGTGTCAAGGGATAGGTGAGGAGGCTCAATTAACTTTGGGTCGGGTCCTCACACAAACTTTTATTTTTTAGTAAAAAGTTTCTTCCATCCATTTTATATAAAATTTAATTTATTTTCTATTAAGGTTTATTTAAAATCACATAAAATATTGAGATAATTATCTTTTAGTCCTTTAAACTTTAGGTTTAAAAAAGAAAAATCCTGAAGAAAAAAAATGAAATAGAAATATCCTAAATTTGTAGTCCCAAAATAACGTAGAGGGAGTGAATTAGCTCCTAAAATAACTTTCTAGAAATTCCGTATATAGAGTTGCCACCGAAATTTGGATTTTCAAAGAATTCAAGAGAGATTGAGAAAGGTAAAAAAGAGTAATAAAAAACAATCACAAATATAAAGATTTAAAGTGGTTCTCCCAACCTATTACAATCACAATAAAACACAAATAACACTATATAATTTCTTCTAAGGTGAAATCAAACCTATTATAATCTAGCTTTTTTAAGGC
The DNA here is from genome assembly GCA_028386065.3 of Turnera subulata. Taxonomy (NCBI): domain Eukaryota; kingdom Viridiplantae; phylum Streptophyta; class Magnoliopsida; order Malpighiales; family Passifloraceae; genus Turnera; species Turnera subulata. Next base: position 7,390 of record JAKUCV010001021.1, on the reverse strand, counting down.
TCAAACTACGACCTTTAGAAGAATTTTTTCAAGGCTCAACTCTAAACTTAGACTTTTACAAAGATTCAATCTAAACCTATACTCAAAATTTTTTCAAAACTCAAGCTTCAAACCTAAGTCAATCCAATAGACAAAGAGTGACTCACTCTTTGATTACAAATAAAGTTCAAAGATTTCTCAAATGTTTTATGTGCATTTAGCAAGTTCAATAAGATCATTCACTCAATTCTTATAGCTTGCCCTGATGTAATAATGAGGATAGGAAGGCTATTTATAGATCTCAATAATAAATAGGGACTTAAATGTCTAAGATAAATACTAAAACCTTACATCTAGAATTTTGGTGTGAGGCCGTGTACAAAATCTGAGTCTAGAAGATTTCTTGACACATGAAAATTTTAACCAATAGAACTTGTTATTCCTCCACCTCTCAGCTTATCTTTTTGTAGTTTCTTTGTGCTAATAGGACATAAAAACGGCTCATTGCTTTTTCTTTATGGATAGCTCATGATCTCTCATTGGTGGAGGTTTTTTTTATTATTATTATTATTATCTTGAATGGACACACTTTAGTATGTGTGTGAACAATCCCTCCAACCATGAAGATGTCTTGGTGCATCCATCTTTGTCTTAGCTTAATTTTGTGGAGAGGATAAAAAAAGAATCACTTACCTTAGTCTCCATCTTCTCTTGCTTTTAAAGAAAGAAAACATGCTTTGTATTTTGGGAAGGAAAGTCTTTTTGGAGAAGAAGACAACAGAGTACTTGTACCTTCTCATTTTAGACATATACACATGCATGCTAATTTCTCTCAATAAAATTTAAAATGCGGAATAATGCCTTGTTTCATCCTTATGTTGTCCTTTAATTTTAAAATTCATCCTTATGTTGAATTTTGATTGGATTTCATCCCTATGTTCATCCATATTTTCATGTTTTGGTATGTTTTGCCGAAATCAAGCGACTTTTTCTGCCGTGATAACTTTTCCGGTGCCACATCAGAAAAAGTAAGACCTATTTATCAAACCGAACCATATAACCCAATTCGACCCACGGAACTCGTGAAAACCCCAAATAACCCTAAATCAAAACTCGAAGCTCGGTTTACTGAACTTTTTCTTCTGAGAAAAATAATTATTTAAAAATAAAAATTATTTATTACTTTTATAAGAAGAATATAAATTATTAATTAAAAAAATAAATCTATCACTAAAATGAAACAATTGTGTTAATCGGTCTGAAATTCTAAATGAAGGCGATTATTTTTTTTCCGTATCTATTATATATATGTAAAGCTGATACCCTCACCACGTGCTGACACATAGGATTTTAGAGGTCTTTATGTACTGCCATGTGGAGGATTTTAAGTATAGTTTTAATCAATTAAATTTTGACATATGGCCATAATGACAAATATAATTATCCAAAAAAAAATTCAATATTAAAAAGATCCTGATAAGAATTAAACTCTCATCAGAAAAGCTATGAATTATATCTGATAATAATTATATTAGCTTTAAATTGATAAACTTTACAACTGATAAGATAATATAGTTATTCAAAACTAACCTTTTATTATTTTTTTTTATCGTGTATCTCTTCACAAATTTCTTCTCCGTCATCTCTCTTTAAATATAGATACACGACTCTATCTGTGTATGTGAAAGAATAGTCTCTGTCTGTGATACAGTTTCTCTATTCATTCGTTCTCTTTTACTCCTTTATTTTGTTTCTATTTCCACTACACAAGGTCTAGATACAGTCTGTGTGTATTTTTTATTTTGTTTCTATTTGTACTATATAAGGTCTACATACAGTTTGTGTATGGTACAATTTCTCTATCATTTACTCATTCTCGCTCATCCTTCTTTTGTTTTGTTTTTATTTGCATACATGATATAGTATTAAAGTTATTTTGTCACCCTTAATTAGCATCCTGTTTGTTTTTATTATCTTTTTATTTCTCCAATCTCTATTTTAATTAATTTTTTTGTTTGTGCAGAAAAATAATCCTGTGGAACCTACGGGAAGTGAGCTAGTTATCCCTTAAACATACATGAGTAAACCCAAAAGTATTTGTTCAAAAAGTTTAACTCTCTTCCTTTTTAATTTAATAGTGTGAAGACCCGGCCAAATATTAATTTAATCCCTCACCTTAACCTTATAGCTTCTTCTTAGGGTCAATCCAACATCAATGGAGTCGCCACCCGAATTTTATTAAGGGTAAAATTCCGGAAAAAACCTAACATCCATCTCCCTAGGCAACCAGTTATAACGAACCAAAGATGTTGGATTCTGGGATTCGTCACTGATGGGAAGGTGTTAGGCACCCATCCGTACTGGGGCGAAATTGTGTACAATTGAAGATCAATGTATGCCTTATGCACAAACAACACAACAATAATAATAAAGCAAAAATAAAAACAAGACAGAAAATAAACACATAATTGAGCTTGAGATTCCACCACTAGAATTCACTTACGTACTCCGGCGACCGGATTCAAAGCTCACGTAGTTCTTATATGGCATCACAACACAACAAAACACAACACAATACAACAACATCACGACAACACCATAGCAACAACATAAAAAGGAAAAAACATAATTTAGCTTGCTTCCCGTTGTCAAACCGAGACTACCTACGTATCCGTGTGACCAAAGTCAAAGCCATGTTGTTCTAATATGGATTTACACAACAATCAAAGCATCCACTGTTAGTAATATGCACAAAAGCCAATCATGGGTGTTTATTTATAGTCATGTACATACACTTTAAGGTTATTCCAATAAGTATCGTTTATGAGATAAACGCTTGCACATACTTATAACCATAGTATATATATATATTTGATATGTATATTCTTAAATGTCCCTAGTCGGTTATTATTACGGATGGGTTGTAAT
>JAKUCV010001020.1:0-14690 GCA_028386065.3 Turnera subulata | reverse complement strand
GTGTGAGTAGTATGAGGCCGGTAATTACCGACACGGGTAGAACCTTAGGCCGGGAATCTTTGGCTCGGATTGACCTTGGACTTAAGTAACGGGTTTTGAGCCCAATCCTATAATTGGTTAAATAAGGACTTAAGGAAGTGGGCTTTAGGCCCGGAAATCAAATTTGGACTTAGATGGGATTTTAGGTCGGAAACTCGTAAAGGACATAATGAGTGGGCCATAGGCTCGGGAACTACTTATTGGACTTAGTTGGGCGTAAGCCGGTGAACATTAGGTCCCGATACTCGGAGTTTTGGTGAGAGAACATTATGTCGGGATTAGACCCGGGTATTTCATAAAGGGTTAACTAGGGACGGGTTTAACTCAGTTGAGCACTATAGTTACATGCATGCACGTCTTTATTGTTATTGTTTGTAATTTGTTGTGTGTGCCGGTATTCAGGCACGGGTAATACCTCGGGAGCTGGAGGATCTGTTTTGGGAAAAGCTCCACAGGACAATCGTCGTTGAGGTGACTTTATACGTCTTTTTATGTTTGTATGCATGAGCTCGTTGGATTGGTTGGTTTGTGTTGCATACTTGTTTGCTAACCTGCTGTAATCTTTATCGTGTGCCTAAGTGTACTGTTTGCTTATGAGCTGGATGTTTGGATTTGTTATGGGTTATAACATGTGATGGAAGTCTGGGTGTTTTGTGTGATGTATTGTGGGTCGGAGACCCGGTTTTCTGATTGAGTTGTTTTATCACACAACCCTGTTAAATCATAATCTCTTGGCACATATAAACTCATAATTGGTGAATAAGAATAATGTACAGTAGAAGTTAGGCTACTGTGTGCTGATGACCGGTTGTTTCGAGCGGGAAGTGTTACCCCTCGGGTTTGCTTGCGGAATAGCAAGTGTTATGCGGATTTGCATATGGGTCTGTAATGACCGGTTCTACCTCCCTCCTTCTATCTCCCCCTTTCTACCTCCCTCTTTCTCTCTGTCTCTCTCTCTCTCTCTCTATGGATATGTTTGGGCTTCGTGCCATGTTTTATTTGGGCTTATGCCTGGTTGTCTCATCAGACGGGACCGAGCTCGACGCACACAGTAGGGGGCCCTGAATAATAAAATATAATAAGAAAACTTAACACACAACAGAAGGAGAATAATGAACTGTTGCTTGATTGGCTTGGCATGTTAGTACTGATTGTTGTATGTTGCTTACTTGTCTTGTTGCTCTTCTTTCCTTTCAGACTTGATCTGCACACTCTCGTAATTAGATTTATATTGCTCACTGAGTAGGCGACTCACATAATCGCCAACGTTGTTTTTCAGACTTTAGATAGCGTGCAGTCATTTTCCATCCTTCCGGAGTACGGGCGTGGTTATCTCAGCAGGTAGCTGTGCTTGATCTCCCGGTTGGATCCATAGGGTCGGCATGCATGTTGTTTTGTTTCCTTTATTTTTACTCCGTGTGTTTCTTCCGCTGCATTGAATTTTTATTGAGATGACACTATTGATTTTGGATTATTTATCGGCGGATTGCCAGGATTTACTATTGATGATGTATCGGCAGGATGCCGGGTTTGACTTGAGGCTTGCTAAGCCGGTTTGACTATGTTTATTATGACATCTCTTTTTATTAAGAATTTTGGATATTGTTGATATCGGATTTCGTGTCCCGGGTTTCAAGGGTGTTTTGGTAATTTCCTCTATTTGAGTATTTTATTTGTAAAATTGGGACACGAGTGTTTCACTATGTGTTACTATTTGCTGGATGAGCATGACTTTTAGATTGTTATGGAATATAGCATGTGGAGTGATTTTGGGTGATTCGTGTGATGTACTGTGGGTCGGAGACCCGGATACTTGAATGAGTTGATAATTCACACAACCCTGTTAAATCACAACCCTTGGCACACATGAACTCATAATTTATGAATAAGAATAATGTACAGTAGAAGATAGGCTACTGTGTGCTGATGGCCGGTTGGTTCGAGCGGGAAGTGATACCCCTCGGGTTTGCATGCGGGATAGCATGGTATATCCGGTTTAGCATATGGGTCTGTGATGACCGGTTCTACCTCCCCCTTTCTACCTCCCTCTTTCTCTCAGTCTCTCTCTCTCTCTCTCTATGGATATGTTTGGGCTTCGTGCCTGGTTATATTGGGCTTATGCCTGGTTGTCTCATGAGACGGGACCGAGCTCGACGCACACAGTAGGGGGCCCTGAATAATAAAATATAATAAGAAAACTTAACACACAACAGAAGGAGAATAATGAACTGTTGCTTGATTGGCTTGGCATGTTAGTACTGATTGTTGTATGTTGCTTACTTGTCTTGTTGCTCTTCTTTCCTTTCAGACTTGATCTGCACACTCTCGTAATTAGATTTATATTGCTCACTGAGTAGGCGACTCACATAATCGCCAACGTTGTTTTTCAGACTTTAGATAGCGTGCAGTCATTTTCCATCCTTCCGGAGTACGGGCGTGGTTATCTCAGCAGGTAGCTGTGCTTGATCTCCCGGTTGGATCCATAGGGTCGGCATGCATGTTGTTTTGTTTCCTTTATTTTTACTCCGTGTGTTTCTTCCGCTGCATTGAATTTTTATTGAGATGACACTATTGATTTTGGATTATTTATCGGCGGATTGCCAGGATTTACTATTGATGATGTATCGGCAGGATGCCGGGTTTGACTTGAGGCTTGCTAAGCCGGTTTGACTATGTTTATTATGACATCTCTTTTTATTAAGAATTTTGGATATTGTTGATATCGGATTTCGTGTCCCGGGTTTCAAGGGTGTTTTGGTAATTTCCTCTATTTGAGTATTTTATTTGTAAAATTGGGACACGAGTGTTTCACTATGTGTTACTATTTGCTGGATGAGCATGACTTTTAGATTGTTATGGAATATAGCATGTGGAGTGATTTTGGGTGATTCGTGTGATGTACTGTGGGTCGGAGACCCGGATACTTGAATGAGTTGATAATTCACACAACCCTGTTAAATCACAACCCTTGGCACACATGAACTCATAATTTATGAATAAGAATAATGTACAGTAGAAGATAGGCTACTGTGTGCTGATGGCCGGTTGGTTCGAGCGGGAAGTGATACCCCTCGGGTTTGCATGCGGGATAGCATGGTATATGCGGTTTAGCATATGGGTCTGTGATGACCGGTTCTACCTCCCCCTTTCTACCTCCCTCTTTCTCTCAGTCTCTCTCTCTCTCTCTCTATGGATATGTTTGGGCTTCGTGCCTGGTTATATTGGGCTTATGCCTGGTTGTCTCATGAGACGGGACTGAGCTCGACGCACACAGTAGGGGGCCCTGAATAATAAATATAATAAGAAAACTCAACACACAACAGATGTAAAATATAAACTATTTGCTTTATGTGGATGGCATGTTAGTACTGGTTATTGTGTGTTTGCTTACTTGTGTTTGTATCTCTACTTTCCTTTCGGACTTGCTTTGCACACCTACTTAATTAGATTTATACTGCTCACTGAGTAGGCGACTCACATAATCGCCATCGTTGTTTTTTAGACTCTTAGTTAGCGTGCAGTTCCTTTCTTCCTTTCCGGAGTACGGACGTGGATATCCCAGCAGGTAGCTGTGCTTCTTCTCCCGGTTAGATCCATAGAGCCGACTTGCATATCATTTTCTACTTTTGTTTTATTTTATCTTTATCTTCCGCTGCATTGGATTTTGTTGAGATGTCATTATTGGTTTTGATTATTTTATCGGCGGGTTGTCGGGATTTGATATTTGATGATGTTTCGGCAGGATGCCGGGTTGACTTATGGCTTGTTAAGCCGGTTTGTTTGTCTTTTGTTCTTTATGACATCTCGGATTATTAAGGTTTTTGGATAATATTTTTGGTATTGGATTTCGTGTCCTGGGTTTCAGGGACATTTTGGTAAATTCCTTTTTGAATAAGTGTTTTATTTGTAAAGTTGGGACACGGGTGTTTCAGCTGCAGATGAATTGGTGAAGGTGCTCTCCTTGAGGGGGGATAAAAAGCATCACGTCCCGAGTTCGAATCCCTAGTGCTGCAGCATGGTAAAGGATTTAATCGGGCGGAGGGAGTGATGTAACAATACCTGGATTTGGTGGGTCCCTCAGAGAGAGGGCCTTCACAGTATGAGCCTCAAAGTTGAAGGCATTACTGGTGGGGTGGTTGTAAGGGATGGGTTGCCACTTACTTTTCCATCCTATCATGAATATTCCCTCTTTTTGCATGTGCTAATTGATGTGGAGTCCTGCAAGTGCACAGGGTAGTTGTAGTACTTCTATCAAGGTCGTATCCACAGGAACTGGGTTGAGCCTGTTACTCCTTAATTAGACAAATTAGGCTTGAAACAATTAAACAAAAGTGTAAATTGGGTGAACGCTAATCGAAACTTAAAATAAAAAAGTAACAGCAGTGTTCAAATAAGAAAAGATCAGATTTGGTGGAGTCTTAGGCATCTGGGGTTCACATGTGTTGCTCTTATGCTCTAAATTGCTCAACAGCATCATAACAGGCTGAGCCTGTTTGACGCCCTTTGTTTAATGAGATGTCTTGAAGGGGCTCCCGACCTAATGTACTACCAACGGCTTTCGATCTTATTAATAGTTCCCCAAGCTTCCATGTAACGACCAAGGTAAAATTTTTGTAAATTTTACCGAGTCGTTTGACTTTTACGGTAAATAATAAAGTTTTACCGTTGTTAAGCAAGAATTATCCGAGAGTTTTACTGGGAATAATCAAACTTTGAATCCGATCTTCGGTAATACGGACGCTCTAAAGTATTCTCCATCGACAACCAAGCCTCGGAAATTAATTCCAAGAATTATCTCGGGTTACCGGGAACTTTATACAGCTATCCGAACCTTGGTTTGCAATTCCGAGACGTGCACAACGCTCAGAAAAATTAATTGGATTTTCCGAGCCTAAGTTGTATTTTCGGAACCGGAACGAATTTCGAAAAAACGAAAATGCCCCTGTGACGTTAACGGATCNAATAATAAAGTTTTACCGTTGTTAAGCAAGAATTATCCGAGAGTTTTACTGGGAATAATCAAACTTTGAATCCGATCTTCGGTAATACGGACGCTCTAAAGTATTCTCCATCGACAACCAAGCCTCGGAAATTAATTCCAAGAATTATCTCGGGTTACCGGGAACTTTATACAGCTATCCGAACCTTGGTTTGCAATTCCGAGACGTGCACAACGCTCAGAAAAATTAATTGGATTTTCCGAGCCTAAGTTGTATTTTCGGAACCGGAACGAATTTCGAAAAAACGAAAATGCCCCTGTGACGTTAACGGATCAAAAGTCGAACATCAGGGTATTTTCGTTTATTCTCGGACCAATAATGCTGCCGGCACCGAGCCGCGATATTTCTCTCTCCCGGGCCATCCTCCCTTGTCTTTTTCTTCTTTTTTCCTTCTTTTCTTATTTTCTCATTCATTTTTCTTTTTCCCCACAATTTCTTTTCTTTTCCTTCCCGATTTCTTTTCTTTTTCTTCTTCTCCTTCTTCACTCTTTTCTTTTCCTTCCCTATTACTTCCAGATATTTTCTTCTTTTCCCGATTCTTCTTCCTCCTTCCCTGTTCTTGATTTTTTCTCTTTTTTTCCTGATTTTTATTCCCCTTCCCTTGTCCTCTTCTTCCCTTCTTCTCCTTTAAATCCCCTCGCCATCTTCCTCACTGTCGAGACCACCATCTCCCCCTCCTGTCGCTGCTCTTCTTTCCCGTTCTCCTCGCCGGCCATGTCTCTTCTTCCTTTTCCTCTCGTCGCTCCGACGCCCTGCCACCTAACCGCCGCCACACCCTCACTCTTCCTCTTCCCTGCGCCGACCGACCAGACACCATTACCTTCTCTCTCCCTCGCGCCCTTGCTCACGCCGTCCTCCTCCTCGCACTGCCATCACGCCTCGCGACCACCACCGAGGTCTGAGCTCGAGCCACCGCCTTGCACAGAGGACCGATCCTCCCTTCTTCCTTTGCAACTCCGATGCTTGGGTCAGCCGCCGCCGCTGCACCCTTTTTCCATTCCTCAGTTCCTGGTGCGCCGCCTTCTCCTTGAATCCAACGACCGCGTCACCTTTGCTCCTCTTCTCCTGCTCTCGTGCCGCCCGATCTCCTCCGCCTCTGCAACTCTTGCCAAAGACGGGGTAAGACGCTGCCACCGAATTAAATCCCCTTCCTCTCTGTGAATGATGTTGGGTTAATTAAATTACTCTTGAATCGATGTATGCGGGTCGTATTGATTGAATTAAAACGGATTTACTTGGGTTTTTGTGGATACGGGTTGATTGGGGTGGATTCAGACGTGGTGGTTGTGATGACGTTGATGCTGCTACTGTGGCTGTGGGTTCGGTTGTTGGATGATTGATGAACAGTAACAGTGGAGCAATGGGCTGCTGTGAACAGTAACTGCGGGAACAGTGCTGGCCGGAATCCGACAGTCTCGGGATTTTTCCGGCGATGTCTCGGGCATTTTCCAATGAACCCGGACATGGACTTTTGGGTAATTATCGGACCCTTTGGACTATTCATGACCATTAACGGACCCGGATTTTATAAACGGCGTTAATTAACGAACGCTTAATTTAATTAATTAACTTATGGTTTTATTTTATGCCTTTTAATTTATGCTTTTGATTTATTTTCCGATTGGGCTATTAAAAAGATCCATTGAATTTATTATTTTTCGGATTAATTGCAATTATGATTTAATTGGGCTAATAATAAGAAAAGGCCCAGAGATATAAATTTTGGTAAAAAGGCTTTTTATGTTCCTATACTTTTTTATTTTCATTATTTTTGTCCCTCTTCTTTGAAAATCATCGTTCTTGTCCCTCAATTTAGGTGAAACCGGGTGTTGTTGTACAGTTTACCTTCAATAACCCGTATACCTATTAGATGGACACGTGGCAGACTATTTTCTGTTTTAAATTTTTGTTTTTATATTTTAATATTAAAAAAGAAATAAGATTTTTTAATTAAAACAAATAACTAATTCTTTTTTATATATTTTTTTCTTTCCCTCATCTCCTCCTGCCTTCTCTTTTTTCTTTTCTTCTTCTTTCTTCTCCCCGACCACACCGCCACCACACCTCCACCATTATCTCTTCTCTATCTCCTTCTTCTTCTTCCTTTTTCTTCCTCTCCCTTCTGCCCTCCACATCTCCCTTTTCATCCTCTTCCCCATCAGCACAAACCGCCACAACCGACAACCCATACCTTTGCGACTCTGCCTTCTCCCGTCCCCTTTCTCCTCTTCTCCGCCTCAACTCATCGCCGACGAAGCCATCGTTGCAGAAGCACCGCCTGCAGCGTGTGCAGTGGCGGATCCGATCCAAAGCGCCGCCTGCCCCTCTTCCTTTTTCCTTCGTCTCCTCTCGCGCCGTCCGTTGCTCTCTTCTCCTGGTTTTGTCACTGCCACCGTTTCCGCCGCCGGCCGCTGCCCTGACTTCCACAAGGGCTGCCACCACCACCACTATCTCGCTACTTCCGGAATTTAGTTGCCGTTGAAGTTTTTTGCTTACACCCGAAATTATGTTTGCAAGCTTGGTCTGGATCTGGTTGCCATGAGAGTTTCCAGATCTGGCTTTTGGCATAGAGGCTTTAACGATGTATGAGAAGCGTTTATTGTTTAGGCTAAAGTGGGGAAGGATTTAGACGGATGGCAAGTAAGAAAGCACCATGGAGCAAAGCTGATTTGAAATCTGGGAGAAATTCACGCGCACCACCCTTTCCGATGCTATCCCAATATTACTACAAATAGATTGTTAATTCAGTTTACTACAAATACTATTATGTGGGTATGCTATGTAGTGTTTTCTGCTTCTTTTGGTCTTTTCCTTTTCTTGTTTACTTCTCTGTTTTTTTTTTCGTTTTGTTTACTCCGGCGAGGTGGTTTGAGCTCGGACCATGAAGGGATATGATGGTGGGCTTGGTCTCAAAATTTAATGGTGGTCTTTAAAGGAAATATTAATGGTCTGATTTAATAATTAAGCGGTCAAAATTTCCTTATGCAAGTAAACGATTAGTAATAATTATAATGGATTATTGATTCTTAAAAACAGTCAAAGTTTCCATAAATTTTAGTTTTAATGACTTTTAATTAGTAATTAGAAAGGTTGACCCCTTTGTTGTGAGATTACTGACATCTCAATTTATTTAATTTTAAAATTTAAATAGAAATCATTAAAAAATACAATTGTTAGATTAAAAGAAATGAATTAAAAAATCAGCCACGAGCCCACTTACTTTTTAAAATTAACAAATTGAAATTTTCTGAAAATAATAAAAAATGAAAATTTAAAATATAAAAATAATAATAAAAAATTTGGCATCCGGTGGGCCCCACCTGCCACGTGTTAATTTCTAGGAGCATACCGGTGACTGCAGGTAAAATATGCAACAACACTCGGTTTCACCAAAATTCAGGGACAAGATCAATGATTTTTAAAGCATAGGGACAACAACGATGAAAATGAAAAAGTGAAGGGACACAAAAGGCCTTTTTACCTATAAATTCTATTATCACGAGCGACTGAAGGGCCGGGATATCGGCTTGGACGCTCGGTTTCAGTTTTAATTTAAAGTCAAGTATGATTAGTATATCGATTGAAAACATATAACGAGCTAATCCTCAATTAATTGGAAAGGCTAATTTTATAGTAAAGGAAATTATTGAAATGATAAAAATAATAAATATGGTATAAGACAAGCCGTATAATAATTAAAACTGGCATCATGCATGATCATTATTGTCTGTGCATCATAAGTGATTGTGAATGTTATTAGTGTAGGGATATCGTGGCTTAACCAAATATTAGCTTCCGAGGAATATCAGGTGAGGATATAAACTTATAAACTTCGGTATGCTGCCCGTGATACCCCGGTTGTTTGTTTGATTGTTATCATGCTGTGCCTGTCATGTTATTACTGGCTATTGTTGTGATTATTGTTATATGCTTGATGACTATGTAGACTAGTTGTTGAGCTTTGTGATGTTGATGTGAATATTGTGATGTCCATACGAGATACGAGATATTTGAGTTAATAGTGACAGTGACCCGATATTGTGACATTGTGAGTGAATTCCCAGAGGAGCTGTGAGGCTGAAAGCCCGCTCGGGAAAGTGAGTATGATGAGTTACTGTTGGACAGTGGAATAAGAAATGATAATAAACAGTGGTAATATCATCTAGACTTCTAGGTTGTCACGTGACAGGTATTGGTACGGCCAGATGGTAGTCGCCTTGTGATTGTGATTTGATAGGGAGGACTGCGGGACTCCCGGCTGAGGACTGTGGGACTCAGTTGATTTGTTATAGGAAGGACTGCGGGACTTCCGCCGAGGACTGCGGGACTCAGTTATTGTGATACTTTGTGATTTGAGATATTTATGGTTTAACGGGGAGTACCCTGGGGTTAGCTAACCTGGCTACCAGGCACGACCAATACTTATTACGTGACAGGGCCCTAATAATAAAATTGGTAAGACAATCGTCATTGGTCAGTGAGTTTATAAGACTAGCTTAACCGTGAGAGGTCTGATGTATAGCGAGTTCGGGTAAGTTGTTGATACTGATGCAATGATTGTGCTTGCTATACTTCTATTGTTTCTGTGTTGGCTTGGGTGTATTTGCGGTTGCTTGTATACTGTGGTTTATTTGTTTATCGGTGAGACAGTGGTTGGTCTCACTCCTCACACAGTCCATGCAGGTTAGTTTGTCTTAAATCAGGAGTGCATCCCAGCGGCTGCGAAGTTTCCTCGGACAGGACTTGGATCCATTAGTTTGCATTGAGGTTTGCATAAACTGTCACTGTGTACTTTGAAATGCTTCCGCTGTGCTGATGTTGATGCTCATGTTTCGGGTGATGGGAATGTGATTCTCTGTCTGATTGACGATGTTTCTGTGGTGAATTTACATTTTCATTGTATGTTGGCCACGTGGCAGTACTGTTACTCAGTAATTACTGTTTGTTGGGTAAATTTTGGTCGGGGTGTTTCATTCCATCTACCCCTTGTCACTGGAATAGACGTTCACTTAGAGGTGAAGTTTGGTATTGGGGCATGTTTTCCCACAGTCTCTCCCTTTCTTCTTTCGAACTGCTAGGGAGTGAAGACTGACTATTGTTGGTCTAGCACACTTGGCTTCTCCTTTCGGTCCTTCACCAAGCTGCTACTAGATTAAAAATAGGCTACTCAATAATCAATCAAGAATCAGATTAAAAGTGGTGTCATTTTCTTGACTGTGCTGCAACAGGCTGAGCTATTGCTGAGCCTGTGGCTGGGCCTGGGGAACACAAAGTTGATTACACAGATCAATTCTTGCAGGCGCTCTTAACCTATACTGAACCCACTTGTTTTCACTCACAGGTTCCTCCCAAGGTTCTCACTCATCCTAATGCTTTCGCATCGGTTAAACCAAGGGGAATAAGATTTGGTGTTGAGGCTAATTCCCCAATTAGTTCCTACTTTCTTTCAAAACTAAGAGCTAAGGGTTGATTGTTGTTGTTCCAGCAACTATGGTTTCTCCTTTCGGTTCTTCACCTAGCTACCTATAATCATGCATGGGTTTGATCAAAACCCAAACATGGAGCAAGTTTACAACAACCAAACAAGAAAATCGAGTTTAAAACATAAGAAGAGCAATTTATTGCATTAAGAACAGAAACAAGCTTCACCCCATCAACCTAAGAGGGGTGGTTTAATTCATGCTCAGAATTACAGAAATAAATGGGGTAAAGGATAGCTTGATGTTTGGAACGATTTGGAGGTTAGGGATAACACGATTTCTGCCTAGAAAAGGGTGTTGAATCGTATTTCCCATTGAACCCTTTGTTCCAGAACTTATGCAGTTTTAGAGTGTTGATCGATGGGTTCTTCGATACTTTTTCTTCCTTCCTTCTTCTCTTTTATATGCCCAAATCCTCATCTGCTCTCTTCTCCCACGTGCTGGAAGGTATGGTAGTTGGGCAAGTTGAGCTTCAGTTGCCCATCTTGCTCCTCGAGATAAGGCACTGTGATGACCCGTGTAATTCAGGCCTGAAATATTTACTTGATGGTGTGGAATGTTGAGGACAGGAGCTAGTACCATTGGCTAGCAGTTGGCATGGGCTGGCCAACATTTGGTCACTGTTGGCTAGCAATTGGCGCGCCCGAGAGCCCGTTGGTGCGCTTTGGTGCGCTTGGCGGGTAATCGGGTTTAGGCGGTGATTAGTGAGGGCTAAGAAACTTAATGGGGGATTAACTAATGGCTAAGCAGGATCAGACTCAAGGCAAGTGGCCTGGGTGTGCTGGCAAGAAATAAGCAGGAGGTAGGGAGCAGCTTGGCTAGGTGGCAGACCTTGGTGCAAAGGCAGCAAGTGGCTGCTTAGTCACCTGCTTGCCTCTGCCTTTATCAGACCAAGCAAGCAGCTCAACCCTTCATTCTGCCAATTTCGTGCAAACAATAAGGGGAGGAGTGCTTGACTGAAATCTTTGGTTCTAGCAGCTAAGGAAGGAAAAGGAGAGCAAAGGTTGGTAATTTTAACACACTGGGTGCCAATTGGCTGGTCAAGTATGTTGTTAGCCTAGGCAGAGCAGAACCTTGGTTTTGTTGGTGGTCTGATGTTATGTTGTTTAGGGCTTGAATCGTGAGAAGGGTCACTGGTTGCTTGAGGGTGTTAATTGATTGAATTGGGGCGCAATTGGCACCACAGGTGACCAATAGGCTCTGTTGGCGCACCAATAATTATGTGGGTGGCCAACTAGTGAGCCAATAAGCGCGCCAATGCTTAGGCTATTATTTGTGAATGCTTTTACTTAATGTGTTGCTGCTTAGATGCTGTTGTGCTCACTCCTAACGTGATTTTGCATGTGGGCAGGTGCTAAAACAGAAGGTGCACGCAAAGAAGGAGAAGGGCCTAGTGAGGCCTGATTTAGTGTAAGTGTGGGGTTACATACTTGTGATTTCTGGTGATGTTAAATAGGCTGGGCAGATGGCCCATATGTTTGGTTGTTATTGCACCCATAGTGCAATAAGATGATGTTTAAAGCCTTGGCTAAGATAAGATGATGTGCCTATAATGGGCTAAGCACGTTTATACTCATTCATTGCATACATTGCATTTACACTGATGCTATAATATAAGTAACGCAGCTACATATATATGTATTGCTGGACCTTGCGATGGCGGTAACCACTTGGTCGTTATGATAGCCTTGCTGTTGGATGAACTGTTTGTTGAGCCTTATTGGCATTCTGGATGTTTGCTTGTGTGAGCCACATACTTGCTGAGCCGTGGACTCACCCATTCCACTATTTTGGTTTTCAGGGAAATCGCGGGACAAGTGAGTTGGAGTGGGGAGGCACTAGCTGGCAGGCTATTAGATGATGGGTATATGAGCAGGCTTAGCCTAGGACCTCTTAATGTACTTATGTGATGTTAATAGGTCTTGAATAAGGCAACTAAAGCCTCTTTTGCTGAAGCTTGAGTTCTGTAACGGCTTGTGTTGCTGTACGTGTTTGCGTACTCTATATATCAATTTGACGTTTTCTTACTGTGCAATGCTAGTAGTATGTCCGTCGGGCTAACTTCTGCCCATGAACCGGTGAGGCCTTCGGGTGCCCTGTGGCATGTCTATTGGTGCGCATGGCACCTGGCCGGTCGCGCTTTGGCGAGGCGTGACAGTTATTGTAGCGGAGCATGGTTACAAAACTCTTGCTCGGGGCTTAGAGTTGGATGTTGTTAAAGGCTGTTACCCATCAACTAGCGATTGTGGGTTGGTGAGTGCTAACGTTCATGTGTTGCTTGTTGGTTGTGTATTTGTGCAGGGAAGCAATCTAAAAGGAAATTAGGAAAGGAGGTCTATGATGAGGGTGAGGCACATGATGCCTAGTCTGTTGGGGTGGATCAAGGAAGGAGTGAGCAATTCTTTGTTGAGGTAGAAGAGCCTATTGATGAACAAACTGATGCATCCCAACCACAAAATGTGTTGCTGGAGGTACTGAAGGTGGGATTACATGGTGTGAACAGAGCTGTTGAAACCTTGGCTGAGGTCGTGGCTGATAATCAAAGAGGTGAAGTGAGGGTACAACAAAATCGTGGGGCAGAAGCACCCTTAGTCACATTTGTGAAGCTTGACCCACCAATATTCCCTAGAACTGAGGAGGAGGATCCGCAACGGTTCCTAGACGAAATTTGGAAATGTTGTGAGGCGATGGAATGCACTGATCACAGAGCTGTGGGACTTGCTGCTTTTCGGTTGAAGGATGAAGCTAGTGATTGGTATGATTCCAAAAAGAGGGAGAAGGCGCCCAATACTCCAGCATGGACATGGCTTGAATTCTGTGATATGTTCCTTGATTAATTTCTGCCTGAGAGTGTTAGGGATGCGAGAACATATGAGTTTGAGACCCTGAAACAAGGGAATATGACAGTGAGCGAATATGACTCCAAGTTTACAAGACTGTCTAAGTATGTGTAACGCCCCGGGTTTTCGGTATTTAATTTTTAGGGATTTTCGGAATTTTTAAAATTTTATTTCCAATTTTACCCTTATAGAATTTTCGGGTGTTTTTAGTCAAGAAAATTATTATTATTATTAATTTATTTTCCTTGGAATGTTTTATTACTTTTGCAATTAATCCTTAGTCGGTTTCATCAGAATTAATTGGAGTCCCGAGGCGGAACACGGAGTTCTTGTAGTTTATTTAAAACTGCGTAGTTTTGGGTTAAGGAAAAAGGAAAAAAAATAAATAAAATAAAACCTAAAGCCTATTCTCGTGTTGACCAGAGGAGGAGTTGACTGCGCCTTAGACAAAAACGACGTCGTTTTGGGTCTAGGCCGGCAACCCTATCTCCCTTCTCTTTCTCTTTCTTTTTCTATTTTTCCTATTTCTCTTCCTCTCCTGTTAACCGC
Organism: Turnera subulata; assembly: GCA_028386065.3. Taxonomy (NCBI): domain Eukaryota; kingdom Viridiplantae; phylum Streptophyta; class Magnoliopsida; order Malpighiales; family Passifloraceae; genus Turnera; species Turnera subulata. The sequence continues at coordinate 782 of JAKUCV010001020.1, read as the reverse complement.
CGCCCTCTCCCCACGTTTTTGCTTCCAGACTCCTCGCCTACAGATCGTGGGCTCAAAGTTACTTGCCGATTCTCTTCTCCTTTAAATTTCTTTTCTTTTCTTTTATTTTTTTCTCCACATCTCGGTTCCTCGCCTCGTTTTCGTCTCCATATCGCCTGCACCGGAAGCGTCGCCCTGTCGCTGCGACTTAGGAGGAAGGACGAGCGGGCTTAGCGAGAGCAAGAGTCGAGGCTCTGCTCAGCTTCTTGCGTGCGAGCGACACGAGAAACGGCTGCTGAAGTAGTCACCGTCGGTTGTGGGGTAAGCCACTGATGCCTTTTCTTCTCCCTTTCTCTTCTCTTCCTTTGCTTCTTCTCGTTTTGTGGATCGTTGATTGATGGATTTTGAATTGAATGGGTTTGTTGTGTTGTACTGTTGGGTGTGATGCGAGGTAGTGGTTGGGGATGATTCTTGTGCGGCTGGTCGTGCTGTTGATGGTGGATACGGGTTTGTGACGGCGGGTCGATGGTGTGTTTATGCGGTACTGGTTCGCTGCTGGTGGCCGGATTGGGCTCTACCAGTGCCGGTTGTCGTTGCAGTTCTCGGTTCTGTCGGTGTTCGAGGCTTTGGAGTACTGTAGACAGTGGCGGTGATGAACCATCCTCTTTTCTGGTAAGGATATGAAACCTTTAATCCGTTCTAGATTCGTTACCATGTGTTGTGAAAGTGAACGATGGTTGACGATGTTCGGGTTTGACAGCTGGTTGTGGGATCTTTACTGGGTTGCAGTTGCAGTTCTCCGG
>JAKUCV010001018.1:20370-77112 GCA_028386065.3 Turnera subulata | reverse complement strand
AAGAAAAACAAAGAAGAAAAATTGGGCTAGCAAAGGAATTTCAGTGCATTGTATTGGAAGAAGCGGAAGAGAAGAAAAAGGGAGCAATTGAAGAATTTATTCTAGCTGTCGAAATGCGAAAAAAAGGAGCCAAGGCTAATTGTTTTTGACAGGCAGTCCGAGGTTTGCAAAGTGATGAGTAAATAATTCAAAAAGGTACAAAAAATTGGTTAGTTTCTTTGGTGGCATGCATTGACTTGTGATAAATAATTATTTTGTCATGAGTATACAATACGTGGAATGTCTTGTGTTTAAATTTAATGGCAAAGATTATTTTGAGATAAAGTAGAGGCATATGAGGACTTTCTTCAAACACATTAAAGTGTGGGACTTTGTTCAAGAAGAGATTCAGAATCATACACAAGAAGAGGTGGAGAAAAATGATGAAGCACTATATTACCTCAAACAACAGGTCGAAGTTCAAGTTATTCAAAAATTCAGACATACTCAAACGGCGAAAGAATATTGGGATGCTTTGCTTAAAACTTATAGTGACAGAGAGGATGTGAAAAATATCAGTTTGCAAGAGTTGAGAAAAGAATTTGAGCTTCTCTATATGGAAGAGAAAGAAATAGTTGATGGTTATTTCTGCCGGATACATAAATTTGTCAACAGTTTGAGAGTCAATGGTGAGAAGATGACAGATCTTCAAGTTGTTATGAAAATTCTCTAAAGCCTCCATCCAGTTTTGACTGTAAGGTGAAACCTATTGAAGAATTCTAAGATCTCAAGGCTTTGACAATTGATGTGTTAAAAACTGAACTGATTGTGCATGAAAATCGCCTTAAGTTTAGGAAGAGGGGTACAAGTGAACAACAACAATGTGATAGTCAAGTAGATGCTAAGTTTGTGAAGAGTGGATCTAGTAGTTCATATGGTTCAGAGACATTACTATTGGCTAGCTGCAGCAAGGAGGATATGTTCGATGATGAAGTTAGAAGGCTTGGAAGAATTGAAGTGGAAAATTTGTCAATGCCAGATTACAGTCAAGATTTCAAGTTTTATGGTGAGTGTCACAGGTTGTCAAAAATCAAGGTGGAAGAATTATTTTCTCAGGAGGAGGAGAAAGAAGAGTTAGTAGTTCAAGAAAATAATTTTTCTTTTCAGGGAGATAATAAAGGCGAACATATAAAAGCTGAACAAGTAGAGGAGAAGAAATATGCGATAATTATTGAAAATAATTTGCTCTTTCTGGGAGACAAATTGACAAAAATTGAACAAGGAGAGCAGAGAATGTTAGAAGAGATTGAAGAAAAGGAAGCTGAAGAAATTGATTTTATTGGTGTTGATCAATTTTTCTCAACCAATGATATAAACAACTTTGTTACAAGTGTTCTTGGAAACAACAAAGGATGGGAGACAATTCAAGAATTCTTTGGCAAGCAAGATCGAGTGTGGATGAGTTACTTCAAGTATGGCATGCAATTTGGTAAGGATGTGAAGCTGAAGGTTTGGTTCGACTCAAGGAAGATGTTATTGTTCGAAGCAAAGTTCGAGCTAGTCATTGCAACAACAATGGCGTTGAAGACACTTGCGATTAATGGAATTGGGTAGAGTCATGTTTGTACTTGCAAGCTTAGTTTAAGAGAGACATTGTTGGGTATTAAACTAAGCCTAATTTAATGGTTTAAAAGCCTTTATGTAATTGGGTTTTAAGAGTTCAAGTCTAGTTCGGTTTAGGTGTCTTGTCTTGTCCGTTAAGTAAGAGTCTATATAAATAGGTTTTTAGAGTTTTATTATTAAGTGTAGCAAAATAGAATTGTGAGAAAAACACCAAGGGTATGGCTACTGTGAGGGGCACCGCAGTGTCGCCTAATTTATCAAATAATAAAAGAGTTGTTTGTGTTGAGGGAATTCCTATATTCTACAAGAGGTTATGTGTGTGTGTAAGTATATACAAGCCTATAGAATCTGATAGAATTCGGCACACGACCAAACCCTGGTGCCTTGGTGCTTGTATTATACTGTCAGTAATAGTAGTACAATAGAACAGGAACACTTTAGTGATAAGAGAACTAGCTAGATAAGAGCATTAGCTATACACAGGCAGACTACATCACTAGATAGCTCTTATCCTAAGATACATTAAGGTATAAGTTTTGTGTTCAAGTCCTTTTTCTTCCTTTAGTTTTGTCCTGGTTGTTTGTGATTTAGCATATTGCATCAACATGATATGATAACTACTTTCTATAATCTATACCAAAACCCACTTTAGTGATAAGATCACATAAAAAATATACTTTATAGTATTAGATTAAAAAACTCTTTTTTGGGACTAATATTAATGCTCTCAATGGTGAATGTGAATTGAGCCGAGTGTCAGAATTGTTTATCAGTTGGGCTGGAGTTAGTGGTCTTTTTGGAGAGAGGGCTTGAGAAGCTATTTGTAAAAGACTATAGTGACCACCTGGTTACAAAAAGCATCTTTTGGACATTTGGCAGCAAGGTTATTTGATTCTAATATCTTTCAGTAGTGTCATAACTTTTTTTTGGTTTCTCACTGGTATCCCGGGTCAGTCCACCTTTAAGGACATCAAGCATCAGACTAAATCCAGCTCGACTCGGGTGGCGCACCTAGGTCATGGTGGGTGAGTCTCCCAAATGAGGTTTTCTGCATACACGAGGACTCGAACCCGAGACCTCGCTTAAGCCGAATAAGTCACTTACCACTTGAACCAACCTAACTTTAGTTATGCTTTCTCTCTTCTCTAGGGATTCAACTATGCAACCTACTACCAATACAAAAATAGCATCTATGCATACTTTTTTTTTGCTGCAGATAGATGTCGTTCCCTTGCTAACAGGTTTGTATTTGCAATTTCCATTGTAACATCAGGTAATGCATCTTTTACATTGTCTCTCAAGTTGGTCGCTTTAGTTTATTTAGAGAGAATAAGCATGATAGAAGCGTAGAAGTTGCCATTTGAAGCGATACTCAACGATCCACCCAAATCAAAGAGTTGTTCAGCTCTCTGATTGGTTAGACTTCAGAAGCTAATGTATTCATCAAAATATATGCCCTTGCATTATGCTCCTCTCTTAAATGCTAGCTATTTTTAAGTATTTCCAACTGTGTTTTTTTTACAATTTGAAACTTCATTCATAGCTATTTAACCTCTTTTCTGAAAAGCTTCACTGACAGATATTTTTGCTGCTCGGTTACAATTCGGTTCATGTTTAGGAGGGAAGGAGAAATTCATATGTTTATGTACTTTGTATGTAACTTTCTTGGTTCCTAAACTTGGTTGGATGGACTATTCTTGCCATATTTTTGTATTCTGACATTTTTATCAATTCAAAAAACTCTTAACTAGGTCAAAGCATTTTATGTTGTGGGTAGTCGATATCAAATTATTTATTAGAAACTTTGATACATTATAATTATGAACTTTGACACATAATAGTCCCGCAGCGAAGCGCGGGCGAGCCACTAGTACAAGCCTATAGAATCGGATAGAATTCGGCAAACGACCAAACCCTGGTGCCTTGGTGCTTGTATTATACTGTCAGTCAGGAACACTTTAGTGATAAGAGAACTAGCTAGATAAGAGCATTAGCTATACACAGGTAGATAAGAACATTAGCTATACACAGGTAGACTACATCAGTAGATAGCTCTTATCCTTAATATCCCTTAATAAAGTACCTCGCTGTTTGGGGGACGAATGTCTATGCAAGGGATGCGAGAAATCTTGGGCCAATCTTCCCCTTCCCCTCTTTGACACCTCCTTTTCAGCACAGGACAAAATCTGATTTTTAGAGAGGAAAGGGATGAGGGCAACCCCTCTTCTGGGATGCATTGGAGATTCGGGCAATCCAAGATTGACAAACGTTGGAGAGAGGTGAGATGGTGAAGCCCATTGTAATCCAGAGATTTCAGGTTGTAAAGACTCCAGATGGTAATCTCGGTAAGACTAGAAGGCAAAGATATCCTCCCAGGGAATGATTCCACATCTTTGATATTGTGTAACTCCAAGGATAAAAGAGAAGAGAGCTTATCCAAACCCCAATACAGAGGACTGCTGCAATACCGAATCCAAAGGTTTTGAACTGTAGAAGAAGTCCCTTCTACAAGTTGTTCTAATAGTTCTTCTCCATGGCAACCATCTAGAGTCAGCCGAACAAGGGACGGGAGAGAAAGGTGGTTGGGAAAGGCCAGCTTGGGGCATCTATGTAGTCTCAAATCAACAAGGGATGGGAGGAACAGGTGCCCAAGCGGTGGCAAGTGAGTGTAGTTTCTGCATCCCTGAAGATGCAAACTCAGAAGGTTGAAGTAGGAGGAGTCCCCCATCCAATCTGGAAAACTTCTACCCCTAAACCCGTCAATCGTAATGGTCTCCACATTCACGGGAGGCTGCAGGTGCTGTAGTAGGTTTACATCGAGTGAACCATCTGAATCAACATCGTCATAATTATTCTGCCACCAATGATAAAACAATTCCTGTAGTCCCTTCTTCTCTTTTAAATTGGCCCTCAAGGCATCTTGCTCATCCACAACGTTCTCCAGATTTTTAAGCCTTAACCTTCCTTGTAAATTTCGGAGCTCCCCCAACTCTCCAAGCCCAGACCCTCGCTGCTGTTCACCCACGATGAATTTTGCTACATTCTTGAGCTTCACCAGTTTGCCCATCTGCACTGGCATATATTTCAAACCAGTCCCCCTAATTTCAAGATGACCTAGGCTGATCAGATTGGTTATCCCGTCTGGAAGCTCAACAAGTCTTTCACACGAAACCAGCTTTAAAGTCTGCAACTTGTTCAGACCACATAGAGTGAGGAAGCAGTTGGATTGGTGTTTCCTCAAGCTCTACATGCCGCAACTCCTTCAAATTGCCTACTGAATCAGGCAACACTTCTATGCTTGTTCTTTTTAGCCTCAAATGCCTCAATTCCTTCAAATTGCCTATTGCATCAGGCAATACTTTTACGCCTATATTTTTTAGGCTGAAATGCCTCAACTCCTTCAAATTTCCTATTGCATCAGGCAACACAGTAAGTTCCTTGCAATTTTTCAATATCAAAGTTTGCAAGTAATATAAACTTGCCACATCTTCTGGCAAACTTTGTATCGATGACCGGCTCAGTTGCATAAAGCGTAAATATCTTAGAGTTCCAAACAATTTTGACAAATTGTTTCCTGGATCATCATCATCCTCCTCTGAGGAAAAATCCAGCACCCTCAAGCGCCCAAATGTTGACAAAAAATTGAGAGAATGAGCTGGCTGATCCTCCACCGGATACATCATAGTCCGCAAGATCCTTGCTTCACAGAGGCTCTTCAATTGCTCCATTGGATTAGATCCATCTTGTATATAAAATAAATGGCGTGTCCTTTCACTAGCTTCTTGGGAATCAACATCTTCCGTGTTGTGAAAAAATTTCCCCGCTATAGACTTTGCCAAGTCATTGACGAGATCATGCATAATAAAGAATTTTTTCTGAGACACAGTTTGAAAAGTAAAAAATGACCTGCGTGCTAGCTCTTCAAAATACTCATTGCCAATATCTTCCAAGTCTCTCCTTTTATCGGGTTGGACTATGAATCCTTCTGCCATCCACAAGAGCACCAAGTCTCTTTTTTTGAATTCGAAGTCCTTTGGAAAGAGAGCACAATAAGCAAAACATTGTTTGAGATGGGAAGGAAGATAATGATAGCTCAATCTCAGAGCTGGAATAATTTTGCTATCCTGTATATTCCACATATTGCTCTTTAATATGGAGTCCCACGCTGTAGCATTTTTCTCACCATAGAGTAAACTTCCAAGGGATTTTGCAGCCAAAGGCAGGCCTTTGCACCTTGTTGCAATTTTCTTCCCAATGTCCTCCAATTCTCCACAAGCATCAGCAACGCCACCATCAAAGGCATGTTGTGCAAACACCTTCCAGCAATCATCTGGGTTTAATATTTCTAACTCTAGACTTGGAACTGAAGACATGGCTGACGCCACTCTTTGGCTTCGTGTCGTAATGAGGACCTTACTCCCTCGTACAGCAGATGAGAATGGTGAGAGCAAACTTCTCCAATCAGCCTCTTCATTCCAGATGTCATCCAAAACAAGTAAAACCCCCCCTCCTTTTACTTTCTCCTCTAGCTTACTTTGCAGCAGATTGGGAGTTAATGAATCGCATCCCAACTCGCTGAATTCTTTGAGAATATCTTTAGTCACCTTGAAAATATTAGACTCTTCAGAGACACAGACCCAAGTTATCATCAAACTGTCGCTTCACTCGAAATTTGTGTCATCTTTTTTTTTTTTTTTTCCTTCCGACAAGAAATTTGTTGTAGCTTAATCAGCGATAGGTAACAATGGCTTTGCCAGCGCGATCGTAGCGCAGTGGCACAAAGACCTTGCCTGGTGCGAGGCCACCCTGGTTCGATCCAGGGTGTGGGAATTTACTAGAGATAGGATAGGGTTTGGTGTATAAAGTAGCTTTTGATGGGGCGAATAATCTGATAACCTATGTCCAAAAGACACCGTTATTACAATACAACAATCATCAATTATTGTCCCTGCAAATCAATCAATCAATCACTCTCTTTTGTTTATTTCTTTTGGTAGAATAAAGTTTAGGTTAAGGAGATACTCCTCCAGTCCAGGGTCAAGGAACTGTCGGTAGGGTTCGAACTCTCAACCTAATGAGAGTGCTTACTGAACCTCAAACAACTAAGCCAACACTCGTTGGCACTCTCTTATGTTTATTTACTTCCAACTTGCAATCACTTCTAATTACCTTGTCCGACGTTACCAATTAGTTCCATACTCCACCACATGAGGTTTTCGATGTTCATGGGGAGATAACCCAAAGCAGATTGAAGACATTTTGGTATGCTCAAACAAAGACGAGAGAAACAAAGAGTTGGATAAGAAATTTGTTATAGTTTGTTCAATCTGCGGGGTAGGTAACAAATGCCTTTCAAGTTTTCGTCAGTGGGCATTTTATATGTTTAATGTAGGTTTTGATCCGCCGGCATCTCAAGAGAATTGTCTGCATCTTTATTAGGCACACCATGTCCAAACGACAATGCCAACTTGACTTGATTTTAAATTAGCAATTTGTAGTATTATATAATACATAATCATTAGAATCATCAATTATCGCCATTATCGAGCTTGTAAATTGTACTTTTATTCTAAACACTCAAATTCAGACCTAATTTGTTTTGATGGACTATGGTATCATTAATTGGCTTTGGGTTGATTTTGTTAGTCATTTGGATTTTATTTTGCCTTAGTAATCTACCTGATTAATTTTCAGGAAGTCTTTACACTTAAAGCCCGCGCAACGACATTAAGAAGCAGCCCGATTGTAACCAGATTTTCAAAAAAAAGAAAAAAAGGAATCTGGAAACAGACTTGTGGATTTTTTTCTGTCTTGGAAAACTTCTGCCCCTGTCTCTGTTAGCAACAGGATAGAATGTAGTCTTGATTCATGATTGTATCTGACTCTAACAAACTCTATTACTATTACTTATTTGTATTCTGATAGGATTCTGCTGTGTGTGCTGTAAATGTCATACTGATGTAAACTCATTATACATCACAGGATAGAATGTAGTCCCCGTCACCTGGAGTTGATGATCACCCAGAGCAGCAACTAATTCGAAACGCTCTTACCATCTTCTTTTCTTTCGATTCTTAGGGTCTGGACCGAAAGTCCCGCTATCGGTCTCCAGAATCGAAGATGTTAGGCAGACTTGCTATCAAATGGTATTAGATTTTGTAAAATTTCAGGATAGTTCCAGAACTGCTTTATACTAATGTTTATGGAAATTCCAGACTCTGCACAATATCAATAAACTCTGAAAGATAAAACAGCACATTCTCACTTGATTTTTTCACCTGATTTCATTTAGAATACAAAGCACACCTATATATATATAGAGGCTACTGATCGAGATTAAAATAAACAGCAAATCCATCAGAAAACACAATTTGCATCATCATAGTTTTATCCTTCAATATAAAATTCCATCACAGCTGACACCATCCTCATATTCCTCCTCAAAATCCACTGTTTGACACTGTTGATGAAGATGATGGAGACATACGGGAATGGGAGTGTGATTACAGAATTGTAGAATTTTTTTTCTTTTTTCTCTTTCAAAACACCAAAACATATGAGGGTGTGCTATCCAACTTGAAACGCATTAGAGCTCTGGATTGAAGCGAATTGGCAGCATGAATTTTTCGTGCAAACAAAGTCATCTGAAGTTCAGAGACGCTCAACACTTGTAAAAGCATTGGCAGAAAGTACGGATTATCGGGCACTACCTTAAGGACTCTTGTCCTTCTGTTGAATTTTTTAGCACACAACATAGAAATGTGAAATGTTTTTAATCTTAACTTTGTTGGATATAAAGCAGCAACATATATATATATATATATATATATATATATATATATATATATATATATATATATATATATATATATATATATATATATATATATATATATATCCGAATGCGACAATCCTGTGAGGAGGAGATGCAATAAAACTTGGTTTTTGGGTTCCGGACCAATTGTTGATTTGGATCGGATTTTGTTACCTAGTTGTTAGATTTTCGATTCCTAAACACAACCCAGAAAGCTGCACTTCAAATGATTGGTTTTTTGTTTTTGTTCTACTCCAAATGCAAATGCGAAGGCAACCCAATAGGAAAACACAAGCTAAGACAATTTTAACCTTGACATAAAATTCCGTCACAGTTCCAAAGGCAACCCAATCCTTATGCAGGAGAGCAACTTGTTCACACTTCCTACAAAAACAAATTAATCATCAGAAAAAAGAGAGAGAGAGATGGATTATTAGAGAATAATAAAGCCGTAGAGATGCAAGATAAAAAAAGCCTACCTTATCGGCTAATTCCTAAACGTATAATTGAAGGTGTGATCTTCTTCTTTACTGAAGAAAATAGCAGAAAAACATAGTCAGGTACCACACCAATCCAAAGTATAAAATTAAGCTCATAGTTAGAGATACAGTACAAGAAATGTGGTAATGAATGATATTGAGAGACGGGCGGGGAATTAACAATAGTTCTATTAGCAGTGAGATGCGCAAATTGACAATTCTTCCAACTTATTTTGATTTATGTTTGGCTGCAGGTTGAAATTAAAATCTAATATTTAAGGGGAAATTAAGAATGAGATTTTACATAGAAAGAGAAGGAAAAACTTTTATGTTTTTGCCTGCTCTATTCCTATTGGGAACATCATCATTGCCATCCATATAAATTAAACACAGATTATTTTTAAAAAACATATGCCCAGATTATGAATTTGTAAATAAAACATGAGTATGGGGTAGAATGGGGTTACGAGCAGTTGTTAGGATTCCGATGTTCCAAATAAATTAAAAAAAAAAGTCATGAGTTCGTGAGCCGGTACCTCGCTGTCTGCGTCTGCGGGAGGAATATGTATTTCGGGGATGCGAGAAATCTTGAGCCAATCTTCCCCTTCCCCACTTTGACACCTCCTTTGCACTGGACAATTTATGAACTGTAGAAAGGAAAGGGATGAGGGCAACCCCTCTTCTGGGATGCATTGGAGCCCCGGGCAAAAAGGACCTGCATGCAAGTTCTTCAAAGTACTCATTGCCAATCTCTTCCATACCTCTCCTTTTATCGGATTGGAGTATGAATCCCTCCGCCATCCATGCGAGCACCAACTCTTCCTTTCGGAATTCAAAATCCTTTGGAAAGAGAGCACAATAAGCAAAACATTGCTTGAGATGGGAAGGAAGATAATGGTAGCTCAATCTCAGAGCCGGAATAATGTTGCCATTGCGCATATCCCACATATTGCTCTTTAATATTGCTTCCCACTCTCCAGCATTTTTCTTACGAGAGAGTAAACTTCCAAGGGTTCTTGCAGCCAAAGGCAGGCCTTTGCACTTCTTTGCAATTTCCCTCCCAATGTCTTCAAATTCTCGATATGCATCAGCAATGCCACCATCAAAGGCATGTTGTTCAAACAACTTCCAGCAATCATCTTCATTTAACACTTTTAGTTGGTAACTCGGAACTGAAGACATGCCTGACGCCACGTTTTCACTTCGTGTGATGATGAGGATTTTACTTCCTTGTGCAGCACTTGATGTTGGAGCAAAAAGCTTCTTTCTGCACTGGTACACTGCTTCTTGCACTGTGTGGTGATGTGGAGTAGACAAGGCTATGAATATAATAACTGCAGATGCTTCAAGGCGTGCTGCTAATGCCACTTTCCTTAAGACAATATTTGCCACCACCACTTACTTTAAAGTCGGTATGCAACGGTGTTTTGCAAATTTGTCTCGGAGATACAATGAAGTCCCTGGTTGGAGATGTCTTGCATAAACACCACAACCCTTGATCACTTTTCGAATATAAGCAGAATATCTATTTTATATAATAACCTCTGCAGTGGTATACCATATAAAAGACAAAGTATTTTATTTGGTGGGAGAGATAAGAAAATAGAAAAAGTAAGTGAACTAGTTGGAGAGAAAAGAGGGAAACTAAAACACAATTTGTTTTGTACGTTTGGATACTTTCTGATGTCTGGAAATGAGAATGAGTGGCCTATTTATAAGCCTTCATGTATCTTTTCCAAAAGACACATTTAATCTAAAAGTTACAACCATTAAATTCAAACTTAAATTTGTATCTTTTCCAAAAGACACAATACAAAAGGATGTAACTATTCATTTTTAAATTCATTTCCAGTAGATACCTTTTACACCAAAAGGTACAAATATAATTCCTCTTTATATTGTAAAAATCCTCCAACATTCCCCCACCATTTTTATAATACCTTGCAATTCGATAGTTCTGGAAATCTTATGCATAAATGAAAATGTCGGTGAGACTTGAATTTTCACTTAGTGAATCGTGTATCGCCAATCGGAATTGTCAGTAGACTATGCTTTGAACTAACATCTTCCATATTGACTGGTTGGACCACATATCCACACACAAGATTTCTCATCCAGAAATGTGATCTTTATAGCCGACACGTTAAAGGCCTTGTGTCTTGTATCTGTTCATGAGTGCTGTTAGAGTTCAAGCCACAAAACTCCTAGAGGCGGCCATACTTCCACTCACATAGGTAGTCTCTATATCCTTAGTGTTCCCGTTATAAACACTTTCGCAAATACATGCCATAGAGATCTATTAAGAGCATAAGCTCACCCTTTCTCTTGTCCTAACGGGTACCAAGCACTCTTATCTTGGGATGGAATATAAAGTGAGTGCTTGCCAGTCATCCTAATAGTGTACTTTGACTCATTGAACTCAAGATTTGATGTTTTATCAAACGTTGAGTCGAGGTTCCACTATTGGTGACCTATAGAAATTGGCTTGAGACCCATCCCATTAGAGGTCTTACTTACCTTATCTCTGGTAAGTCCTTTTGTAAAAGCATCTGCCAAGTTTTGTTGTGACCTCACAAAATCAATGGTGATCACCGAATTTCTTATCAATTCTTGTACATAGCTATGTCTTAATCCGATATGTCTAGATTTTCCATTGTAAACTTGGCTATATGCTTTAGACAATGTGGCCTGACTGTCACAATGTATTGATATGGGAGAAATTGGTTTGGGCCACAGCGGAATCTCATAAAGTAAATCTTTTAACCATTCCGCTTCTTTGCTAGCAGATGTTAAGGCCACAAATTCAGATGCCATAGTGGAGTCTGTGCAAAGAGTTTGCTTTTTAGAGCTCCAAGATATTGCACCCCCACCAAGCATGAAGATCCATCCAGTTACAGATGAATAATCATCTTTATTAGAAATCCAACTAGCATCTGAAAATCCTTCTAACACCGAAGGATATCCGGTATAGCATATACCATAGTTCATAGTTCGTTTTAAGTACCTTAAAACTCTATGAACTGCCTGCCAATGTTGCTTACCCGGATTGCTAGTAAATCTGCTTAGCTTTCCAACGGCAAATGCAATGTCTGGCCTTGTACAGGTCATTGCATACATCAAGCAGCCTATAACCTTTGAATATTCTAGTTGTGCTACCGGACTTCCTTGATTTTTAGCCAACTTCAAGTTTGGATCAAATGGAGTAGATACCGGAGAACTCTCCAGTTTCTCAAACTTGTTGAGTATTTTCTCAATGTAATGGGATTGCGACAATGTAATCCCATTACTACTCCTTATAATCTTTATACCAAGAATTACATTTGCTTCTCCCATATCTTTCATATCAAAATTTTCTGACAAGTACTTCTTGGTATTCTCAACTTGATCCATGTCCGTGCCAAATATAAGCATGTCATCTACGTATAAGCAAATAATCACACCTTTTCCATCTTTGAATTTGCTATATACGCATTTATCAGATGTGTTAATCTTGTAACCATCTGCAAGCACAACCTCATCAAACTTTTGATGCCATTGCTTAGGTGCTTGTTTAAGTCCATACAAGGACTTCTCAAGTTTACAAACCTTATGTTCTTGTCCTTGTAGGACAAAACCTTCTGGTTGTTCCATGTAAACTTCCTCATCCAATTCACCATTCAAGAATGCTGTTTTAACATCCATCTGGTGAATAACCAGGTTATGTATTGATGCAAGTGCAATCAATAATCTTATTGTAGCAATTCTTGCTACTGGCGAATAGGTATCAAAATAATCTACTCCTTCTTTCTGAGTAAATCCTTTCGCCACCAACCTGGCTTTAAACTTATCAATAGTTCCATCAACCTTCATTTTCCTTTTGAAAATCCATTTGCATCCAATCGGTTTGGAGCCTGGTGGTAGGTCTACTAATTTCCAAGTTTTGTTACCCATTATAGAATCCATTTCATCTTGGATTGCTTCTTTCCAGAAGGCTACATCCTGTGACTTCATAGCTTCACTATAAGTCTTAGGATCTTCTTCTATATTGTAACAAAATGGTACATGATTTTCAGTACCTTCTTTTATACCTTCAACTAGGTAATAAAAGTCCAATGACTGTGTAGTTCTTTTAACTCTTTTGCTCCTTCTTTGCTCAAGTGCATCACTTAAGTCTTCCTTTGTATTTGAGTTTGGAATGTCAAGTGGAGATGCTATAGATTTTTGAATGGAATTGAATCTTGTCTCATCAAATAAGGCATCCCTTGATTCAATAACAATATTAATTGTTATTGCTTCATTAGGTTCTATAACCATGAACCTATAAGCCTTACTATGATGTGCATATCCTATGAATATGCATTCAATTCCTCTTTCGCCCAATTTTCTTTTCTTAGGCTCAGGAACTCTCACAATTGCTCTGCATCCCCAAACTCTTAGATGACTAAGATTTGGTTTTCTTTTGTTCCAAAACTCATATGGGGTGATCTTTCTCCTTTTATTAAGAACTCGGTTCAATATGTAAGTGGCAGTTAATATTGCCTCACCCCAAAATCCTAATCCCAAACCGGAATTAGAGCATGGCATTTGCCATCTCTACCAGAACACGGTTCTTGCGTTCTGCAACACCATTTTGTTGTGGTGTATATGGAGCTGTTGTTTCATGGACTATCCCAGTTGAATTAAAGAAACTTGGATCATAGAATTCACCACCTCTATGAGTTCTTAATCTTTTGACATGTGATTCACAATGCAATTCAACCTCTAGTTTAAATGCTCTAAATTTATCCATTGCTTCATCTTTAGAGTGCAACAAATAAACATAGAAAAATCTAGAGTAATCATCAATAAAAGTAACAAAATACTTCTTTCCACCAATAGTAGGATTACTATGCATGTCACAAACATCACTATGTACCAATTCAAGAATCTTAGTACTTCTTTCAACTTTTGGGAATGGATGTCTTGTGATTTTAGTAAGCATGCATGTTTTGCATTGTTGATCACTTTTGTTAGTGTTAGGAATTATTTCCATTTTCATCATATCTTGCATTTTCCTAACATTCACATGTCCTAACCGATTATGCCATAAGGAAAAAGAAGAAGAATCAACAGTATAAGCAGCAACATACTTATTCTTATTATTGATATTTAACTTGAACATATTATCATACATGTAGCCTTTGCCAACAAAGACACCACCCTTGGATAGAATAAATTTGTCTGCCTCGAAAACCATTTTGAAGCCAAACTTGTTTAGCATACTTCCGGACACAAGATTCTTCCTTATCTCAGGCACATAGTACACTTCTGTAAGTGTAAGTGTCTTTCCAGAGGTGAACTCGAGATCAACACTTCCTTTGCCTTTGATAGTTGCTTTAGTAGCATTCCCCATGTATAAACTTGAACCATCTTCTAGGGGCTCAAAGGTCTTGAAGAAATCTTTGTCCTTGCAGACATGTTTTGTTGCTCCGGAATCTATCCACCAAGCACCATCATCTTGTACCATATTGATTTCAGAAATCATGGCTACAAACTTATCAGTTGATGGTGCATCATTCTTGCCTTGAACTTTCTTCCTTTTGAGAAGTCGGCATTCAGACTTGTAGTGTCCTGGCTTGTTGCAATTGAAGCACACAACCTTTTTCTTGATGGACTTATTGTCTTTGAAGCTACTAAATTTTCGCTTTTTAGACTTGTTTTCTTGTCCATCCTCCACCAAGTGTACTTTTGACACTTGAGAATCTTGCTCTTTATCTTCTTCTTCTTTACGAAGGCTCTCCTCAATTCGGAGTTCATTTCCAAGAGCTTGAAGACTAATGTCTTCTTTCTTGTGCTTCAACTGCTTCTTAAATTCTTTCCAAGAAGGAGGCAACTTATCTATAATAGATGCTACAATAATGCCTTCATCCATGTTCAAATTATGATGCTTGAATGTACCAAGAATATGCTCAATTTCATGAAATTGCTCCATAACAGATTTATTATCTACCATGCGATAATTATTGAAATTGGAGACAATGAACTTCTTACTTGTAGCATCCTCCTTTAAGTATCTCTGTTCAAGCAACTCCCACAAGTCCTTTGCTGAAGCAGAGTTATAGTATGTATCGAACATGGTGTCTGACATTCCATTGAGAATGCTTCCCAAGGCAATGCAATCATCATTATCCCATTTGTTCCGCTTGATAGCATCCTTCTTTGTTTCATCCTCCTTTTCTTCTGGTCTGGGCTCCTTAAGAACATACAAAATTCCCATTGCAGCTAATAGAAAATGCATCTTCTTTTGCCATCTTCGAAAGTAACCATCATCAAAGCACTCCAACTTTGCGAAGTTTGGCTCCTTTGGCACAACAACCTTGTTCTTCCCCATAATGCCGATTATTGTCTTAAGATTGTTGGATCAGAACTCTTCTTCCTGCACTGGTACACTGCTTCTTGCACTGTGTGGTGATGTGGAGTAGACAAGGCTATGAATATAATAACTGCAGATGCTTCAAGACGTGCTGCTAATGCCACTTTCCTTAAGACAATATTTGCCACCACCACTTACTCTAAAGTCGGTATGCAACGGTGTTTTGTAAATTTGCCTCGGAGATACAATGAAGCCCATGTCTTGCATAAACACCACAACCCTTGATCACTTTCCAAATATAAGCAGAATATCTATTTTATATGATAACCTCTGCAGTGGTATACCATATAAAAGACAAAGTATTTTATTTGGTGGGAGAGATAAGAAAATAGAAAAAGTAAGTGAACTAGTTGGAGAGAAAAGAGGGAAACTAAAACACAATTTGTTTTGTACGTTTGGATACTTTCTGATGTCTGGAAATGAGAATGAGTGGCCTATTTATAAGCCTTCATGTATCTTTTCCAAAAGACACATTTAATCCAAAAGTTACAGCCATTAAATTCAAACTTAAATTTGTATCTTTTCCAAAAGACACAATACAAAAGGGTGTAACTATTCATTTTTAAATTCATTTCCAGTAGATACCTTTTACACCAAAAGGTACAAATATAATTCCTCTTTATATTATAAAAATCCTCCAACACTTGAGAATGGTGCCAGCAAACGACTCCAATCGACCTGTTCATTCCAAATGTCATCCAAAACAAGCAAGACCCTCTCCCCTCTTACTTTCTCCGCTAGCTTAATTTGTAACTGATTGAGAGTTGATGAATCACAATCGGATATACCAATTTCTTTGAGAATATCCTTGGTGACCTTGAAAATATCAGATTCTTCAGAGATACAGACCCATGCTCTAAGTTTATCAAACTGTTGCTTCACTTCATTAGCGTTGTAAACAAGTTGTGCAAGTGTGGTTTTACCTACCCCGCCCATCCCAACTATGGGAATCACATCCGGGTGTTTCCCTTTTGCATCATCGGACAACAACAATCGTATTATGGCTTCTTTATCATTATCCCTGCCATAAACAATAGGATCAACCAACAAAGAAGTGGTTGTTCCGTCCTGAGATGATGATGACAATGATGCATGATCAGGTCTTTTCCCAACTTGTGCCACTAAACCAAGGGTATGTGTTTGCTGCAATAAGTCTTCTACTTTATCAAAGATCTCTTCCAATCTTGGTTGGATCTCTCCCATTCCCTTCTTACATGGATTAAGAGAAGAGAGAAAGTTTCTCACCTGACCTGAGCAGGTTTTTGGACTCCTTGCTTCCACTTCCATTAGTTGTTGTTCATGAGCTCTGTAGGCAATCTCGTCTAGGAAGTCATCAGTTTCATAAGCAATGTCTTTGAGGTCGTCCAACCAGTTCTTCATGGCCGGCGAAGTAAGCTGCTTCTCCTCAGCATCTGCGAGCAGCCCATTGACAGTGTTCAATCTTGTTTTCAACTTCTTCAGCAGCTTATCGTCGAGCTTTCGCTGCTTGAAAAAGTTCACAACCTCTGGAGAAGCCATCTTGTCAAATAGGACACTAAAGACAGCAGACACAACAGTTCCTGCTACCAAAGCCTCGGCCATCGCTTTTACTTTTCTTCAGTTTTTTTTTTCAGAAAATAGTCTGTTACAAATGAGAAGAGAACAGGAATGAAACACACAGTCAAACAGGCAACAGAGTAAGCTAATAAAAGTGCAAGATTACACGAAGATTTTCCTTACCCGAAGCACAAAAATTCACGCTGGAGCTCAGAAATAGTCCGTTAAGAATGAGAAGAGAACAGGAATGAAACAGACAACAGAGCAAGCTAATAAAGAGTAAGGTTACAGGAAAGTTTTCTATGCTGAAGCACAAACTTCTCGCTGGAGCTTTGTGAAGGAAGGTACTTTCAGTGTAGAGTTAACTATATCTGTGGGGGACGCTTAACTGGGGAAGGTACTTTGAAGAATGTTTAATTAATAGACCAAAAGATTGTATATTTTTTTTATTTTGATGTGCTCAAACAAAGACAAAAGAGAAAAAAAGCAGAAAATTGAACAAGAAATTTGTTCTTGCTGGTCGTAACGATGGCTTTCAAAGTAGTCACATTGGGTATTAATGCTACACATTAGCTCCTCTTTCAACGGGAAGATCAATGTTTAGTGTGTTATTGAAGAGATAAAAAGGGAAATTTCACTCTCATAGTTCAAGAGTTGTGCTAAATGACAACATTAGGTGGAAGAAATGGTCCCTGGATCCTGCACAATTGGTCAGGCACCTGCTGACGTGGAGGCTGCCCGGGTATTTGCGCGTGTTACTGTAGCAAAACGACGTCGTTTTAAGTGAGAAAACGACGTCGTTTCATGCCACGTCGGACACAGGTGGCTTAGTGGGGCCCACTTCACTCAAAGCCAATCCTCTAAAACGACGTCGTTTTGCTACAGTAACACGCGTAAATACCCCGGGCAGCCTCCACGTCAGCAGGTGCCTGACTAGGGGTATACGTTTGGCCTGCCCATGCAATCTCGGGGTATATGCCCGGCCAAAAAAAATTTCGGGGTACCAAATTGGCCAAACCACTAAACATAGGGGCCCAAAAGACCCGAAAACCCGTATAGGATTGGAGTGAATTTCTTCCAAAAAAATTAATTCTCGGCCTGTTCTTTTCTTTTAGGCATCTCTTCTCGATCTTGGAAACCATATTTTTTCAAGAGTCAACTGAGTATAGAAGATAAGTTTATCACTTGATGGACAAAATACCCTTAATATTGGGTAGGCTGACTATGACTACTTTTATTCAGGACCTCAGGATGACTTTCCAAGTTCTAACTTCTCGGCAGGGAAGGAAAGCCTTACCAGTGTAAGCGATCAAACCCTGTGCCACTTCTAGGCGATTCCTTGCAAGATCTAATCGAATTGAAATTACTCGCGATTCAATTGGTTCCTGTTATTTTCTATTTCCCTGTGTAAAAACTCCTCCATATTGCCTCACAGTCCAATATTAAAAAACTAAAACAGTATGAAGACGAAATTAAAATCTATAAAAAGTATGAAGGTGATGATAAAGTAGTCAGTAGAATGCCAACGAGGATTTTCTTAGTTGGTTGAGGTTCAGTAAGCACTCCCATTAGGTTGAGAGTTTGAATCCCACCGACCGTCCCTCTTGGTGGGTAAATACCATTGTAAGCGCTCGCTGAGCCCGGTGGTTTCAAATTTTTTTGTTTTCATATAATAAACTTATAGCATTGTTAAAAAAATATTGCACTATATTAACCATTATAATACTGGATTTACAAATTTAAAAAATAAATAAATAGAAAGTTAAGTAAAAAACTGAAGAAATAGAAAAGAGAAAATTAATATAAATTTGTGGAAAGATAAAAAAATCTTTCAAAAATTAACTTATAAAAATATGCGTCATAGTTAAGTTACCACTAGAAGTAAAGAAGAAAAAAATATTTGACAAATAATTATAAATAAATGTAAAATGAACTGTAAGAGATTTTTGTAGGCCAAATAGTATATAATTAAATAACCTATAATAGAATAAAATAAAATAAATTTATATTTGTAGAAAGACGAAAAAGGATGAATATATAATCAACATTAATTTTTTTTAAAAAATTATATCTCATAAAAAGAATATAAATTACATAAAAAATTTAATGTAAAAGAGAAAAATTATTACCATATATGAATAAAAAAATATTGTAAAAAATAAATTTGGAAAAATTTAAAATTGATAAAAAGGTTGAAGGCATAAAAAATATAGTAAAATTATAACTTAAACTATGTGTACCAGTGAGAATTAAATTGTAAATAATGAAAATATAAATTTTTTTAATTATGATAAATAAATAATTTAAACTTAGGGAAGAATTATTAATATTTCACTTCTTACTTAATTTATTTATAAATTAATTAATTTACTATTTATTTGCATAATTTCATATTAATTTAACTATTCAAATTGTATGTTATTATATCATAGTGATATTAAAATTTGTTAAAGCAATCACTCTGGATGAATCTGCTTCGTTTTAGTATATAGGTTTAATTTGGACTCCTTTCTCTGCCTAACATTCCACCAATAGGGTCGGTGGTGGACATTGGGTGAGATTTGAATGCATTGGGCTACTTCTACAGAAACACAGAGTTAGCTGCTGTGAATCAGAAACATCTTACAATGCATCATTGTTCTATTATTATAGTGTCATAGTTTGTGTTACAGCAGGACTTGTCCTGCATGCATACATGATAACAACTTGTGCTATGTGTGAGGAGAAGCCTATCTAATTGTTTAGAGTTAACAGATCAACCCAATCACTACGCGATAATCTCCAATACTAGATTATCTCTAAGACAACCTGGTGTGATTAAACCAAAGCAAATAATAAGCCAACTCTATCTGGCAAACATAAAAGTATAGGCTAAGCCCTAATTCTTTGTTCTGCAAATTAAGAAGAGAAGCATGATGAAGAGGGCGACTTTGCAAAGTTCCGCTATAGGCAATCTTGACGAGCATCTATTGGTGGAGATTTTGCGGCGACTCCCCGCCGCAAGAGATGCCGTAACATGCAAGTTAGTGTGCAGGCAGTGGTGCTCTGTGATCTCCACTCCCTATTTCGGTTCCTGTTTCAGTGACAACCAAAAGCACCACCACCACCGCCGCAGACCCTGGGCCTCAATTTCGAAAGCTTATTCTGGCATGGAGGGTGAATTATTGACTCGAACTCACATAGCTACAAAGTGTGCCATTATATCCTCCCGTCTCCACAACAACTTTCCACGATCTTCCACAACCCTAATCTTGGCTTCCTATAATGACGTTCTCCTGTGCTCCTCCTACCCAAAAGATCACCGCTCACCGTATTAACTATTCAATCCTCTAACCCTACAACGGGTCACTCTTCCACCCAGATCGGCTGGAACAATAGAAAATCCTGTTAGGGCCGGGAATAGCCCACAAATCGGGGGAGATAACAAACGAGGCCCAAGTGAGATCCACAAGCGTGGGCTTAGACACCACATGGTAACCCAAAACCTTAAGGCATTGGGTACATGGGTCCTCTCCACTTATATTTCACTCACTTGGTCTCTTTTCGTCCGATGTGGGAAACTTACTCACCACTTGGATATCCAACAATCTCCCCCTCAAGTGTGAGTTTCTTACACATCGGGCTTGGGCCTACTCCCCTTACAACGGAAGCCTCTTCTGCGACATCCAACAGCTCGCTCCACAACACCAAGTCTACTGCGCCAAATTTGGAGTCTCGAGTCCGCTCCACGTGGGGCTGCAACCACAGAGCCAAACCATGTCGCAAGTCCCAATCCGTCCCAAGCCGAACCATCGGCTCCGCTACCAGTTGTTAGGGCCGGGAGTAGCCCACAAATCGGGAAGAAAACAAACGAGGCCCAAGTGAGATCCACACGCGTGGGCTTGGACGCCACACGGTAACCCAAAACCTTAAGGCATTGGGTACATGGGTCCTCTCCACTTATATTTCACTCACTTGGTATCTTTTCATCCGACGTGGGATACTTACTCACCACTTGGATATCCAACAAATCCATGGTCATCTGTTACTATTGGGTTTGTATTTCAAAATCATGACTGTCGTGTCGTGTGTATCCCTCTCCATGGTTATCCTCAACCGTCTAGTAGACGCACCGAGTCAATCAGGGTTGAGGTCGTTAGTAGTGAGACAAGCTAGTGTAATTATATGGATGTGGTGACTCCTTACCATATGCCTTGTTATCCCTTCGAACCTTATGTTTTTTCTTTGAATAGCTTCTTGCATTGGTTTACCTACGGTTGGGATATCGTTGCTTATAATCCTTATGTTGGAATGTAAGTGTGAGTGGTGAATCCAACATCAGAGAGAAAAGTGGCCAAGTGAGTAACATATAAGTGAAGTGGACCCACGTACCCAATACCATGAGGTTTTGGGTTACAGAGTGGTGTCCTGGTCACGCGTATGGAACTCACTTGGGCCCCGCATATTATCTCCCCGATTTTCGGGTAACTCCCGGTTTTCAACACGTGGTAGCGGAGCCGATGGTTTGGCTGAGATGAAATGGTTTGCGACATGGTGATGTTCCCGTGGCTGTTGCCCCAATGTGGAACGAAGAGCGGTTGGGCTCTTGGACCAAGCTCGTGTTGGAGTTGTAAGGCGTGGCTCCGGATAAGAGTGGTATTGGTAGACTCAAACTTCTTCTAGTCTTGGCCTAAGTGAAGTTTAGCTCTTGGAGAATCGGCAGACGCATGCTCCTGGAATGGGATTGATGGCAGAGTGGGCTCTTGGTGATGTTGCGAAAAGTTTCCGAAATGTTTCCGTTGAAGGGGGAGTAGGCCCGATGATGTCCGATATGGAAGAGTCTCACACTTGAGGAGGAGATTGCTGGAATGTAAGTGTGAGTGGTGAATCCTACATCGGAGAGAAAAGAGGCCAAGTGAGTAACATATAAGTGAAGTGGACCCATGTACTCAATATCTTGAGGTTTTGGGTTACAGAGTGGTGTCCTGGTCACGCGTATGGAAATCACTTGGGCTTCGCGTATTGTCTCCCTAGTTTTCGGGCGACTCCCGGTTCTCAACACCTTACAACCCCCCAGGACGAGAATGTTTTCTCATATGGAGGCCCCCGGACTATGTTTTCTATTACGAAGAAGAAAACGGATACCATATTACTTATCTCTCCCTTTGCTGTAGACTTGATGCTTTCGAAGGATGTTTGCATTTGTTTCAATTTAGGGCATACTTTGAAGGTTACAACTCCAGCTTTTGCTTAAGTATTTGGGAACTATCAGATGAGTACTGTAATAATTATGATACAGCAGCAGCAGCAGAGTGGAGGTTGAGATATTGGGTTCCTTCAGGCCCACAATTCATGGTGTTCATTCCAGTCATGACTTCTCCCGATTTCATTTAGGTGCTTTGTGTTTTGATCCAAATGACAAGAACTTAGTGTACCTCTGGGACAGATCATACGATTTACAGGCTAGAGTTTACTCATACAATTTGCAGACTAAAGAGTGGAGTTCCGTCAACTCTTCTCCATTGAATACTGTGCACACCAGTGCGCCACTACCGGAGGGCAATGAAGGGCTCCACTTTATATTTCCCTGCTGGCCTACAACAATTCCTGCATTAATTACCGGAGGGCAATGAAGTGCATTCTCTGGTGCAGGTCTTTGGTAGTGAGACAAGCCAATGGACTAATATGTGCCTGGGATGATAATTGATCTTCCCTTCTTATAACTTCCTGGCTTAAAGCTATGCATCCTGAATTTCCATTTAGTGCCTCATTTGTGATCTCAAATGCTGAACCACTTAGGTCCTGGAAGGCTGTTAGGAGGAGTTTCATAACCCTTGCTTAATTGATTCCATACGCTTTACTCTTTGGCTTTATGTATTCACTTATGTAGTCGCGATTGACGCTTTCTACAGTTTCCTGATGGTGTAGTTGTAGTTTCTTTTCAGTACTGTTGTAACGCCCCGAATTTTCGTTTTAATTTTTATGGAATTTTCAAAAAAAAATTTAAAATTTAATTTTTCAATTTTACCCTTGAGGAGTTTTCGGGTATTTATGGTCAAGGAAGATATTTTACTTCCTTGGAGATACTATTATTTTAATTACTATTATTTATGAGGGTATTAACCATTATTTAAGGATCAAATTGAATTTTAAATTGTGTTTGTGTATAAAACACATGGTCTGGAGTAGTTTTGACAAAAACTACGTCACTTTGGCCTTGAGAGAGTATTAAACTCAGGGAAGACCGCGTTTTGACCACTGGACGTAGGTGCGTTGACCTCAAGCCCTGGGGAAGAGGAAACGACGTCGTATTGCCTTGAAGTGGCGCCGTTTCGGGAGCATACCAAACCCTAGGATTTACCCTAAGTATATAAATTTATTTTTCCTTCTCTCTCCTCATTATCTCCCTCGTTCGTCCGCCGCTGCACAGCCCTCTTCTACCTTCTCTTTTTCTCTCAAATTCGCTCCCTCCTCTTTGAGCAAACAACACCGCCACTGCAACCTTGAGGACGCCTCTGTCGTTGTAGAGCGAAGGGGAGTACGGTTGTGAAGGCTCGGGCGCGACAGACATTGGGCCTCTTGATACGAGTTGTGCGGGGCCGTGTTGAGGAGTTTTCGTGGCTGTCTCTTTGCGCGGCCGTCGCCGGTAAGCCCTGCAGACCTTTCACACTTCCTCTTTCCTCCTTTCTTCGTTGTTGTTGTTGTTTGGGGGCTAACCCAATGGATTCTGGGTTTCTTGTGGTGCGGGTCGGCGGTGTCTGTGGTCGGGTGTGTGCTGGTGCTGGGTTGGTTGAGGATGGTGGCGGGTTGGGATCATCCTGTGTTGTTGGTGGTCGGCCATCCATTTGTGTTGGTGCTGGGTTGCCGGGTTCGGGCTTGCTGGCAGTGGGGTGGTTTTCGGCCACTGGGGACTCGGGTTTTTGCTACAGTTCAACAGACCTGAGGGGTTGGGCAGTGGGCAGTCACGATTCACTTGCAATTTGGTAAGGATTCTGATCCTCTTTTCCCTTTCCAATTCGTGTTTGTTTTTCTGTGTGGGTTGGTTGCTTGTCTGATTCGATGTTGGTCAATTTTTTTTTTTTTTTTTTGAAGAGGTCTTGAGTATGTGATTTGTTTATCTCTGGGTCATGAGTTAATTGTTTAACTATAAAGTATGTGACTATAAACTTGTCTAAGCTAGTTAAACTAAACACTGGATTCAGTCTTGGCATGTTCTTTCTTAAAATATTGGAAACAATAGTGGGTATTGAAATGAAATTGAATGCGGTGACACCTACTAGATTGTACTAATGACAGTAATAATAATTCCATCTTTACATTCTAAGCATGAATGCCTATCTTGGCTGGGGAGAGCACGTGTCTGTTCATGCAATTTCCATCTTGAGGGATTCATTGAATTCACTTATATCGTAGTTATTAAACCACTACTTTGATGCACATGCTGTTCTAGGCCAAAGTCGAGTTTAAACTATAACGGTACAATTGGTTTTCAACGTCAAAGAGTGCTATTAAATTCTTGATGCAACCTTGACTTAGTTGATGGAATTTTGTTCTGTAACGAGCTTTATAAACTTAATTGGACTTAGACCCCAAGTTTTTGGAATGTCTCAAGAAAGGGGTCACTATCGTGGCTCATGTGGTTTTGTGTTCTTCATGCCTGCATCTCTTTACGTGTTTGCTTATATATATGTCTATACGTTTAGGCACTAGTGATAGCTTAGGAACGGTATGACCTGGTGCAAGATGAAGCTCTAGATTCAAGGCGAATCTTAATGTTCCAGGTGAGGACATATAAACCTTTGTATGCGTTACTGCCTACATTACTCGGTTAATTGTCTTGGAATATAAAGTGGTGTTATTTGTTTGGTCTTTAATGCTGTATGCATGCTTGCCTGTTGTGCTGTTGTTGCTATTTGCAAAGTGAATTATGTTGATGTTACCTATGACGAGGTGTGCCTGATTATGTGACCTGTTGTCTGATGTGATGTATTGTGCCTGTCTAGCATGACTTGTTAGGTTATGATAAACACATGAGGTATAGATTTGTGGTTTGTGTGGTGGACTATGGGCTGGGGCCCGGACTTGAGGATAAGATATTGAATCCACACAACACTGTTTGATCATAACTTATGGTACAACTCTTAAAACATTATTGAGAATAACGAACTATAATAATTCTACTGTGGGGCTGTTGACCGGTTAGTTCGAGCGGGAAGTGTTACCCCTCGGGATTTCATGCGGTTAAGCATGGTATATGCGGTTTAGCATATGGGTCTGTTATGACCGGTTCTACCTCCCTCCTTCTACCTCCCCCTTTCTACCTCCCTCTTTCTCTCTGTCTCTCTCTCTCTATGGATATGTTTGGGCTTCGTGCCTGGTTTATTTGGGCTTATGCCTGGTTGTCTGATCAGACGGGACCGAGCTCGACGCACACAGTAGAGGGCCCTAATAAAATATTTAAACCTAATAAAAAAGATAATAATATAAGTAATGATAAGTGATGGTTTGAAGTCTGATGATGACTTGTGTTGTGTATTGTGACTTGTTGTGCACTGTGATTGCTTTTGCTTAATGCCGGTGTATTTGTAGTTGATTTGTATTTGTATATACTGGTTTATTTGTTTGCGGTGAGACAATGGTTGGTCTCATCCCCTCACAGTCTTTTCTAGGTTAACTGCTCATTGAGCAGTGGTGCATATCAGCAGGTGGCGGTGTTTTTCTCCTCGGGTCAGATCCATAGAGTTCACTGCATACATGTTACTATATGTTTTGTCTTCCGCTGCATACTCGCTTTCTTGTAATATTTATTATTTGATTAAATGTTGATCATGATGTTGATAACGTATCCTGGGTAGAAGGGCATTTCGATCACTTCTTATGTTGTAATTAATTTAATCAGTTACTTGGGATACGGGTGTTTAGTTGATGATTTTTCGTGTCCCGGGAATGATAAGGGCAATTTGGTCATTTTATATTTAAATTCTATTTTATATTATAAATTGGGACACGGGCGTTTCAACTGTATCTCTTCAATTTTCATTTTGAATAAAATCCAATCGTTTTCATAAAAAAAAAAATCTTCCCTTCTTATAAGCTATTGTTTTTTCTAGGATTGCATTAGTTTACCACGAATTCGGATATAGTTGCTTATTAATGAGTAAATAGCTTTTTTTCTCCTTACACTTTGTCAATTTCGTATTTGTTGTCCCTCTTCGTTTAATTTCACTCATGTTGTCCTTGAACTTACGATTTATTGGGTTACCCTGTCCATTTTACCTTCTACAACCGGTAGATTCTCATAGTGCTGACACGTGTCACGTGGGTCCTAGTCTGTCTATTTTTTTAATATTTGTTTATTTCTTTTAAACAAATTTTATTTTTAAAAATGTTTTTCTGAAATAAGTAAATTGTGAAAAAAACATAAATTGGTGATATTTAAAGTCTGCCCTCTCCGTCCGCTGGGCTATCAATAACTACCACCGCCAAGGCGACGTCGTCATCATCCTCCACAACTCCGTACCGTGCCACACAGCACTTCGCCGATCAAACCAAGGGCTGAATCTTGCCTCTACAAACCCAAATCTCTCTAAAATCCAAACCGCCTGACACTACAATGTTCACCCAAAACAAAAATTCTAGGAGTCGGCACTCGCAAGCATAAATAACTGTTTCAACCATAGCAGTTTAGGATTGAATAACATGGTTCCTTACCCATTTAACAACTCTTTAGAGCTCGTTTGCCTCGTCGGAGTTTGAGACTACACCGTGTTGTAGCACGGATCCAAGCGGTGTCGTCCTCAGTAACCACAACACCACGTCCGACCGTCGCGAACCACCAGCAAATCTACCCTCGGATCGCCATCAATCGACAACCAGACCTTCATAAACCCGAATCCGCCATCAATCCAACAACGTAGAACTACAATTGCAAAATCAATTATGGAGCGCGAGGGAACAAAGGAGACTCGAGCGGTGGGGTTTAATTACCGAGAGAGAAAAACGAGGAGGAGACTACGGAGGTGTCTTGTTGCTGCTACTCATGGGCGATAAATCAAGCCAGCAACCTTCCCCATCTACGGCAGCCCCGATCTGCGACAGCGACGACAACTGAAGCGGTGCTCTCTCTCCCGCACCATGGCACCACCCCGATCTGCGACAGCGACGACAACTGAAGCAGAGCCGTCGTTGAATACTGCGGCTGCGACGAAAACTGAAACAGAGCCGTCGTTGGAGACTGCGGCTGCGACGGCGGTGTGGGCGATGCCAACGAGGACACGGAGACAAAGTTCAATTGGAGGTGGGAGTGGATGTGAGGAGAGGTGAGAGAGAGGAGATGGGTGAGAGGGAGATGCTGTTGGGAAAAAGAAAAGGAAAGGGAAAAAAAGAAGAAGGAGAAAAAGAAGAAAAAAGAAAAAATGAAAAAAAAGGAAAAAATGATTAAAAAATAGACAAAATATGGGCCCCACCTGACACGTCAGCAATTACCGGGCATAGCAGGGGAAAAGGACTACATGTCCCGGTAAATCGTAAGTTGAGGGACAACTTGAGTGAAATTAAACAAAGAGGGACAACAAATGCGAAATCGAAAAAGTATAAGGACAGAAAAAACTATTTACTCGCTTATTAATCCTTACAATCCCCGGCAATGTTGTTTTGTTAAGGAAGCCACTAAAATTTGAAGGATGTTTGTGTTTGTTTCAATTAGCTAAACGGGTTCGTGATGACAAGGATGTTAATTTGTATTTGGGAGCTAGCAGACTAAAATACAAATCTGGAAAGAACCATCATAACTACTCTAACATATATATATATATATATATATATATATATATATATATATATATATATATATATTGACTTGAACGACGTAGAACTTTGTTAGACTGCAGTCATTCTCGGGCCATATTCACATATAAGTCTTTGCTACACTGTGAACAACCTAATGCATGTTTAAAAGTCAAGCTAGCTAACCTATAAACATGCCGAACTGAAATCTGCAAATAGAGTGCATAACCGCTTGACTATCAGATCCCCAAAAGTACAAGCATTGAGCGTAACCCATCCGTTTGCTGGTTTAGCCCACCGCACATGAACAATGCTTGTCGAGGATACTAAAGCCACTTTATGACATAATTTGTTCATAACTTAATTTAATTTGTTATTTTATCTGTATGAATTAAAATTTATTTTTTTTTGTATTAATGATAACCAATTTAACCAAAATTAGTGAATGACAGAGACCACAATAGCATCTCAGATCTCAATACAAAGTTTACATCGATTAGTAGGCTTCATTACAATTTACCCCCTCTAAATTTTCGGTCAAACTAGGATCAGGATGATTGACACGTGGCGCAATCAAAACCGTTTGATAAAATTTCTAATTTTGGCATTTTATTTGTTAAGAAAAGATAAAATTATGGAAAATAAATAATAAAAAAATAATAAAAAAATGACAAGGCTTAGCTATTTAATAATTGTCACTATCTTGAGCAAAACAAAAAAAAATTAAAATATTTATATGAAAAGAAAAGGAATAAAGAAGAAAAAGAAGAGATCAATGAGAACTTTTGCAATATCCTGACCATTTTTTATTTTATATTTTTTCAAAAATAAAATAAAATAAGAAAAAGGAAAACAGAAGAAGAAATCGGGCAAGAATTTTTTGGTTATTTTTATAAAGAAAAAACAAAAAAATTGTGGAATAGAAAGAAAAAAAAAAAAAGAACGAAATTGATGAACTGGTTCATCGTCCTCTTCTCCCTTTCGTTGCCACTCCATACCCAACCCATCAAACTACCTTACTAATAAATTGCTTTGGCACAAATAAACAGACAAATCAAACACAGAAAGTTAATATACAAAGAGGTGTTGTTTGCGATGGACGGTGGCGGTGAGTTTAAAAGCTTTACAGCTCGCGGTGGTGATAAAAGCGGCGAACGATGGGCATGTGCGATCGGAACTTCTCTTCCTCCCAGATACACCCTTTAAATGCAGCCCCACCACCATCACTACCTGCACAGTCCTCGTATTTCCCCTAACAGAACCACCCTCGCCCGCATCCAAATCCTCTTCATCGTTCACAATTTCCGTTCCCTCTTCAGCACCTCCCACTCTCCACCCCGCCTCCTAACACCAGCAGCCCACCAAACACGGGAAAAATGAAAAAAAAAAAAAAACGCAAGCAATCACACAAAACCAGCTGCGATTGTGATTAGAGGGGGATTGGGAGGGGGAGGAGGCGCTGCGTGAGGATGAGCAGTTTTTTGGGTTATTTTTTTAAAAAATATAAAATATATTGAAGCCGATTCTGACTAGATTGGAGGGGGAGGAGGAGGAGAGTTTTATTTTTTTATTGTCACTATATTGGGAGGAGGAGTGGGGGTGTGGTGGTGGCGGCGTGAGGGTGAGGGTGAGGGTGAGGGCTGCGTGATGGTGAGTAGTTTTTTTGAGTTTTTTATTTTCTTTTAAATTAGAAAATATATTGAGCTTCACGGGGTTTAATCCTTTTTTTTTTTCCTTAGCATTTTTCTTTTAAAAATCAATGGCCCCCAAACAATCCATGTGTCAAACATCCAGAAGTTCCGTTAACTCTCAGTTAGAAAACGAAATTGGTCCAACCAAAAGAGTTGAACCAAAAAATAATGAAATTTAAGGGGTTAGATACCGGTTTTTATTGTAGGGGGTTATCCTAATTTGACCGAAAGTGTTCAGGGGGGTAAATTGTAATGAAGCCTCGATCAGCATAATGATGAAATAAAAAAACTCAATACAAAAGAAGGGGAAGAGATGTGATATAATTTTCAATTTAAGATACATAAAAAGTGAAAAAAAGAGAAGAAGATTGCATTGAAATTTAGATTTGTTTATGGGGAAAAAGTTTTGCCTATTTAACATTCCTCAACGTTGGGTGACTGTGGAACTCACCCTATAGTGGTGTGTCGATGAGGTTCAAAACCCTATAGTGGTGACTAATTGGACCCAACTAAATAAGGCAACCCTAATTGGCAACATATATAAATTTATATGTTTTTGTCATCGCTGCAGATTAAGAAGTGAAGCATGATGAAGCAAAATTCCAATACAAACAACCTTGACGAGCATCTGTTGGTGGAGATTTTGCAGCGACTCCCCACCGCAAGAGATGCCGCAACATGCAAGTTAGTGTGCAAGCAGTGGTGCTCTGTGATCTCCACTCCCTATTTCGCCTCCTGTTTCACTGACCACCACGAGAAGCACCGCCACCACCAGCGCAGACCCTCGGCCACAATCTTCAAAGCTTATCTTGGCACTCGGACACACAGAGGAATCTTGACTCGAAGTCACATAATAGCCACACACACAGAGGATGCCTTTGTATCCTCCTGTCTCCTCAATAACTTTCCACCATCTTCCTCAACCCTAATTTTGGCTTCCTATAATGACTTGCTCCTGTGCTCCTCCTCCCCACCAGATCACCGCTCTTATCACCTATTCAATCCCCTAACCCTGCAACGCGTCACTCTTCCACCCAGACCTGCACCCAGGCCAGGAATAAAACAATCGTGGTATGCTATTGGGCTTGTATTTCGAAATCAGGACTTTAGAGTCGTGTGCATCCCTCAACTTGGTTATCATCAGAAACTACCTGAGACACCCTCCCACTCAATCTGGGTTGAGGTCTTTAGTGGTGAGACGAGGCAGTGGAATTATGTGGATGTGGTGGCCCCTAACCTTATGCTTGGTTATCCCGCCAGACGTTATGTTTTTTCTTGGAATAGCATCTTGCATTGGTTTACTGTTAACATGGATATCGTGGCTTATAATCCTTACAACCCCGGACAATGTTTTATCGTAAAGAAGCCTTTGAAATTGGATGAAGGATACCGGGTTGAGTTCAATAGCTTGGATAGCTGTAGACTTGATGCTTTCGAAGAAGGATGTTTGTGTTTGTTTCAATTTACTACGTACCTTGAAGGTGCCAAATATTCCAGCATCCGCCTAAGCATTTGGGAACTACCAGAGGAGTACTATAATTGTGATACAGCAGCAGCAGCGGTGTGGAGGTTGAGATATGAGGTGCGTTTTGGCCCGGAATTCATAGTAGATGGTTTTCATTCCAATGACCTCTCCAGATTATCTTTGGATGATTTCTGTTTTGATCCAAATGACAAGAACGTAGTGTACGCCGTCTGGGCTACCAGGGGAAGAGTTTACTCATACAATTTGCAGGCTAGAGTGTGGAATTCCGTCAACTTTTCTACATTAAATACTGTGCAGATTAGTGATCCACTACCGGAGGGCAATCGAACGCTCCAGCTTATACTTCCATGGTGGCCTACAACAATTCCTGCATTAATTCCCTAAAAAATTTTGATCGTTATGTTACTTGTGAGGACGTTTTTTTGTTTCTTTCTGTTCTGTTTGTCTAAATAAATGTTTTCGTTCCAGCTTAGGTTTAATTAGATTGTAAGGTTATGTATTTGCCTCTTGTCTTTCAATTTAGCCATTCAATTTTTTTATACTGTTCCAAATATTGACTGCCATATTATAAGTACCTTAATATTTTGTCATGGATTGTAGATTGAAGTGGTGCATCAATGAAAAAATGGGGATCCTGTTTTACAGCCAAAGGTTAGATTCGAATAGAATTGTTCTTGTTCTTGTGGTTGCTTCCCTGATTGGGGGATGGGATTGTTTTTGTTTTTGGTCCACAGCACCACCAACGCAAGATAGTGTGCAAGTAGTGGTGCTCCACTCCCTTTTTTTTTATACGAGAAGAGTGTCCCAGTAGGCAAACCGGACTAATCTCTCCCCGTGGCTCGATGCGTTACCCTTGTTGGCAGTGGTGGATCCAGAAATATTTTTCAATGTGGGCCAAAAAAACTAAAATATAAATAATCATCGTATCAATAAATAGATATAAGAATTTTATTATAAAATAATAAAAATACTGTAATTGCTTCTTATGTATTCTCATATCTTGAAAATGGTGGATAATTTGCTTATTTTCAATGCAATCGAATATATCTTGAGATATGTAATGTAATTAATAATTCATAGCCCATCAAATTATGATTTTTGGTCATTTAGGAGATATCAAGAAATTTTTGGTGTATATTAACTAAAACATTAAAATGTATAAATGTAAACTTAAACTAGAAATTAAATCAGTGCTCAAACTGAATTACATTAAGTCAATAAGATTTGATTTCTAACCGCAAATTTAAAGAGAATAAAATTTCCTACCTATAGTATTCTACTTACCTATAACAAGAGACATTGAAAATCGAAATTAAATATTTTGCAAATTTATTTATTATAATTTAGAAAATTAAATCAAAAGAAAATTAAATAAAAGAACAAACTAAATAATTATAGAAATAGGATGAATCTAAATATAATTTATGAAAGATTGAAACTTGGGAAAAAGAAGAAACTAAAAAAGGGAGGGAATTGTTGGGCTGATGGAGGAAAAGCCAGTTATTAGATTTGTTTAGAAAATAGATTTTGTTTCTAATAAGAAAAACTTACTATTTCCAGAGGAAAAGGACTAATTTCTAGATTTGATTGACTAAATCAAATAAGCTAATTGGATGTTTAGATCTTTTGAACTTTTATAATTTGGATGATAATATTTTTTTATGGAGATTCAATGTAGGCAAAAAAAAAGAAACTAAATATTTTTGGACTAAAAGGTAATAGAATAATTTTGTTTCTATAGATACGAGTGTAGTACCAGCTGACTACACTGTGTATCCGCCACTGCTTGTGAGGTGGGACCACTGCACAATTTCCATACACCTGTTTTCACCAAGACTCCCTGTTTGGTCTCCTCTTTCATCGACCACCATCACAATCGTCAAAACCTATTGTCGAACACTGAGGAGCGGACTCGGAGTCACATATTTGTCCTGATGGCAGAAGATCTCCAGGGGAATCACAACAATAGTAATCCTAAATGAATATGCAGAGAAGGACCAAATAACCAACACGGAACTTCAAAATCGAGTCTTTAAGTTAGATTTGGTGCTTCTGGGAGACTGGAGATCTGCCGACCTCATTTGATGCATAGCAGTTATGCAGAGAACTGCATGTATTTCTTTACCAAATTCAGTTCGACCACAAACTCTTAAGCATCGGCCTCTTCTAGCTTGTAGACATTTCCATGGCACCATCTGTGCTATATACTGGTTTACTTCATCAGCTTTCTTGCTATTCCTAATTTCTTATTACCCTGTGGCTGCTGTGATTGTCCATTATCATTATTTTCCAATCTCATCCTTCAAACCAGAAAGAAACAATAACCGAAGAGGAACACATGTACTCAAACGCTTATTACCTAGAATTTTTCTTCATTACCAGAAATCATAGACTTACAAAAGTAAATCTGCTCGCATCTTGTCAAAAAAGTTTTGTAACGATCAGCAAGTTCGGTTAAAGATGCGTATGCTAGCTTTTTATACTATGTTCTCATTTAATCTTGCCTTGATCCATTATCTTTCTTGATAATGTTTATTTTTATTTTTTTGGTTCTCCTCTTGGTATTTGGTGCTTGGGGTCCCATCCGGGTCACGCATCTCGCTACCGTGGACGAATCGAATCTCTTTATACAATAGAGATTTTTCTTATACAAATCACGACTTCAATTCCTCTAACATATTTTGTTCGTAAATTAATTTAATTTATTATTTTTATTTGCATAATTTAACTTTTTTTTGTATTACTAATCATTAATTTCAGAGATTATATTATATATTTGCATCCATTCCCTCCAATCCAGGGTCGGTGGTGGACGTTAGGTGAGATTCTAAAGCTATGTGCTATTTATAATTCACGCACAAGAGAGACGGTCAATATCGTTGGTTATAATCCTTACAACCCCGGACAATGTTTTCTGATAAGGAGGCCCTTATGACCATCACCACTGATCTGCTACCGGTTGGCAATGGAGAGTTCCAGTTTATACTTCCCTGGTGGCCTACAACAATTCCTGCATTAATTCAAGTTTGAATCCCATTCTCCATTTTGGGCAGAGACAGCATACCTTATATATGATGATGAGGTTGTTTTTCTTCATATAATTGTTTGATCAGTACTATAATTCTTGTCTTTCTGGCTAAAACAATGTGTAGACGATTTTCGATCAAATTATATATTCGTGTCTCTCTTTGAATGTTTACATTTATCGAGTTTGTGTTATCCCAGTTTTAAAAAAATAATTTGACTTGGACATCAAATTGTGACATTGTTTCGATTAGTTTCTTAGTTGGGAGGACTTTTCTTTGTTTCTTTTTGTTCGGTTTGTCATAATGTTTCGGTCCAGTTTACATTTAAGAATGTAAGGGTTATGTGTGTGTCCCTTGTCTTTCCATTTTTTTTTTTTTTTGTACATCCGGTTACAAATTTAAAGGAAATAGTAAATTCAATGATTTACTAATGTTTCTTGCTTCCTATCTGGCTCTCTTGCTCTATATGATCTTTACCTTGTTAGATTGCCTTCCAAAGTTCTATACCAAGTATAGAAATTTATTGTAAGGTTTGGTAAACGATAATGTGTTGCTCATTTTTTTTTTTTAATCAACCTAATGGCCCCATGCCCCCTCTAATATACCTATTCTACCGCTACCCGTACCTAATCCCAAACTAATTAAATGCCCGTATACAGACTCGAACTCGGGTGGCCTCCGTGAACGAAGGACTTTGATGCCAATTTCGACCAAGAGGTCACTCGCAATGTGTTGCTCATTTCAGTTTAGCAGCATGAGGGTGGTAGAGGCTCTTTTTTTTTTGGTCAAGCATGTTTTTGGGCCCTCCAGTTTCGGATTTGTCCCGTTTGTATATCCGGGGGCTTTTCTCTCCCTTTTGTATACCCCGGGGCTTTTCTCTCCTTTTTGTATATCCCGGATTTAGAATTTTGGTCCTTTTATATATCTCAGGTAGTCGGGGCGATGACGTTGCTAGCTGCCTCAGTCCACTTGATAGGCGTTGAACTTTTATTAGACCACATTGTTTTAAAAAAATTGAAAAACAAACCCACCCCCATCAATTTAACTCCCAATTTTACCAATGTTTCCTATCCTTTTCTTTCTTGCCTCTTTTATTCTTTTTTTTTTTCTCTTCTCCTTCCTCCCCACCCACTCGGTACGCACCATTTTCCATCATTTCTCCTTGTCCATTTTCTCTCAATTCTCCTATTCTCTTCCTCAATCATCTCTCAACTATATTCTTTTTACCTCCATCTCTGCTCACTCTTGACCCATCATCATCACCCTCATCTATCACAAGCTCACGCCGCCTTAAGTCACCATCTTCCCATGAGCGACAACTCACGAAGAAGAAGGAAACCCAGTGGAAAAAAGGCTAGAGAAACGCAAACATAGAAACAAACAACAGCAACAGAGGAAGCCACTAAAAACACACATATACACTGAGAATTGCAAAAAAACTGCATAAAAGGCAAGGATTGTGCACACACTCTCTCTAGCTTATTTTGTAATGTATTTGCTGGTACTGCTTAGAGTTATTTTGTGTTGGCTTTATAGATGTTAAATTTGAGCTATTTTTGATCTAGTGAGTACTGATAGGAGTTATTAGTTTACATGATTTGAGGATCTTCCATGAACTTTTGGTGGTGTTTTTAGTATTTATTTTAGTGAAAACGATGTATTGGGTTTGCTTTATCCTGGCTTTGGAGTGTAGATTCTAGTTTTGGTTTGGGTTGATAAATGATAGGATTTTTCTATCTTGTGCCCTACGGGCACATGATAAGCCACTAAATAAGAAAATAAATTTCTACAATTAATGAATATCATTCTCATTGTGATTGAAATAACCTTTCCATAAACAATGATTATGTTGTATAATTAATTCAATGAAAGGTTATTTCAGTTACAAGCAGGATGATATTTATTAATTGTGAAAATTTATTTCCTTATTTAGTAGTTTATCATGTGCCCTTAGGGCACAAGATAGAAAAACCCTAAATGATAAGCATCACGGGATTAAAAATGCCATAAAGTCAAGTGGTGGGCACTGTGTGTTGATGTCAGTTTCTAAGTGGTTGAATTTGATAGTTTGAAGTGAAGGATAGGAAGGAAGGTTGTAAGTTAGAGAAACCCCGTAAGGAAAAATTTTTAAAGTTTTGTAAGGTTTGAGTTTCAATGTGAGATTGGTATTAGGCGTTTTAACACTATTTTTTATCAAATAATTTACCAATTCGGGAGTAATTTCAACTTCAAGGTCTTCGTAAATGACCCTGCGGATGCCGGTGGTGGGGCGGCAACCGCCGGGTAACTTCCCCTTGGCGAGACAGCTGTCAATCTACTGATTGCCTAATTTTAAATTGATGTGGGTAGAATTTTTTTTTCTAACTTAAACCGTATTGAACAAATTGGGAGTAAAATCGAGCCAACCAGCAGGTATTTCAATTTAAAAATAGGATAACAATTTTTTGAAATTTTGGAAATTAAAATTGAGGGAAAATATGTGTCCTAATTTTTCTTTAACCACGTGGTCCAATAAAAATCCAACGCATGTCAATTGGACCCAGGGAGATGGCCCCGTCAACACCCAGGCTGCTCAAGGTACATATATATAAAATGGCCAAAATTCTAAACCTAGGGTATACAAAACAAAAGGAATAGAAAAACTCCCGGTATACAAATGAGACAAACACAAAACTCAAAGACCCAAAAAGAAGCTTGAGCTCTTTTTTTGATATAAAAAAAGTTTTATTAATATAAATTACCAAATATGATTACAAGCAACCATCACAAAGATGACTCCTGATCGGAATATATCATTATATGATCAACACGAATGGAGTAAAAGAATAAGTAGAGATAGAGACCAACACAATTACAACGCATCAAACCATGACACTGTCTGCACAAACACGGATAAGACGCCTTATCCCATAGCAAAGATCTGGATCAACACAAACTCTAAATATCCAGCATTGACATCAACCCACATCCTTCGCCTAAAAAACTACTTTGCTCCTAGCCATCCAGATGTTCCAAATACATGAGAAGAAGAAAATCCCATCAGCCCAGATTGACCCATAAGACTTCATTCAGTCACGCAATCCCCACTTCCTTCTTACTATCTTAACCCATCTCCATAAATCAAGCTCCTCAACCATAAAATCCACATTAACCAGCTCTCTATTTTTAGCATCAACTTTAACTGCTTCCTTTGACAATAACTGACGCCTCCAATAGAAAAACCACTTATGACAACCATTCTCATCCACATACCTAAAATCAAATGGCCACCTACTCCATAACCAAACAACATCTCCATTTCTCCATCCAGGATCCTCACTTAAATCTTCATACGGAGTCATTACACAATGTACCTTTTATAGCATTTTGGGCATGCTTCTAAGTCCAGACCACTTAGTTGGGATTCATGAGTTTCCATTTTCCTAGTTGTATGGCAAGGAAATTATTCATGATGTATTTATCAGGTTAAATTTGATCGTTATACATTCTGCAGCCATATCTTAATACAGTGAATGCACACGATTAGCAGCAAAAAAAAAAAAAAGCAAGACATTCAATAGACCTGTAATAGTTAGAAAATTGCTTAGAAGGTGTACTGGTCAGTGAATTGGGCTTTGCTGGAGACTGCGAGTAACTTTGAAGCCACCATAACACTTAAAGGTTGAGGACAGTTTTATACAAAAAAGCGTAAAATTAAGAATTCACTATACACAATTAGATGAATGATTCAGGATCAAATTCAGTTTCCTAACTGATTCACAAATTTGAGGACTTACTGCAAGTTTTAATATACTGGATAAAGAAAGATACTTCTTGAACTAGTTTAAAAGAGATAAGATACATACGACAGAAATAAAAAAAAATAAAAAAAACAACCACAACGCATATTCAACAAGTTTATAGATACATTTTCTAGTCGAGCCATTCTTTCCCCATTTTCCTGACGAACTTGGACACTGGAATGATCGAAAAGAAAAATTCAATTGATTGCAATTTTTTTAGAAAAAAAAAATATTAACAGTTCAGGCAAAATGCAATATTAGCAGATTTTTTCTAGTTAGCTTTCTTATCCCCTTCCTACAGCAGGTCTTCCTAGTTTACTTCTGATGGACATGAGTTTTGCAGTAACATCTAGCATGTTCATCCTTCCCTCTGCCAATTCTATGGAGCAACCAACACCAATCTCAAATATGGCGGTCAAGCATTCCTTCACTCCCTTGTTTCTATTCATATTCCCACCAAATGTTTCCTGAAGCAGAATGGGATCCAAGATTTCAGGCAATCGATCTTCTTGGGACAAAGCAACCTTACCAAATTCATGGAGGTTCAATCCATCTTTAAACATGTCATGCGTAGGCCTCTTCCCTGTAAACAACTCCAACAAAAGGATGCCATAACTGTAAACATCCCCATATGTTGAAACTCCACTTCCCATTCCATACTCTGCAACTCATAAACAAGAATATTAACTGATTTTGATTGGAAATAAATCAAATCTTCTGCCAATTGGGAAAAAAAAAAAATAAATCTTGAGGCTAAAATAAGTTTTACCTGGAGGAGCATAACCTATAGTTCCTTTTGTTCCAGTAGAACTTGTTTCACTTGCAGGGTTTGTTTCAAGTAGGAATCTTGCTAATCCAAAATCACCAACATGTGCAGTCATATCATCATTGAGAAGGATATTGCTTGGCTTGATATCACAATGGACCAGTGGTATCTCACATTGATGATGCAGATAATCCAGCGCACAAGCCACATCAATGGCAATATTGAGCCTTTGAATGAAGTTCAAAGTCTTTGGTGCCTCATTTTCTGCATGAGATGGGGAATGATGCAACCACTGGTTGAGGCTTCCATTGTCCATGAACTCGTAAATGATAGCCTTGAAGTCGTTGCCTTGAAAATCAATACCTGAACAGACAGTTAGTATCTTCACAAGATTTCGATGTCTGATGTTGCGCAAGGCCTCACATTCAGCTAGGAAACTTTTAGAAGCTGCAGGGTGCTCAAGGTTCAGCACCTTGATTGCCATTGTTGTTCTCTCTGCTTCTCCATTAATTCCTCTGTACACAGATCCAAAGCTACCCATTCCTATCAAGTTTGTTGTAGAAAAACCATCCGTAGCTCGGAGCAAACTTTGATAAGACAGTTGCAAATTGCCAAGAGGATTTTCAACTGGTTCATCCCTCTTGCTCTTCCCTGAAACATGATATAAACAACACAAGACTAAACTTGCCCCCAACAACCCAGAAACTGTTGCCACTATCACGACAACAAGGTTGGATCTCCTCTTCTTATGTGACTGTTTGACTATGCATGTTGGCAAATGAAATTCAGGAATGCCTCCGCACAACATATTGTTTCCCATCAAGAAAGCTGCACTTGAATTGCTGAAGACTCCTTTGGTTGGTACCTCACCCACAAAATCATTATAAGAGAGATTTAAGTATTTCAGTACTTTCAACTCCTCCAGAAATAGTGGAATACTTCCTGTCATATTGTTACCAGAAACATCTAATTCTTGGATCCCTCTGAGGGAACCGAAACTTAGAGGAATGGTGCCTTGCAAAAAATTCCCGTCCAACCGAAGACTCTCCAATATGCTGCAACTGCCAATA
Source organism: Turnera subulata (assembly GCA_028386065.3). NCBI lineage: Eukaryota > Viridiplantae > Streptophyta > Magnoliopsida > Malpighiales > Passifloraceae > Turnera > Turnera subulata. The sequence continues at coordinate 37,705 of JAKUCV010001018.1, read as the reverse complement.
TCGCTAGGAATTTCGCCAGATAACATGTTCTGCGATAGATAGAGTACCCCAAGATTTCTCAAATTTCCGACTTCTTTGGGAAGGGAACCTTTCAGACCATTATTGGACAAGTCTAGAGCGATTGACAGGGAAGTGATACTAATTATCTCCACAGGAATTGTACCAGTGAGATTGTTATCAGAAAGATCTAGCCACAACAAATTTTGGCATTCGCCAATAGTTGAAGGGATATGGCCTTGAAAATTATTACCAGCTAAACTCAAATAAATTAATGAGCCAAGATTTCCTATGGATTCTGGAATGTTACCAGAGAATTCATTACCCTGAACTCGGAAATCCACGAGCTTTCTCAGCATTCCAATTTCTGAGGGAATGGCTCCAGTGAGCTTGTTGTAGGCCAACCACAGTACCTCCAAGTCTTGGAAAATATGAATTCCAGCCGGGATTCTTCCAAATATCTGATTGTTGTGTAGAGATAATTCTTCCATTGTAGTTGAGAGGTTGGCTATAGATTTAGGCAGCATGGCTTCAAAGTTGTTACCACTTATGTCCAGAACGCGTAAATGGGTGGCATTTGATAGAGAGGAAACAAAGCTCAAGTCGTCATCACTACCTCCCAACCTATTGGTGTAAAAGAATAACTGTTCCAACCTGTGAAGTTTCTCTAGATTTGGAACTTTCCCAGTAAATTGATTTTCACCACCACCAAAATATACTAAATTGGAGGCGTTGGATAAGGACACCGGAAGATTGCCAGTAAAATGGTTACCGTCAATGTTGAAGAAATAAAGATTGGGAAGCGAGATGCCTAAATCTCTAGGAAGAGTGCCATGCAATCTATTTCCCATCACCGACAAAGCCTGGATAGAAGAGATATTGTATAACATGGGAGGCATGATACCTGACAAATTGTTATATTCCAGGGCGAACAGTTGTAGGCTTTTCAGCTGGGTTAGGGACTGAGGTATGCTACCACCCAAGTTATTGAGTGATGTGAAAAGTATTGTCAAAGACGAAAGATTTCCTAAAGAAGAAGGGATGCTTCCGGTTAGCCTATTTCTATCAATGTGAAGGTGTTGGAGGTCTGGGATAGAACCAAGCTCCGCTGGAATCTTATCTGTCAGCTGGTTGTTATCAAGATAGATTGCTACGAGGTTAGAGCACGCTGACAAGTTGGAAGGGATATTTCCGGTGAAAGAATTGTTGTATAGCACTAGTACTTGCAATCTTCGCAAAAGGCTAACTTGAGGTGGGATTTCGCCACTAAAGCTGTTGTTGTGGAGTCGTAATTCCCTTAGGAAGCTTAAGTTCCCAATATGTGGAGATAAGAACCCTTCAAGTTTCGAAGACTCCAGCTGCAACTTTGTGACTCTTTGGTGCCTACGGCCACAAGTAACACCATACCACTGGCAAAAATGGACGGTTTCGTTCCAGGAGCTCAGAGCACCAAAAGGGTCCCTTGTTATTTGGGTCTTGATTTTTAGCAAGCTTAGTCTGTCTGTTTCATTGCCTATAGTAGTAGTGGCATATGATGGTGATGAGAGAGTAAAGGGTAGAGAAACGAGAACAAAAAGAGGAAAAATGGAAAAGAACAAGTAGTGTGTTAATCCCATATCTTCGACAGCAATGAGGATATGAGACAGGTCGATGAGGAGAACTGTGTGCATGCAATGCAAGCATTAATTAATTATATAGCAACAACAAATCACGGAGCGTATAGGGACATTGACGAACTGGAGTGGAAAGTCACTCAGCTTGTTGGTCCTGTGCTGTGCCCAGCCCATAAAGACATTGACGAAAATACTGAAGTCACTATCCAGTACCTACCCACGACGTATTTAGGAAGCAGAATTGAAATGTCTAAGTCCACTCCACTCACTAGTATTCACCACCAAAGCACAACCGTTAGGGACCAAGACTTTCTATTTTTCGAATGAACACAGTGATGTAATGGCTTGAAAATTCCAACGGCATCGTTTTTAACATCACTAATGCAATTTTCATGATCGTCAAAAATCCCCAGATAACGTGTCCTGAGACATATTACCCCATCTGTGCTTAATACAGAATTTTGGTGGACCAATACCAGTAAGTAAACGCTTCATATATTGGAAATTAGAGGCATTTGTTTGTTTTTCTACAGACATTAGTTTTCCAATGAGATTGTTTGAAATAAGTTCAGTTGATGGAGACATAAGAATATGATAGACCTAGACATTTTAGAGTCTTTACTTTTTGGAACTAAATCATGACCAATAAGTGAAGTTCAAGGATTTAGCCTCAAATTGATTATTGTATTTATCAGGAAAAATTTGACCTTAATACATTCCGCCATACTTTATACACTGAATACAAACGATTAGCAGCCCCAAAAAAATTAAAAAACGATACATCCAATAGACCTGTAATGGTTATAAAATAGCTTAGAAGGTGTGGTCAGTGAATTGGGCTTTGCTGGACATTGTGAATAACTTTAAAGCCACCGTAACACTTCCAGTAGGAAATCTAGTCACATCAAAGTTGCGGAGAGGTTTAACCTGGAAAACATAAATTTGACAATTCAATATACTGATTTCAAAAAATAATTCAGGATCAAATTTGGTTCATTCTTATAAATAAATTATGTAAATGTCATTGTTACCATCCACTAAAATTTATTTTTACTATGCTTGAATTTACAATAGATATTTCTTCTTCACACCTAAGCGTAATAGTCCGGGTAAAAATTTACATTTATATCGGGACTATAAAAGTTTTTATACAGTAATTTACTATTGAATTTATTCTTGGGTAATTGATTCAAGGTAAATTGAGCATCGGATCGAGCCCTACCCCGCGTTTCGAATTTTTCTACGGATTTTACGGATTAAATTTGGAATTTTTCGGAACCAGAAATCTTCAGAAAAGTGGGATTTATCCTCGAAGGAATTGACCAGAGAAAAGCTATGGGGGTATAAAAGTTGTTTTCTGGACCCGACGGCACACGTTTCTTTGCAGCAGACCTGCGGCTCAATTATACGGGTCACGCCCGCCTTCTCCTGTGCCACCCACCTTCTCTCTGCATGCATGGTTGCGCGCCTATAAAAGGAACCATGCTGCAGCATGCTCAACACACCCAGTACACCTTCTTTCTTTTCCTTTATTTTTTCTACAAAACCCAGTTCTTCTTCCCTGCAAAACTTCATAGCCAGTGTCCTCCTTCCTTTCCTTACCTGCAAACTCAAAACACCAAAACAAACCAAAAGAAAAGAAAAGAAAAAAAAAGAAAGAAAACAAACACACACACAACCAAACCATGTCACCCCATCACGCCCCATCTTTTTTCTTTCTTCTTGCTCCTCCTTCACTCGCCCGCGCATGCCCGCCAGTGAACCACCACACAACACCCACCTTCAAGTATTAAATACCGGAATAATACCCAAAGTGGTATATGAGTATTATATATCATCTCTGAAAATTAATAGAGTAATAGCTGATAAGGGTTAATAGTTAGTTAGCTGATAAGGTAAATAGATAGTTAGTAGTTAGTGTAGTTATCGTTAACGTGACTAGAAGTCTTTTACCCACACAACACTTGTGCATTGATGTAATATAAATACTCATAAGGATGACCATGTTTCGGTATCCTGATATTCATTCTGTTCATGGTAGCGGAGCAGGTCATCGTTCTCTGTGCCTGACTTCTCTCTCTTTTCTTTTCAACATGTCTTCTTCTCCTTCTGCTTCGTTTGGCTCTACCTCGTCTTCTTCTTCTTCCTCTATTCCGGTTCAAACGACCTCTTCCCTTACCTCTCATTCTGTTTTCAGTGTCAGTAACATTCGCAACTATGTCCCTGCCAGGCTTGATTTTACCAACTTTCTTGTCTGGCAGAGTCTTCTCTATACAGTGTTTCAGTCACATCAGGTGTTGAATCACATTGATGGAACTAGTGTGCCTCCAGACCCTTACCTTGCATCCTCCGACTCTAATACACCACCCTCTCCCCACGGCGCGAGAGGTATGGTTAACGGTGGAACAGCTTTTCCATGACCATGTCCAAGCTCGGTACATGGAATTTCGCTCAGCTTTTACTATTGCTAAGAAAGGTTCCCAGACTATGGGAGAATATATCCAATCTATTCGTAGTATAGCTGATAATTTGGAGTCTATTGGTCGTCGTTTGAGTGATGATGACATTGTTATGCAAATTTTGGATGGTTTTCCTGATGAGTATGCTGATATCGTTACACTTCTTACGTCTAAATCACCTCTTCCTAGCTTTCTTGAGTTACGTTCCCTATTGTTGGCTCAAGAGACTCGTAAAACTAAACAGTCCTCCTATTCTTCTTCTTTCCCTCTCACTGCTGATTCTTCTCAAGCCCTTTTTACACAGCACAAGGGCCGTGGTGGCCGCGGTGGTCGAAGTGGTCGTGGAGGCGGTGGCCGTGGCTACTACCCTCCTCGCTCCTTCTCACCGTCCTGGAATACCTCTTCCCCTCGTCCTCCTGGTCAATTCTCGCCCAAACCACTTTCTCCTCTTTCTTTTTCTTCCAATTCCTCACGTCCATACTCGCCTTCCATGTCGCGTCCCCCTCGACCCACTTCCTCTGTTCTTGGACCCTCGCCGGTGCAATGTTAGATTTGTGACGAATACAATCACTCTACAAAGAATTGCCCCCAGCGATCCTATGCTGGCTTGCATGAGCAACAACAAGGTAATTATGTGTGGTTTGCCGACACTGGTGCCACAGGTCACATGACCAACACCACGGCAAATTTGGATTCTTTTCAAGAATATCATGGCACGGATACTGTTCAAGTGGGTGATGGTACGTTTCTCCCCATCACACACATTGGTGTCAAGCGATTTTACATCGGTTCTTCTATTTTTCGGTTGTTGAATGTTCTTGTTGTCCCTCGCTTAACAAAAAATCTTATTTCCATTAAACGTTTTGCTCTTGATAATTCTTGTGATGTTGTTTTTGATTCTCTTGGTTTTTCTGTGAAGGGTTGTCACTTCCGCCATCGATAGATTCGGTGCAATGATCCGGATCCCCTCTACTCGATTCGTGTTTCTCCTTCTGTTGAGTCTTTTCCATCCAAGGCTTTTGCTGTCAGTCGAGTTTCCAGTTCTCTGTGGCATGCTCGTTTATGTCATCTAGGGCAACCAGTTATGCACCAGTTTGTTAGCCAGTTTTCATCATTATGTTCTAGTTCAAATAAGCAAGGACTTTGTCATGCCTGTCAATTGGGGAAGCAGACTCAGCTGCCCTATCCCAAATCTTTAGAACCATGTCTAGGGTTGTTTCATGTCTTACATTGTGATGTATGGACATCTCCTGTCCCTTCTGTAACTGGATTTCGGTATTATGTTTTGTTTCTTGATGAATATTCCAAGTTCAGTTGGGTTTTTCCTTTGAAATTTAAACATGAAGTTTTTGATAAATTTAAGCAACTCCATGTAGAAGTTTCCACACAGTTTTCTTTACCTATTCGTTTTCTCCAAAGTGATGGTGGTGGAGAGTTTTGCAATACACGTTTTGATGCTTATCTTCGTCACCATGGTATCCTTCAACGTGTTTCCTGTCCTTACAGCCATCCTCAAAATGGGATGGCTGAACGAAAACATAGAACCCTACTTAACTCAATTAGGTCAGTCCTCTTTCACGCTTCTTTGCCTTCTTCCTTCTGGGTGGAGGCTCTTCATTACGTCACTTATATCCAAAATCGACTCCCACATGTTGCCTTACAGTGGAAGAGTCCATTTGAACTTCTTCATGGTCGCCGCCCCACTTTTGATCAAATACGTGTTTTTGGGTGTACCTGTTATCCTCTTCATATGGCTCCTAGTCATCACAAGCTTTCTCCTCGCACTGATATTCATGTTTTCCTAGGGATATCTCCTTATCACAAAGGGTTTCGCTGTTATCATATCGCCTCTCGCAAAGTGGTCATCTCCAGGAATGTGATTTTTGATGAAACCTCTTTTCCCTATTCTTTCTTTTCCCATACTTCACGTAACGTACCCACCCCAACTTTCAATCCCACTGTTGTTTTTCAAATCCCAGGCACACGGTTCCGTCATTGTCTAAGACACTTGCAGTACTTGATTCAAACGACACTCCATCTAACATAGGTTCATCGCGAAACCCTAACCCACCAGTTCAGCCGCCCTCCTTATTAGCACATGTTGCTGACACAGATTCACCCTCATCCTTACCTGTTTCGTCATCCTTATCTGAACTACCAGATGCATCCCCACCAAATCACTCCAACCTACGCCTCTCACCCGAAACCACCTCTACTTCCATACCAATCTCTACAATGCAACCTGACCCTTCTCACTCACCTAATATTGCAGTTTCCCAACCAAATACTACTCCTCCAGAACCAATCCATCCAATGACAACTAGGTTGTGTGCTGGTGTACGTAAACCTAATCCAAAATTTGCTCTTCTCTCTACCATACCAGAACCCGATCCCAAAACTTTTCTTCAGGCATCAAAGCACGATCACTGGCGACATGCCATGATGGATGAATACCAGGCACTTCTTAAAAATAACACTTGGGTCTTGGTTCCACATCCTTCTTCTCAAACAAATATTGTTGGTTCCAGATGGGTGTTCCATACCAAATTCAACTTTGATGGCAGTTTGGCTCGCCACAAGGCTCGCCTAGTTGCTCAAGGGTACACACAAAGAGCTGGTGAGGACTTCGACGAGACATACAGTCCAGTAGTAAAGCCAGCCACGATTCGCACAGTTCTTACCATTGCTCTTTCAAGTGGCTGGTAGATTCGACAATTAGATGTCAAAAATGCATTCCTGCATGGTTATCATAAAGAGGAGGTTTATATGCGCCAACCACCTGGCTTTGAAGATGCTGCCAATTCAACACATGTTTGTAAGTTGCAGAGGGCTCTGTATGGTCTGAAACAGGCTCCGCGGGCATGGTATCAACGCTTTGCCTCCTTTATTATGGCACATCGGTTTACAGTTAGTAAATCCGACTCGTCATTATTCATTCATCATTCCTCCCATGGCACAGCTTTTCTACTCTTGTATGTAGACGATATTATTTTGACAGCATCTGCAACTACTCTACTTTGTTCCTTGCTGTCCTTGCTTCAGACAGAATTCTCCATGACAGACTTGGGTGCGTTGCACTACTTCTTGGGTATCCAGGTTGAGCATGCTCGCGATGGTTTGTTTTTACATCACTCTAAATATCTATAGTGTATTCTTGAACGAGCACAGATGACTGATCTCAAGGCAGCTGCCACTCCCATGCAACCAAAGCAGATCCTTTCCATTCACCAAGGTGCATTGCTACCTCCAGAAGAGCAGAAACTATATCAAACAGTGGTAGGTGCATTACAATATTTAACATTTACTCGACCCGATATATCCTATGCTGTGAATTCAGTTTGTCAATACATGCATGCCCCTACCACTGAGCATTGGAAAGCAGTCAAACGATTGCTTCGTTACTTGGTTGGAACAAAAACATATGGTTTCCTTCTTCGTCCAACAACAATACAACAAGTTGCAGCCTACAGTGACGCTGATTGGGCCGGGTGTGTGGATACACGACGCTCTACTACAGGGTATTGTTTGTTTCTTGGCAACAATCTTGTTTCTTGGTCGGCCAAAAAGCAGCCAACAGTTTCTCGAAGTAGTGCCGAATCCGAATACAGAGCACTGGCGAGCACTGTTGCAGATGTGTCATGGCTACAAAGTCTTCTTTGTGAACTCCGACTTCCACCTAGACAACCTATTGTCGTGCACTGTGACAATCTCTCAGCTAATTTTCTAGCCAACAATCCGGTTCAGCACCAACGAACCAAGCATCTAGAAATCGATCTTCATTTCATTCGAGACAAGATTCATCAAGGGCATATCCAGGATGTGCATGTGGATTCCTCTCAACAATTAGCAGATATTCTCACCAAATCTCTTGGCACTTCAAGTTTTCTTTTGCTACGAACCAATTTAAGTCTGGTTTGTAAAACCACCCTCAAATTGAGGGGGAGTAATAGAGTAATAGCTGATAAGGGTTCACAGTTAGTTAGCTGATAAGGTAAATAGATAGTTAGTAGTTAGTGTAGTTATCGTTAACGTGACTAGAAGTCTTGTACCCACACAACACTTGTGCATTGATGTAATATAAATACTCATCAGGATGACCATGTTTCGGTATCCTGATATTCATTCTGTTCAAAAATATGGATTATATGGCTAAATAATGATTATTGTGGCATTATTATGGCATATCTTTGAAAATATGGATTATATGGCTAAGTGAGGTGCTGACAAAGTCTACGGCTCACGCAATATGCAGACTAGAGTTTATTCATACAATTTGCAGACTAAAGTGTGGAATTCTGTCGGCTCTTCTACATTGAATACTATGACGACCACCACTGATCTGCTACCGGATGGCAATCGAGAGTTCCACTTTACACTTCCCTGGTGGCCTATAACAATTCCTGCATTAATTCAAGTTTAAACCCCCTTCTCCATATTGGGCAGAGACAGCATACCTTATATATGATGATGAGGTTGTTTTTCTTTATATAATTGTTTGATCAGTACTATAATTCTTGTCTTTCTGGCTAAAACAATGTGTAGACGATTGTGATTAAATTATATATTAGTGCCTCTCTTTGAATTTTCACATTTTTTTGAGCTTCCAGGTTTTAAAAAATAATTCAATTAACTTGGACTTCATATTCTTACATTGTTTTGATTATTATCTTACTTGGGAGGACGTTTCTCTTGTTTCTTTTTGTTCTGTTTGTCATAATAATGTTTCGTTCCAGCTTAGGTTTAGATTGTAAGGTTATGTGTGTGTCTCTTGTCTTTCAATTTTTCCCTGCAAATGCACTGCTATTCAACTTTGCTACTTTTCCAATTTTTGACTGTTACAATGCTACCTTAATTCCTCATAGTTTCTGATCAGTGAATTTGCTCTAGTTCTAGTTCTATGAAACTTAAAAAAAAGGGAGGAGCGATGCATAAGCAAGATGAAGAATGGACAAGAATATCCACAAGACTTGGCAGACACAATTAGAGAAGCATTCTAAAACTCTAAACTTTACTTTTATATAGATGCAAATTTTGTGAAATATTTGTGCTATTATGGGTCATGAGATGAAAAGACCTTTTTGTCCCTACGTGCATGCATATCAATTGTGAATTTCCAAGCCAAAAGTAACACCATACACGAGTTCCTTTCCCTACTGGTGCACAGTGGCGGTTCTGCTCTCCTTATCCTTGTAAAGTTTTTGTTTAAAATCAACTCCACACCTAGACACACTAGCCGTCTAGATTCATCCCAACCCATTACACACAAAACTCAATAAAACCACTCATCTCCATCCATAACACCCTAACCTCACCATGACCATGAAGCACCCAAAATCACCAACACCGCCGTCGAAAGAGGAGGACGATGTCGTCCAATCCGGTCACTTTCTCAACCCAAAAACCATTCTTGCTCTTCCATGGTTTGACACCCCAACCGAACCCATCCATCAACAACACCCAATCGATTTAAACCACCATCTTTGTCCGCCATCTCCACCAACCTTTCACAACCAAGAACCGTCCTCCACTCTTCAGCCAACACCAGAAAAATCTCGCTCTCAAACACTCCCAACCACCAAAAATTGTCGGCACAGGAGGGAGAGCACCCTACTGAAAACTTTTACCAGTAGATCAACCGCTGCGGCACACACCCGGAAGAGACAAGTGAAAGAACAAGAAGTCACCTCCTCTCCCTGCCGCAAACGACCACAAAAAGGAACCCCATCCAGGCGTCCGGATTGCAATTCTACAATAGGTAACAGAGATAACGGGTCAAACAAGGAGAAACCAACCATCAGAGCAACCGTCAGCAACCCACTGCCTACAAGAATCGAGTTTGTCTCATATGCCCATCGCCAACAACACCTCACCCAAAGAAACAAACGGGTATTACCTTCTCGATTTTTCGACCACAATACTCATGTTGAAATTGAATTCACACCGGTTATTGATGAATTGTTGGTTGGAGTTGGATGGGTTAAATTTAGCAAGATGGCTGAACTCACATACCCAGACTTGACGAGGGAATTCTATGGAAGTTTACAGTATTTAGAGGGAGATCGTGACCTCGGCACTATAGAATCCATCACCTTTCGTTTATCAAACCAAACACTTAACATCAATCTAGTTGAGTTTAATAAAGTCTTTGGTTTTGCCAATGATGGAATCCGAGGTCCACCACCAGGATTCAAGCAACAACATGCTTGGAATACCCTTGCAGAAAATGGCGGAACCTACAAGGCTGCCGACTCCAAAACCACCTCTTTACGGTCTTTAATGCTTCGATATGTTCATCACGTTTTGGCAAGGACCATTTTCTGTTGGAGCAGTAGTAAAACTGTGGTTGAGTTACATGAGTTACTGCTCTTGTGGTGCTTTCAGAACCGGATTCCAGTTAACACGGGTAGTTTTATTTTGGAAAGGTTCAGGGCTCACCTTCAATCAAAATACTTGGGATGTGCCGGTTTCATCACTGGTTTAGCCAAATATTTCGAGGTAGACCTTACACATCACCAACCCTTGCATGAACCCCCTACCTGTACACCCGAGAAAGCTAAGAATTTCCTCGATCGGAATTTTGTCCCGAAAAAGGAAGCATCAACCGCAGTGCCTTCAAGCTCAAAAGGGATGGAGGATCGACTTAATGAGGTGATGGAAACTGTTGGCTCGTTGAGAGCCGATTTTGAGGGGAGGATGACTACTCTTCAAGGAGAGGTGGCCATAATCAAAGACATGTTGTCAACACTGCTTGAAAAATGACTTTCCTTGGCTCATGATCAACATCCTCATTTTGAAAATGCATTTCTCTTTTTCCTTTATTTTTCATGTTAGTTTTTGCTAATTTGTTTAAATTCTGGTAGTTGAATTTTCTCCCTAATTTTGCATGATGATTTCTTGCCTCATTTATGCACTTAATGATCTGTTGGGGGCTGATTTTTGTGCATTATTTTGTGGATTGTTGTTGTTGGCTTTTTCGGTGAGGACACCGTCAAATTCAAGTCTGGGGGAATTAATCCTTTTGGTTTAACTATGATTTTTATTTAATCTTGAGTATGTATTTTATTTCATCCTGAGTGTGCTTTCATTTAATTTTAAGTCTTCGAATTTTTATTTATTCTTGAGTATGTATTTTATTTCATCCTGAGTGTGCTTTCATTTAATTTTAAGTCTTCAAATTTTTATTTAATCTTGAGTGTGTATTTTATTTCATCCTGAGTGTGCTTTCATCTATAGTATGATTTAATTTTGTTTTCATCAAGGCCACGAAACTTGGTATTTAGTTTCCATTGGATACTCTCATTGTCTCTTCTCAGGTTCAAGCGTGGTTATGAATGATGTTGAGAACACTGTCACTAAAACTATTATGAACCCTATTGTTTTCTCAAATTTTTCCATTGACTCCTTTTTTATTTAAGCACAGGATGAGGTAACCATTTTGGTTCATGAGGTAACCAGTGCCAATTGTTTTTCAGAGGAAAAAAAAAAGCAATACCTTAGAACCAATTCAAGTTCACTTTTAAAGCGAAATTTAAACATCTTAGTATAACCACAGATATGATGTAGGCATTTCTTTTGCACAACTTAAATTTCACTTCCCAACCTGCATCCTTATTTCCCTTGATAGCCACTTTTGAACCTTGAATTGATGGTCATATTTAATTGATACATACATCATCATACCTTAAGCCCTTTGCAGCCCTTGATGACCATCTTTGTGTTCATTGAACACAAGCTTTTCCCAGACAATAATAAAAAAAAAAAACCTATCTGTTTGCTTGCTCAATTCTAACTTTAGGTAAAAAACATCTTACCAAGCACTGGAAATAGAGTGACGGTCAAAAAAAACAGTGCAAAATCTTATTTGATAATGTGAGGAGAATCAGGGAATTGAAATGTAATGAAGGGAGCACAAAACAAAAAAAAAAATGAAAAAAAAGAGAGAAAAATAAATAAATATATATATTAGAGCTTCCCTCTCAATCTTTGATAGCTGATCTCTCTCACAATCACAGTAAGCTCTGTTTTTTTTTTTTTAAAAAAAAGGAGGGTCACTTTGATTTGAACCTATTTTGAGGATGTGATTACTTAAAGTTAGAATTTGAGATAAGTGAACAGATCTTTGCTAGCCTATCTTTTCTTGGTAACTAATCCAACCTCAACTTATAAACCAACACAAAAAGAAAAAGACCTATTGATCTCTGGTTATACTATATGTTCATTAGTAGAGATTGAGAACTTGAAGTGGCATATTAGGTATTTGTTTTCCTTTTCGTTTTGCAATTCAATTCTTTGGCACAAGGAGCTTCAAAGACCAAACGGTAACTGCTTAGAATATGATTTATCATCCATGTATCTAAGTTTGGAAAGGAGTGTTAGAACAATAGCCCTACGCTAGAGGGGGGTGAATAGCGTTTATCGGATTAAAACGAAATAAGCAGGAAAATAAATGCGGAATTAAAGATTGAGGGACACAAACAATTTATCTTGGTTCACACACACACTACTTGTGTGGCTAATCCAGCCCTTCAAGAGACTCTCTTGAAGATTCCACTATCTACGTTAAGCTTCCGGGTTCTTAACAAACCGTTTACAACCTAGGAATTCTAGTCACAACAATCCTAAACCTGAGAGTTCAAGTCACATGAACCTCAGCACTCTTGCTTGAAGATACCTCACTTCAAGACTTCTCACACAGGAAGATATACCCTCTCCCTATGAATCTTAACAAGGGAACTAACCTCCCTTAAGGTGTATGAATATACAATTCAATCACTCAAATAAAGAACTCTCTCAAAGAGCAGATATGAGTATACAAGTAAAGCTCTAAAAGGCAACTCTCAAATCCTCAAAAGGATATTGGCTCAATAATAATTTTGATGAATGTATGGAATGGATGCTTGAATGTTGAGAGTTGATTCACTTGAAACAGAGCTAAAAATGCTCAATTTATAGCTCTTAAAAGTTATAGAGCCGTTTTAAATACACCCAAAAATAGTCTTAAACAAAACATAGTGGTTGCTAAAAAGTTGTCCGAAATAACGGCCATAACATCGATGTTTTACTGCTCAACATCGATGTTTTGTCCAACAAATTTGAATTTTTGGACTAACGGTAACTAAAACATTGATGTTCTCAAACCCAACATCGATGTTATTTTGATTCTATGTAAGAATCCTTCAAAACTTCATATGAAGAACATCGATGTTTTAAATCCAACATCGATGTTATTTTGCTTATGTGAAAAATGATTAAAGCTGACCATTGAAGAACATCGATGTTATGAAATCCAACATCGATGTTTTGCTTAAGTAAAGATGTTTTCAAATGCAACGGTCAGGAGAACATCGATGTTTAGGAAGCCAACATCAATGTTCTGAGCCTTCTGCCATTTCTTGGAAAATTCTTTGAGGGCGGGAATATCGATGTTTAGAAGGAAACATCGATGTTATTTTGGTTCGACAAAATCAAATTGAAACTGACCATTATGGAACATCGATGTTACAAATTGGAACATCGATGTTGTGACTAGTTTTAAAAGCAACGGTCACTAGAACATCGATGTTTGGGATTCCAACATCGATGTTCTGAGCCTTCTGCCTGTTTTGAAGAATTGTGCAAAGGCAAGAACATCGATGTTTAAATACACAACATCGATGTTCATGGCTCGAAAAACATTTTTATGCTTGGAAGTATGTTATGTTATGCATGAGCAAAATTCATCTTATTTTGAGCCAATGTCCTAGAAGAGTTGAGTGTTATACCTTGTACAATTTATGAATCTAACTCTTCTTTCTTGGCTCTTCAATTCTTGTGCTCATTCACTTTCATCCTTTGCTCTTGAGTGGTTTCTTTTGCTTTGAGGATTGGTTTGACTTCATTTCTTTTTGCTTCATCTTTGTCATGATCTGAAATTGGTTTGTCAATTATCAAAACCTGTAATGAACTATGAGTTCTAACAATTTCCCCCTTTTTGATAATGACAAACAACTAGAAGTATATGCCAATATTTATAACAATAATTCCCCCTATCTTGATGCATATACTTCTTCTTATCATTGAGCATTTTTAAATCCACCCAAAAACAGTCTTAAATAAAACATAGTGGGTGCTAAAAAGTTGTCAGAAATAACGGCCATAACATCGATGTTTTACTGCTCAACATCGATGTTTTGTCCAACAAATTTGAATTTTTGGACTAACGGTAACTAAAACATCGATGTTCTCAAACCCAACATCGATGTTTTTTTGATTTTGTGTAAGAATCCTTCAAAGCTTCATATGAAGAACATCGATGTTTTAAATCCAACATCGATGTTATTTTGCTTCTGTGAAAAGCGATTAAAGCTGACCATTGAAGAACATCGATGTTATGAAATCCAACATCGATGTTTTGCTTAAGTAAAGATGTTTTCAAATGCAACGTTCAGGAGAACATCGATGTTTAGGAAGCTAACACCGATGTTCTGAGCCTTCTGCCATTTCTTGGAAAATTGTTTGAGGGCAGGAACATCGATGTTTAGAAGGAAACATCGATGTTATTTTGGTTCGACAAAATCAAATTGAAACTGACCATTATGGAACATTGATGTTACAAATTGGAACATCGATGTTGTGACTAGTTTTAAAAGCAACGGTCACTAGAATATCGATGTTTGGGATTCCAACATCGATGTTCTGAGCCTTCTGCCTGTTTTGAAGAATTGTGCAAAGGCAGGAACATCGATGTTTAAATACACAACATCGATGTTCATGGCTCGAAAAACATTTTTATGCTTGGAAGTATGTTATGTTATGCATGAGCAAAATTCATCTTATTTTGAGCCAATGTCCTAGAAGAGTTGAGTGTTATACCTTTTACAATTTATGAATCTAACTCTTCTTTCTTGGCTCTTCAATTCTTGTGCTCATTCACTTTCATCCTTTGCTCTTGAGTGGTTTCTTTTGCTTTGAGGATTGGTTTGACTTCATTTCTTTTTGCTTCATCTTTGTCATAATCTGAAATTGGTTTGTCAATTATCAAAACCTGTAATGAGCTATGAGTTCTAACAATTTCTCCCTTTTTGATAATGACAAACAACTAGAAGTATATGCCAATATTTATAACAATAATTCCCCCTATCTTGATGCATATACTTCTTCTTATCATTGAGCATTTTTAAATCCACCCAAAAACAGTCTTAAATAAAACATAGTGGGTGCTAAAAAGTTGTCAGAAATAACGGCCATAACATCGATGTTTTACTGCTCAACATCGATGTTTTGTCCAACAAATTTGAATTTTTGGACTAACGGTAACTAAAACATCGATGTTCTCAAACCCAACATCGATGTTATTTTGATTCTGTGTAAAAATCCTTCAAAGCTTCATATGAAGAACATCGATGTTTTAAATCCAACATCGATGTTATTTTGCTTCTGTGAAAAACGATTAAAGCTGACCATTGAAGAACATCGATGTTATGAAATCCAACATCGATGTTTTGCTTAAGTAAAGATGTTTTCAAATGCAACGTTCAGGAGAACATCGATGTTTAGGAAGCCAACATCGATGTTCTGAGCCTTCTGCCATTTCTTGGAAAATTCTTTGAGGGCAGGAACATCGATGTTTAGAAGGAAACATCGATGTTATTTTGGTTCGACAAAATCAAATTGAAACTGACCATTATGGAACATCGATGTTACAAATGGGAACATCGATGTTGTGACTAGTTTTAAAAGCAACGGTCACTAGAACATCGATGTTTGGGATTCCAACATCGATGTTCTGAGCCTTCTGCCTGTTTTGAAGAATTGTGCAAAGGCAGGAACATCGATGTTTAAATACACAACATCGATGTTCATGGCTCGAAAAACATTTTTATGCTTGGAAGTATGTTATGTTATGCATGAGCAAAATTCATCTTATTTTGAGCCAATGTCCTAGAAGAGTTGAGTGTTATACCTTGTACAATTTATGAATCTAACTCTTCTTTCTTGGCTCTTCAATTCTTGTGCTCATTCACTTTCATCCTTTGCTCTTGATTGGTTTCTTTTGCTTTGAGGATTGGTTTGACTTCATTTCTTTTTGCTTCATCTTTGTCATGATCTGAAATTGGTTTGTCAATTATCAAAACCTGTAATGAACTATGAGTTCTAACAATTTCCCCCTTTTTGATAATGACAAACAACTAGAAGTATATGCCAATATTTATAACAATAATTCCCCCTATCTTGATGCATATACTTCTTTTTATCTTCCCCCTTTTGGCATTAGCAAAAAGAAATGATGATGCATATATTTATTCTTCCCCCTTAAGATATGATTTATAATTCCCCCTAAGTTCATGCATATGGCAAAGTATTTTATGGAAAACAAAGCATAAAGGATAACGAGGATAAGGGTTTAGAAAGATGGTTCCTATTTTGCTTCAATCTGATTTGATCAAACATCGATGTGTATGATAACACCATTGATGTTGTTGGTTCCACCAGATTTTTGTTCCCCCTGTTTTTTTGCCTTAGTGAGGGGTACCGAACATCGATGTTCTGTCACCTCTTGGTCCGATTTTGCACTATCACTCAGTCTTGCACTTCCTTTGAAATTGAACAAGTGTGGCCACTTTCAAGAATTTGGATGCTTCTTTGGTCATTTGCTTGGAGCATCCGCAATCAAGGTACCAAAGTACTCTTGATGCCTTCAAGCATACCTGCAAAGCAAATCAAAGGATTTTGATACCCAAATCTTTTTGGGTCCTTGAAGGTTAGGAACATACCGAATATAGACCTTATCTTGTTCCCAATGTCTATGCCTAGTAAAACATACCGGGGCAATGTGACCTATTCTGTTACAATAGTGACAAATGACATTTGGTTTGTGCATGCTTCTAGGTTGATAGTAATTACCATTTTGATTACGTCTATGCATTCTAGTAAACTTGTTTTCCTTAGGTATAACCCTGTTTTCCCTAGGTTGAGCTATGTGTGTCCTAGGTTTAGTGTAATGAGATTTTCCATTCCTACCATTGTAGGCAAACATTTTAGCATAATGAGATTTTCCACTACTTGCATTTGATCTTGCATTTTGAGCATGTGATCTAGTATGAAGAATAGAAGATGAAACACCATGTTTATGTGTCTTAGCATTGAGCACCACAGTTTTGACATCATTTGTCATATGAGATGCACCTAATCCTTCTTTTTGTGTTGGACTTCTTTGTTGTCCTAGGAGAAGATTAAGACTATCTCTACCATTTGTAAATTTCTCTAATGTTTTCTTCAAGTCATCAA
>JAKUCV010001018.1:0-20330 GCA_028386065.3 Turnera subulata | reverse complement strand
CCTTCTTTTTGTGTTGGACTTCTTTGTTGTCCTAGGAGAAGATTAAGACTATCTCTACCATTTGTAAATTTCTCTAATGTTTTCTTCAAGTCATCAACTTGATACTTAAGAGATTCATTCTCTTTTCTCAATTCAACACAAGCACATACATTAGAGGAAATCTTCTCATTAAGTTCATTGCAAGACATACTAAGAGCATGCTTTTCCTTTTCAAGCTTATCAATTTCACTTGATAACTTATCCTTATCATGTGATAAAATTTCTACATTATTTTCTAAGGTCTTATTCTGTTTCTTTAAGTTCTTATTAACATTTGAGATAGAAATGAATTTACTATACAGTTCACTAAATGCATCTTGCAACTCTTCAAATGTATAATCATCATTCGAATAGGAAGTACTTACCTCTTCTGGAGATTCTTCCTTTGCCATGAAACAAGGGTTGACAGTCTCATCTTTCTTGCTGTCTGTTTCCTCATAGATGATTCTCAGCATTTCCCACATCTCCTTGGCTGTTGCGCAGTGCGAGATCATTTGATAGTCATTCGGATTGATCGCACATTGAAGCATGTTTATCGCCTTGGAGTTGTTTTTGATTCTTTGAATGGAATCTACGTTGGGCTCCACTTTCGTCCTTGATGGGATTTGAACACCATTCTTTATCACCAGCCATGCTGTGAAATTATTGGCTTGGATGAAAATTCTCATCCTTTCCTTCCAATATGTATAATCTGTTCCAACGAAGAATGGTGCCTGGGTGATGGATTGTCCTTCAGTGATTCCTGCATACAAATAACTTGAACAAGCCATAGAAACTTTCCTCTCAAACGGTTAAGTCTTTGAGAGAGTTAGGCTCCGCTACCAATTGTTAGAACAATAGCCCCACGCTAGAGGGGGGGTGAATAGCATTTATCGGATTAAAACGAAATAAGCAGGAAAATAAATGCGGAATTAAAGATTGAGGGACACAAACAATTTATCCTGGTTCACACACACAATACTTGTGTGGCTAATCCAGCCCTTCAAGAGACTCTCTTGAAGATTCCACTATCTACGTTAAGCTTCCGAGTGCTTAACAAACCGTTTACAACCTAGGAATTCTAGTCACAAGAATCCTAAACCTGAGAGTTCAAGTCACATGAACCTCAGCACTCTTGCTTGAAGATACCTCACTTCAAGACTTCTCACACAGGAAGATATACCCTCTCCCTATGAATCTCAACAAGGGAACTAACCTCTCTTAAGGTGTATGAATATACAATTCAATCACTCAAACAAAGAACTCTCTCAAAGAGCAGATATGAGTATACAAGTAAAGCTCTAAAAGGCAACTCTCAAATCCTCAAAAGGATATTGGCTCAATAATAATTTTGATGAATGTATGGAATGGATGCTTGAATGTTGAGAGTTGATTCACTTGAAACAGAGCTAAAAATGCTCAATTTACAGCTCTGAAAAGTTATAGAGCCGTTTTAAATCCACCCAAAAACAGTCTTAAACAAAACATAGTGGGTGCTAAAAAGTTGTCAGAAATAACGGCCATAACATCGATGTTTTACTGCTCAACATCGATGTTTTGTCCAACAAATTTGAATTTTTGGACTAAAGGTAACTAAAACATCGATATTCTCAAACCCAACATCGATGTTATTTTGATTCTGTGTAAGAATCCTTCAAAGCTTCATATGAAGAACATCGATGTTTTAAATCCAACATCGATGTTATTTTGCTTCTGTGAAAAACGATTAAAGCTGACCATTGAAGAACATCGATGTTATGAAATCCAACATCGATGTTTTGCTTAAGTAAAGATGTTTTCAAATGCAACGGTCAGGAGAACATCGATGTTTAGGAAGCCAACACCGATGTTCTGAGCCTTCTGCCATTTCTTGGAAAATTCTTTGAGGGCAGGAACATCGATGTTTAGAAGGAAACATCGATGTTATTTTGGTTCGACAAAATCAAATTGAAACTGACCATTATGGAACATCGATGTTACAAATTGGAACATCGATGTTGTGACTAGTTTTAAAAGCAACGGTCACTAGAACATCGGTGTTTGGGATTCCAACATCGATGTTCTGAGCCGTCTGCCTGTTTTGAAGAATTGTGCAAAGGCAGGAACATCGATGTATAAATACACAACATCGATGTTCATGGCTCGAAAAACATTTTTATGCTTGGAAGTATGTTATGTTATGCATGAGCAAAATTCATCTTATTTTGAGCCAATGTCCTAGAAGAGTTGAGTGTTATACCTTGTTCAATTTATGAATCTAACTCTTCTTTCTTGGCTCTTCAATTCTTGTGCTCATTCACTTTCATCCTTTGCTCTTGAGTGGTTTCTTTTGCTTTGAGGATTGGTTTGACTTCATTTCTTTTTGCTTCATCTTTGTCATGATCTGAAATTGGTTTGTCAATTATCAAAACCTGTAATGAACTATGAGTTCTAACAAGGAGTTGATATTTTTCCTAAAAAAAAAGGAGGGTTTATGACAGTGTGAATGACAGCTCACTTGACAGCATTTATAATTCATGTTTAAATGATTAGAGATTATTGAGATTTCCAGTTGCATTTATTTCCGTGAAGTCAATGTTTAAGATTTTGCTTGAGGACAAGCAAAGATTCAAGTCTGGGGGAATTTGAAACACACAAAATCACACATACTTTGCAATATGTTTTAGAGTGTTTTGGCCTTGCATTTAGGGTTCATATCTTCATTTTGTTAATAAATTACCCTAGTTTATGGCAAATTTGATTTTACTAATTTAAGTTTGCTTTCAGGTGCAAATCAGTGCTTTTGAGAAGAAGTTCCAAAACAAAACACCAAGTTCAAAGAAGAATCAAAACAGCGTCCCTGACAGCTCCCGAGACAGTGTCTAATCTTTCCATATATTAATTAAAGCCTACCTATCAAGAAGCCACGTGGAAAGCGGGGAAAGTGACCTGAGCACCCCATGTGGACGAGCATAATCAGAGAGTTATGTGGGATCATTATTTTATTCATCAAAAGAGGGCCAACTCATTGGACAACACTTTCAATTGCTTTACAATAAAATAATGAGAACACTTTACATCATTATGTTTGGGAAATCAGAAAAGGACACATGGAATCTTCCTTTTGGTCTTAGTGGGAATATTTCTGGACAGTGGGAATGTTGGTGGACGAGAAAGTGGAATTTTATTTTATTATCTTGAGCACAGTGTGACCCACAGCGCACTGTCAGCACCTCTGAAGGGAATCTTTCCACCTCTGAAAAGCCAGTGGAAATTAAGTGGACACTCCTTTTGAATGTGCATAAAGAATGTATACCTGGATTATTCCTAGTGGACACTTATTTTAATGCCCAAAAGATGCTTTTAACCATCTATAAAAGAGGCATTCCATGGAGCAGAAATAGGGAGTGGGAGCAGAGCAAAATACACACCTACACACATTAAACTCCATACATGTCAGAAAGAGAGCTGTGAAGATCCCGTGGCAAATGAGAAAAGTCAACTTTTGTTCATATTTATAGTCAAACAGCGCTGTCAGCTACGCTGTTATCAGCACTGTTGGTTTGAAATCATGTTTTCTATTATTGTTATTGTTCTTTCTTCTTTTATTATGAGCTAAACCCTTCATCTAGGTCTAAGGGATGTAGCTATTGTTGATTTATCTAGTTGATTATTCGGAATTGGTTATTTTCATTTCGTTATACCTTGATTTATTCACAGTGCGCTTCACAGTGTTAGAGACTTGATCAACCTTTAGCACTATCCTAGATACCCGAGTGAAGGACTGAGAGGTGAAGTGAGGGGATTGGAAAATACTGTAATAAACCTTTAGTTTCTGATATCCGAGAGGAATCATAAGCTAATTGAGGTAATAAGCGCCTAACATAGAGCTCACAGCGCCCTAAACAGTGTTACACTAGCGAGAGCAGGTAACATGTGGTTAGGGTAGGATATAAGATTGCGAGAGCAAATTATATTATAAAAGGTTAGTTGCCCTTCAAGGTGGATGATTTGATAAACCAAGGATGAATAGTTACTAGATTATGAAGCAATAGTGAAGCCCGGACGACCTAGGTTAATTCCCATTTGAATCTTCTATATTTAAGCTTGTTTTCTTGCTTTGATTCTGATTTCAATTTACTTTCCGTGTTCAATCATCTCCTAATTCACTATTCTTTACAATTTCGATATTTTATCAGCTTATTTAATTGACAGTGCTAAGGACAGTGTTATAACCAGTCCCTGTGAATCGACGTTGTTGCTACAACGTACTGTTCACTTGCAGTAATTTGCACATCAGATGCCTTTAATCCTGGCCTCCTATAACGACTTGCTCTAGTGCTCCTCCCCACCAGATTTTTGCTCACCGGATTTCCTATTCAATCCCTTAACACTGCAACGAGTCACTCTTCCACCCGGACCTAGAAAATCATGGTCTGCTGTTGGGCTTGTAGTTCGAAATCATGATTTCAGAGTCGTGTGTATCCCTATTGATTGTCATCTAGCTGCTGCCAAGTCAACCTGGGTGGAGGTTTTTGTAGTGAGACTAGCCAACGGAATAATGTGGAAGTGGTGGCTCCTTGCCCAGTTGATGATCCTCCCATCTTATCACCTTATTCACCTGATGTTTTCTCTTGGAATGGCTTCCTGCATTGGTTTAATAGGGGCAAACATATTGTTGCTTGTAATCCTTACAACCCCGGGGAATGTTGTCTGATAAGGGAGCCACTAAATTTTGAACATGGATGGCTTACCGATAACTGCGTTCTTGATGCATTTGAAGGATGTTTGCGGTTGTTTCAATTAATTAGTTGGTATGCTGGCGAATCCAGCTATCGCGTAAGTATTTGGGAACTAGCAGACTATAATACAGCAGAGTGGAGGTTGAGATGTGAGGTGCCTTTAGGCCCGCAATTGATAGTACATTGTGTTCCTTCCAATGACTTCTGCAAATTGTATTTGCGGCCTTTGTGTTTTGATCCAAATGACAAGAACCTATTGTACATCTTGGCAACCGAGGAGAGAGTTTACTCATACAATTTGCAGAGTAAAGAGTGGAATTCCCTCAACTATTCTCCATTGAACACTATACACAGTGGTTCTCTACCGGACGGCAGCTCAGCGCTCCCTCTTATACTTCCCTGGTGGCCTACAACAATTCTTGCAGCCTACAACAATTCTTGAAGATATTGAAGAAGGCATGTCTTAATGAGGTTCTTCGTATGTTTGATTTCCAAATTTTGTCTTTCTGGCTAAAACAATATGTTTAATTAGATTGTAGATCAAATTATATATATTAGTGTCTTTCTATCTTTGGATATTTTTGTTTCTGATTTTATCATATTGTGTTGAAATCCCATTTATATACTATTGGAATTCTGGAGTGTTAAGAAAATTATTTGACTTGGAGTTCAGATTGTGACACTGTTTTAATTATTATCTTACTTGCAAGGTTTTTGGCTTGTTCCTTTTCTTTTGTCTAAATAATGTTGCGTTCCAAGTTATTTATAAGACTGTAAGGGTAAGCCTCTATGTCTTCCAATTTATTAGTTGCACCCTAGAAATTCTAGTTCTAAAAATTTTATTTTGACTTGGATTGTAGATTGTCCTTAGTGTTTTCTTATATATTGGGTGGCTTGGCTTCACTTTTGTGTCTGCAGCATTATTTTCTTGGTGATATTCATCCAGCCATTTTTTTCTTGAAATAAAGGGAATTTGATCCAATAACCTGGGATAACATATAACCTTATGTGTATAGAAAGTGAGAGAGAGAGAGAGAGAGAGAGAGAGAGAGAGAGAGAGAGAGAGAGAGAGAGAGAGAGAGAGAGAGAGAGAGAGAGAGAGAGAGAGAGAGAGAGAGAGAGAGAGAGAGAGAGAGAGAGAGAGAGAGAGAGAGAGAGAGAGAGAGAGAGAGAGAGAGAGAGAGAGAGAGAGAGAGAGAGAGAGAGAGAGAGAGAGAGAGAGAGAGAGAGAGAGAGAGAGAGAGAGAGAGAGAGAGAGAGAGAGAGAGAGAGAGAGAGAGAGAGAGAGAGAGAGAGAGAGAGAGAGAGAGAGAGAGAGAGAGAGAGAGAGAGAGAGAGAGAGAGAGAGAGAGAGAGAGAGAGAGAGAGAGAGAGAGAGAGAGAGAGAGAGAGAGAGAGAGAGAGAGAGAGAGAGAGAGAGAGAGAGAGAGAGAGAGAGAGAGAGAGAGAGAGAGAGAGAGAGAGAGAGAGAGAGAGAGAGAGAGAGAGAGAGAGAGAGAGAGAGAGAGAGAGAGAGAGAGAGAGAGAGAGAGAGAGAGAGAGAGAGAGAGAGAGAGAGAGAGAGAGAGAGAGAGAGAGAGAGAGAGAGAGAGAGAGAGAGAGAGAGAGAGAGAGAGAGAGAGAGAGAGAGAGAGAGAGAGAGAGAGAGAGAGAGAGAGAGAGAGAGAGAGAGAGAGAGAGAGAGAGAGAGAGAGAGAGAGAGAGAGAGAGAGAGAGAGAGAGAGAGAGAGAGAGAGAGAGAGAGAGAGAGAGAGAGAGAGAGAGAGAGAGAGAGAGAGAGAGAGAGAGAGAGAGAGAGAGAGAGAGAGAGAGAGAGAGAGAGAGAGAGAGAGAGAGAGAGAGAGAGAGAGAGAAATCAAAATCAACACAAGTTCCTTCATTGTATGCTCTAGCTTCCAAATGTTACAAAGAAAAAATAATGTTGGAGGAGATGCTGACAAAAGGAAATATGCTTGGTAGCCTGGGGAAAACTTGCCAAACTAAAACTAAATGGAGGTCTAGGAATTGAATCTATTTATTTTCAAAACCCGGCGCTCTTGTTTAAATTGATGTGGAGATACATCTCAGAGAAAGGCGACTCTGGTTCGGGGCAGGTTTGGCGTCAATTAATTGCTGGAAAATGTCAGGTGACATCTCTTGCTCCTCTTTTCCTTCTTTTAATCTGAATAAAGCTTCTGCTACTTGGAAGAATGTGGTTATGTATCATTCATCGATGAAGTTAATTTTGTTAATGGGGATGGAGCGAAGTGTAGTTTTTGGCATGATAATAGACTTCCTTTGTGGTGTTCTCAGATCAGTCCAACCTATGCTATTCTATTTGGTACAGGATCAAGATGCTAAGGTGTAGGATGTTATACTTAATTCCGATAATGGTTGGTTGTGGAAACCATCATGGAGACGTGTTCCTTTTCCTTGGGAAAATCAAGCCATTGCTGTAATCCAGGGATGATATAAAACATAAAACTATCTCCTGGGAAGTGTGATGAGTGGAGATGGATTGAACAAAAAGAGGGTGTGTACTCAGTCAAATCAAGTCCATCCATACCTTGTGCTTTTTTATTCAATAAGGAGGGAGGCGTGGGGATTCAAACAAGCGACCTTTTGGTCATTATGGCTCAGCTACTATGTCAAGTGACCATCTCAACAAAAAAACTTAAGCTGATGGTTGAGGAGGTTTTGATCTTTATTAATCTAACAGATGTTAGTACTTAATAATGCTAGGTTCTGTTAACTGGGCTGATGCAGCCTCAGTATATAATGTACTCTTCGTTGACCTGGTTTTCTTATCAATAATACATTGATCGTTAAATGTTACAAAATAAATGTCCACTTCTTTGCCATTCCTTCAGTGTGTGGCTAAACAATTATTGAGATTTCTGAAAAATAATAATAATAATAAATTATCGAGAATCAATTGCTCAATGGAAACAAATTGGACTAACCAAAGAATCATCATCGACCTATGCTACAAAACCATGAATCGCCGGCAACTTATAAAAGGGGAGAACAAGTTTTGCTTCAAAAGAGAAGGGGAGAACAAGTTATATGGTCTTTGGCTGTTTCCGGTCAGAGTATTTTTTTAATAGATAGTAGTGGCTCTGCACTTTGGAAGATCAGCTGGTGGAGGAAGCAACTTTTGATTTTGGTCCATTTGGCTTGCGCGAAATAACCTGATTTGCAACGCCAAGGAGCCTAATTGGGACTACATCTTCGACCTTACCATAGCTAGAGCCACCTGGTGGATTAGAAGCATCCATCCGTCGTTCCATTACTCACCCTTCATGGTGATCTCTAATGCATCCTTCATCAAAGACTGGACGAGAAGAACCACCACTATTATGTAGTTATAATCATTCTCTGCATTCTTTGTAATCTATCTCTGCTTTCTAATTCTTCTGGCTTCTTTTATCCTTGTCTTGTCTAGCCAGAAGCTTGCTGGTTATTCCATCCATTCTCCTTATATGCTTGTAAATTCTCTTTATTAATATCAAGTTTTATCGATTAGCATCAAAAAAAAGGAAGCAATTTTTGATTAGGAAGCTTTCCATCCAAAACCAGCCAAGTCATCTTCTAGATGATTACTAGGTAGTTACCCCGGGCGTTGCTGCGGGATTTCTGCTTAAGCTATAAATTGATGTAGTAAGGAAAAAAAATGATAATTCAAATACTTTAACATAATAATTATATATATTTTTATATCCTTTGGTATAATGAAATGGGATAATGCCTATCCTAAATCTAGGCTACTTACCAAGATGGACAACTCAAGTGATAGTAAACACAAACTAAATAACAAAATTTATGTCTATAAAATAAAATAAGAGTATAGTCATTTTAAAAAAATATTGGGCCTATTTTTATTACATGAGCTATTAACTGATGATATGCAGTTTACAACAACAATACATTTTAGATATATAAAACATATAGAACAAAAGTGTATAAGTGTTCTAATTTTAATGGAATTTGTTAAGAATAATAAGATACTTTTAAGAAAAAATCAACTCTAAACCATTTATGTTTTATAATTAATACATACTTTGAAAGAAGAATTCACATCAACAAAAAGGTAAAGAAGGTAGATCTCAACAATTATTTACACTTGAAATTCAAGGGGAAGAACAAAATTTTTAGATGAAGATATATACACGTTGTTTTTTACAAACTGTCTTTTAGACTGAATAATACATGATGGAGCTGGTACTTTTATGTATCTCGTCAGTGACAATTGGTCATATTATTTTTTTGCATTCATTTATACATTAATGTATAAACATAATGGTTATCTAATACAATAAATTTATGAGCAAATATGGTCGATTGACAGCCCAACTCCCCATAGTGTCTATTGGGAGTGAGCTTCTACGTATTCATAGAAGTCTAATTTACAAAGGTCTTCGGAAAGGGACAAAACTCAAACTCACATGATGTGAAAAGTTTTTGCGCAAAAAAAACTAATGTCAGATGATAACCCATAAATTAAGAGGCCTGTATAGTACGTACATAAATTAATCAACGCAAATTTATGAACAATTCCAGGACATGAGGGTAGGATAGGTAGTTGACTCGGAATAAAGAAGATAAAATAATAAGCATGAGGTACAAATGACAAATTGGGTATTTTATCTCTTCTTTGCCAACTCTAACCCATCACAGGACATTGGTGTTCAATTTTTTTTTGATCCACATTGGTGTTCAATTAAAAAAATAGATTCAAATAAATTCTTATCAGAGGGAAGAAATAAATTTTATTTAAAGGATGGGCAACTTTCCTTTTCATTTTTTATTTTCTAAAAGTTGAAACTATTCTAGCATAAAAAAAAGTTGAAACTATTGGACGTTCAGACCAAGAAAAAGTAAATTGAGGCTTCATATGTGATCCTAATTATGTTCCACATGCAAAGAAACATTGCGCTCAATATAAACTGTAAAAAAAAAAAAAAGAAAAATGTAAAGTTAAGTAATATGAAACATGTGTTGTCTCATGCAATACTCTGAGTATAAAAGTAATACATTATTTCTAATGTAGATATTGTTAAGAAAATATAATTTTCTAGAGAAATAAAAAATTTTGGATGCCTTTGATATACATTATAGAATAAGAATAAAATTAGTGAGAGACAATCTCATCTCACAATCTCATTTTTTTAAGGATAATGATCTTGATTGGAAGCAATATTAAACACTTTCTTCAACTCTAAACTTGGAGTGACGGTACAAATCTTGAAGTTCCATTTCCTCTATGCTTCCTACAATACAAACTGATATCATATAACATAATTGAAAATCAAGTTAAGTGGTTGAAAAATGCATTCAACACATGTGTTTGCTTTTGTTGAGTTCCCATAACGTGGCAATCTATCATTATCTTGTAATACACAATCTCTTAGTAGATAAAAAAGAATATTTCTAGACAGATTGCACCATATCGTGTGGCATTCAGCAGATGTGTTCGCTTCGGTTGAGTTTCCATAACGTGACAATCTCAATCATACTAATCGATCCCGGCCTGGCTGGTTCGACCAGTTGAACCGTGACCCGAAACATATTTTGAGGTTTAAATGTGTTGAACCGGATCTACAATTGAACCGTGTAAAACTCGCTGACCCGGCCAGTTTAGTGGCGACCCGATTGAAACGATGACACAGTCGGGTCAATTCTAAATCACAAAACACAAAAAATTTAATTTTTTTCAATTTTTACATAAAATTGTGTTATTTAATGAAAATGAGAATTTATATTTATTTTTTATTATCAAAATATAGATAAATATTAATATATATAGATTAAAATAATTAATTAGTTAATAATTATTATTCCGAATTAATTATATTAAAACCCTGGTTCGAAACTAGTTGGACCACTGAACCGCGGCCCACGACCTTTTCAAGGTCTTTGTTTGGACTGGGTCTGATATCTATACTCTCAATCATGTAATACACAATTTGTTAAGTAGATAAAAAAAAATAACTAGACGACCAAAACAAATAATAATTAAACAAAGTAAGGATAATTTTGTCAATTCAAAAAAAAATTTAGGCCAATTTGTCATTTCACTTCATCCGACCCTTCCCCCGACCCTTCCCCCGCGCTTTGCCGCGGGATTTTGGCTTTCTAGCATCCTGGCAGAATAGCACAGTACTGTTATAGTTAAGATTATTGTCATTAGTCTGTCAAATAGAGAAGCAGCGCAGTCCAATCCCAAATTATTTAATTCTTTTTTCCAACAAAATTAACGAAAATATAGGCATTGTAACCAATAAAACAAATGATATTGCAAACATATATGACTAATGCCTCTAATATTGTTTCGTCAACTATGTTAATCTGGTATTTCCTTCAAGATGTTTAGAAGCCCAAAACTTCTTTGTCCACAACTGCTAGTTCTGTTGTTGCTCTTATATATGTTAGTTGCAAACCAACAACTCTGTTCTCTCTTCCATTGAGACCGACCAACAATAAAGGGGCTATTGTTGCCTCCCGAAACAGCGAGCTAGTGGCATCGACAACCTTCCTTGTCTGGTTTGATTAGTCTTTGAGGGCGTAAGACAATGTAAAAATCCATAGAGCTATAGTAATCACTGGGAGCTGCTGATCCAAATTCATTGTTGATATGGAGAACACAAACTTTATAAACAAAGTATTATATGAAGAGCATTGCCTATATCACTAATGCTAAACAAAAAGACAGAAAATCGAAAATTATTACTAATGTTAAATAGAAAGACAGGAACTCAGAAACTTTCTTTTCTTTCCTAGAGTCGAGTTAATCGAACCGCCAGGGATTTTGGGAAATTATAAAAGTGGAAACAAAGGTGAGAAGTAGTGAAGCCAATGGAAACCATTTTGTTGTTTTGCAATTACAGATTGGAAACGATAAACAAATAGGTAAATTATATATAAAAAAATGCATTACCTTATCCCTCTTTCATGAAAAAGGGAATATCTTTCTTGATCTTTCTCATTACCTCTCTTGAATTTAAATGTTTAAAAAGTAATGATCGACCATCACGCAAAGAAGGAAGAAGAACGGCAAGCCTGAAGAAAGAAAAACAGAGGTGAAATAGAAAGAAACAAAAAAAGAGGAATAGGATTGGCTCACTTGCAGGCTATAATAATGACTACAGAAGAGAACATGGAGATAGAGGAGGTCATGGGAGGCAGTAAAAAGGATATTAAAGAGGCCCAAATGTTTCAAGGCAGCATCAAAAGGCAAAGATGAGGGGAGACAAAAGGCTTTGATTGGAAAATGAAGGAACACTTACATGCACTTTATGTTTTGTCTATCTTACCGATGTGCATGACATACAGGTTGGGAACGCCGTGATTGAGAAACGCTATCGAGAGTTTGGTTTGGTCCAACAGCACAACTGGTCAGTGATCTTCTCTCTTTTTCCTATTAGGCAGCTCATGTAAATTCTTAAGGTAATGGAGAAAGAAAGAAGTGGTAGGTAAAAGAGTGGGTAAGTGGGGGGGGAAGAAGATGCAGAAAACGGCACTTATTGGCTAAGGAGAATTTTGGTCCACAATTATATCTAGGTGTTGATGCTTATCAATCGCAACTCATCTTGCTTTGGCCAGGTGTGTCATTGACAAACAATGAAATTTAATATCCTAACCGAACCAACTTGATTAATAACATATGTGTTATGTGGGTTTCTTATCTTTAAAAGCAATAAACATTCGGGTAAAAAAAAGCAATAAACATTAATAGGCAAAATAAAACGACATGAACTGTCCGCGTGTTGTATCGGTAGAATTAAGGTCAGTTGTGGAATTAACAAATTATTAAGGACAAATATATAAATTCACTTGGCCTTGGGAGCAGTGTTATCAGAACCGGACCGGCCATAGAACCGTTGAAGGCTGCGAATCAAGTACACAAATTGAAATTAACATTGTTTAGACTTGGTCAATATCCTGTATATTTGAGTTGGCGTCAGATGGCGCAAGTTGGAAGCACTGTTCTTTGTATGATTGAGAAGATAGAGGTCCGGTGGGACTACAAAAACACCAAGGTCGAGATTGTTGAATAGTAATGTGGTGTTTTGAATCCCACATCTATTAGAAAATGGGAGTGAGGGGTTGGAAAAGGCTATAAATAAGACCCCTCACATCCCTTTGGAATCATTCCAAAATTTGAGTACATTGTATCCTAACAATTGTACTAACTCTTCTCCTATTAAAAGAGTAGTGCTCCGGAGACATAGGCAAAATTAGCCGAACTCCGTTATCAATTTTTGAGTGTGTTCTTCTTTTATTATTCCGCCTTTATTTTCTGCATTTGTTTATTTATTTAGTATTCAACATTGGCCGGCTAAGCCTGTGAATACCCGACCCAAAATCATTTGGGCCTATTCACCTATTCCTTTCACCTTCTTCCTCGGGTCAATCCCACATCATTGGAGTCGCCACCTAAGTTTTATTAGGGACAAAATTTAGGAAAAACCCTCAAATGACTCCTTAGGCAACATGGTCATGGAGAACTAAGGATATGGGATCGGGGGTTCGTCACGGATGGGAAGGTGTTAGGCACCCATACATGTTGGGTTGAAATCTTGTGCAATCAAAGAGAAAAGTGCGCCTTGTGCAAGTGTGCAAGTATGCAAGTGTGGAAAACAAAGAAAGGGGGGAGGAAAAGACTTGGCTTGCATCCCGTTTATGAGACCGAGACTACCTATGTACTCGAGTGA
This sequence comes from Turnera subulata, assembly GCA_028386065.3. Lineage (NCBI taxonomy): Eukaryota > Viridiplantae > Streptophyta > Magnoliopsida > Malpighiales > Passifloraceae > Turnera > Turnera subulata. The sequence goes on along the minus strand of JAKUCV010001018.1, from coordinate 6,898 downwards.
TCGGGGTCAAAGCCACGTATTTCTAAACAAGGCACACAGTGGCCACTTACATCATCAAAAGCATCAGCAATCAATCAGCCAGAATCAATCAAAAAAAGGGTTTAAGATTACCTTATGAAGCCCTCCTCTAGCTCCTTGCAATGGGTCGAGTTCCACACCCACCTTCTTGCCACTCCTTAGCTCTATGGTTGGTCCTCTTCTTGATTCCTCCTTGCTAGGCTACTGCTTGATGCTCCCCACGAAAATCTTCCAGAGTTTCTGCCTTAGAAAATATTTCTAAACTTGGAGAAGTAGAGTTTCTCCAAGCAAGAAGAGCTTATGGGTGTGTATGTGAGAAAGATTGTGTGTGCTTTGAAATGTGTGTGAGGGGTCCTATTTATAGTACTCTGGGAAGCCTAGGGGCGTGGACCTACTTAATGGTGAAGATTATGCCCGAAAATCTGGTTCAAAACCGCGTAGGATCAAAGAAGAAACAAAATCTGGAAAAATCGGGGATTCTGGAGGGTGGTGACCACCACTGCTGGCGGTCTTGTGTGGATGCCCGCCGGCAGCCGGCGGTCTTTGCGAGATGGCCACCGGTCGCCCCGCATTTCACCCGTTCTTTCCTTTTCGAGCCCCCAATCCCCCTATTTCAGGCCTGATTCGATCCTACCGCATAATCAACCCCTAATTTACCAAGAATCGTTCAATTACTTGATCATTACTCCTCCAAATCATTCCATAATTGATTGATTACACATTAACACCTATTTAAGCCCAAAATCATGCCAAAAACACCATATCTACTTAAATGATAATCAACTCTGATTTTCCACGAAAATCAGAGCTAAAAGTGATCTGCAAGAAATGTGTTAATGGGCTGGACAAACTCTGGAGAATAATTAATTTGGACCCTTAAACCCATTCCTAACCCAAGAATAAATCATCTCATTATCATTGGGTAAAAACAAATAAAAAGGCCCAAATATATTTTAATGCATATAAACCTTATCATATGTTTTATCCTAAGGTTAAATCATCTCATTAATCCTAGGATTTAAGTGCATAAAGGTTTATGTCATCAAAATACATTAATTCTACGAAATTAAAATTCATATCATGCTCGAACCTTGGATCAAATCATCTCATTGATCCTAAGTCTACACATGTACAAAGTGTAATTTAGTAAAATTTTCGTAGGTCAAATTTGGGTGTTCACTGATGCCCCTCGTTGATGAGTCCTTATGAATTAAGAACGAAACAACGTCAGAGAAGAACAACCAAATTTGAATGATTGATGCATATGGTGTGTGTTATGGCTTGGAGCATCCCATGCTCCACTCAGGGAATCATCTCATCCCGAAGGTTTGAGGGGCTGGCCCTTGGTTTCTAGGAATCATCTCATCCTAGATTCTCGGGAATCATCTTATCCGGAGATTTGAGGGGCTGGCCCTCGGTTTATGGGAATCATCTCATCCCATATTCTCGGGAATCATCTCATCTCGAGGTGTTAGGATCATCTTATCTATCGGGTCGTTGGCCTGACCGTCTTAGTCTGGGTGCTACCTCATGTCGAGGTTTGTGAACTTCATCCTATGTTTACCTCATGCTGAGGTTCATCTCATGTCTGGGTACTACCTCGTGCCGAGTTTTGTGACCTTCATCCTATGTCTAGGTGTTACCTCATGCTGAGGTTTGTGCATTTCATCTTGGGTGTTACCTCATGCCGAGGTTTGTGCATTCCACCTTATGTCTAGGTGTTACCTCATACCGAGGTTTGTGAATACTGGTATTCGGTTTTCGTCTAGTCTCTTCATCTCATCATTTGCGAGAACAGGGTTCCCGGCTTCTGACTTGTATGTCTCAAGGTCGACTCATTCTCAAAGTTTGCAAGGGCTGGATGCCTGGCTTACTGGATCTCATATTTAGACACCTAGGTCTAAACCTCTCACGGCTAGGTTCTTTTCCTTTCTGGTTCTACTCATGTCTGGACACCTGGGTCCGGATACCTCACTTCTCTCTTAACTGGGATTCTTATCTCTCGGGTTTGCAAAGACCGGGTCTTTGGCTTTGACTTGGCTCCTTCATCTTCTCCTTTGATTGGGTTCACTCCTCTCTGGTCTCTCTCATGACTAGGTCTGTTAGGTTAGTTAATCTGGATTCCTTCATCTCTCTTCTAATTGGGCTCTCTCTTCTTGCGGAGACTGGGTCTACGGCTTTGACTGGGCTCTTTCATGTCTATGTTCTTTCCTGTCTGGCCTCTGATGGCTAGGTTCTCTAGTTTTGACTTGATCCCATACCTCTCTTCTAACTAGGTTTACCTCCCAAGGTGCAAAAATTGGGTATTCTATTGACTGGGCTCAATCATCTCACATCTCTAGGGCTCCCCAAATTCGAAGCAGGCCTTCTCTCATGACTCGGTCAACTAGACACCTCACATCCCTAGGTTTGCAAAGACTAGGCCTTTGGCTTTCAACTGGACTCACTCTATGCAAAGCTCGGGCTTTGACTATTGACTGGGCTCTTCTTTTGCAAAGGTTGGGCTTTGGCTTTTGGCTTCTCTCATCTCTCAGGTTGGCTAGATTTCTTCCTTTGCAAAGGCTGGGCTTTGGCTTCTAATTGTGTTCTCCTAATTGAGTTCATTTCCTGTCTCCCGGGTCTTGGGCTGGATGTGTCTAGGCCCTCTCGATATCGCCTCACAGGTTATCTCATGGTTGGGTTTGACTAGATATCTTGTGCTCTCGGGGTTATATCACGACATCACGGGTTTGAAAGAAATGTCTTACAATCGGGTTGCACGGATCTCATGGTCGAATGTTGCTCCCTAGTCTTGTTCTCTCATCCCTTAGTGAAAGGTGAAGGGTGCCGCCTCATTGTCTGGATCTCGTGCCCCTAGATTGCCTAGTTAGATGTGTTGTGCCCCTTGAGACATGCAAGTCGAAAAGTGGGAAAGGATGCCCCTAATATCCCATCACGAGGGTTAGTGTGCTCCAGTATATGTTAATCAAACAAAATGGGGTACTATGCCCCTAGTCCCAGATTTTCTGCAAAGTAAAAACAGTGGACCCATAAATGATTTCAATTCAAACCATGTACCCCGTTATTTAGGACCCAAAAATATGCATACGGGGTTTGATTTCAGGGAAAAGGTTGTTTCGGTGTGCGGGACGAAGAATCGAAGAGGGAGCTCGTATGGGAGGTGGTGGTCACGTATGGAAGCCCGCTAGCACGTGGCGGCCATGCAGGGATGACCGCCAGGGCTGGCGGTCTTCACGCCATGACCGCCGGCTCATTGGTGGATTTTAAAAGCCCCTTCCTACTTCTTTCTTCTCTTAGTTCGCTTAGGGCAACTCTAGAACCCGAAATCCTCTCAATTTCTCTTTTCCTATTGTCCCCAAAACACCTCAACACAATCCCCCATCCCTCTCATCTTTATCCATGGCATCATCATCATCAAATCTTCCTAAATTGCGGGAAGAAACCATGAGGAAGTATCATCCAAAATCCAATCCGGAGGAGAATCCAAGCTTGCTGTTGAAATCCCCGGATAGGCACATCTCTTCTCGTCTCCATGAAGTCTAAGTAAGTGATTTCTAAACCTACAAACCCATTAGATTCTCACTTTGATTGATTTTTAAGTGTGTGCCCATGTGCCCCTTGAATCCGAATTCGTGTGGTGTATGTTGTATTTGGATGCTTAGGAATGCCCCTAGGATGTCTATAATGCTTTTCCCTATGTTTATTTCCTGCCCAATTTGAGGGATTAGGGTTCTTGATGAAGTTTGGAGATTCCGAATGGCTCGGGTACTGTTTTGACATTGTGAATACATAGGGTTGATGTTGAATGACTAGGTATTGATGGGCTTGTTCCAATTTTGGCCAATTTCAAACTTTACTGGGGCGGTTTTTTTTGTAACTTTCCTATGTTTTGACCTGTAAATAAAACTGTGCCATGGTGTTGGAATGCATGATGCAAATGTGTAATCCCATCCCTATGATACATGTCTCGATATGTGCGGCCTGGATTTGATCTTGCTTAGCTCGGGTTGGCGCGGGCATTGACTTTTTTTGGTGTATCCATGCAGGACTCGAAGGAGAGGAAACGGAATCACGCCGGGACTAATGCTCGAAATCTCATCCTTGATCATGTGAAAAAGAACAAGCCTGTTCAAAACATCATCAGGAGAGTCAGGCTGTGGGTTTTTTTTGTACTTTCCAAGGGGACAAAGTTGATCTTCAGGTTGTGTCAGCACTAGGCGAGAGGTGGTGGGATACTACCAATACCTTTTATCTTGCCTATGACGAAATGACAATGACTCCTTCGGACTTCACTCACATCACTGGGTTGTTGTTCCGAGGTGACCCAGTTATCTTCGACCAGCAATTAGCTCTTGATCGATTTCAGGAATTGGTGGGACTTGCCCCTAACTAGGTCCGTACATGTGAGGTATCACCCAAATGGCTGCAGGACGCCCTATTGGACCCTCATTACCCTGGGACTACTGAGTAAAGTACTCGAGGTTTGATATTGGCAAGCATGAGCAGGTCCCTTTTTGCTTTTGGTAGCGATCGAGTTCGATGTGACCTATTGGCATCACTTGTCCACTTAGATAGTCCGAGGATCGACTGGGCTTCGGCAGGTTTTGCGAATGCCTACCGAGAAATGTCCAACTTTTCCCGGCTTTCACTCTTGTCTTTCCCTACCACACCTAGTAGTCTCTTTATTTATTCGTTTACCCGGATGACCTTTACAGGTGTGGGGTCAAGAGTACCTTGGGCTATCTGCTTCGAAGTTGCCGTCGGGCGAGAAGGCATGGCCGGTCTCCCTTCGCTGGGGTTCCCCGAATCGTGGGACTAGGAGTCATGCCCATGACCGAGTGTGGTCCTGTCTTTATATAGATTATGTCGCCATATCGGGCAAGGTACCCTTCTTTCTTTGTCTTTATATCTCCTAGAATTTTTGCAGTTAAAAGAAATCCCGTTCGGGCACTACTATCTTACTGAACACCCATTGGCAGGTCCAATTTTCTCCCTTCGCAGCATACCAGGACAGATTGGAAAGGTTTGATTCTCCGACCTTAGTAATGGATCATTGTCGGTGTTTGATAGAATATGGCGGTATGGTGGTGTGGTACCTCAGGGACTGCGTTTGTGCACAAACCATAGAATTGCCTTGCATACCTCCTGATCCGCCGCTCTCCATGCAAAATATTAATGTACGGGGCCAAGCCGCCGAGGGCGACTACTTGGATCATCATGCTAATGACTTGACTCTCCCTAGTGACTATTCTTCCTTCAACAAGACCCACTTGACGCCGCCGTTGACTACCCCAGAGGCAGGAGGATCAGTGACTAGTGCTGGTCCGTCTCGTCAGAGTTCCACCCCACGAGGGAAAAAAGGCACCGGGGCATCTTCTTATATGTCTGGTCCTATTCTTCCGGCATGTGAGGCCACTTATGAGACTTTTGATGACTCGTATAGGCGTTGTCAAGTTCCTTTTTCTGAGGATCTTCCCCCTGACTTTCCACCATTCCCTGCTGACATTACCACGGTATCTTCCTGACCATCGCCTTGAATATCTTCTTTCTTCCCATCTCCTATGGTTTGGTCTTCCCAATGTAATAGGTCCCAGCTGCTGAGGTTTCTCGACTATGGACGTTGCTCGGGCGGGCCAAGGCTACTCTGACAGCTCAAGCCATTCGGATACGAGAGTTGACTTCCTGTGTGAAGGAGGGAGGGTTTACTCGCCCTCTGCCATTGCCTTGGGATCCCATCCTTCTAGGCCTTTTGTGCCTTCTCCTTCCCCTCAACCTACCCCTCGTCCTACCGACCCTATCTCGGGTGATTCTGAAGATACTATTCAGGAGTGCACCCGACCGGTTCGCCAACCCAGGAGCAAGAAGAGACGGTCTTAATGAATACATGTACGCTTTGTTATCTGGGTGTGTGTGCTTTGATGGGGCTATTCCTCTTTTCCCTACGTATGCATGCGTGTCCTTCGTGTCTAGACACATGTACTTTGAGGATTCTACCCTTTTTTCCTATATGCATGTGCGCGTGTTCTAAGTTCTAGACTTATGTACTTGGATGGGATTACTGTTTGTTTTATGTGCATGCACGCTGACTTTCCCATCCATGAGATACAAATATGTATGTAATTTTCGAAATTCACCGAGCCATGAGTGTCGGGATGAGTTAGGTATTTAGTTCAGTGGGTTTCCACAAGGTCATATGAGACACAGATCTCCCTTTGTTGGTGCATATCACAAGGAATGGCTTTGAAGTAGAGATTTCCATGAATCGTGAGCATGCCCCGATCACTTTAAACTCCATTAGCCTTAACTTTTACCTAGGTCGCCCTTTCGGGTTTTCAACCTAGTAGGCGTGTCCTAACTTTTGCCTAGATCGCCCTTTCGGGTTTTCTGAAACACCCGTGTCCCAATTTAACAATAAAATACTTAAACACAAGGAAATTACCAAAATACCCCTGAAACCCGGGACACGAAATCCGATATCAAAAACATTATCCAAAATTCTTAATAAAACGAGATGTCATAAAGAACAAAACAATCCGGCTTAACAAGCCACAAGACAACCCGGCATCCTGCCGAAACATCATCAATATCAAATCCCGGCAACCCGCCGATAATGTAATCAAAATCAATAGTGACATCTCAAATAAACCCAATGCAGCGGAAGTTAAGATAAAATAGCAAAAGTATATGATATGCATGCCGGCTCTATGGATCCAACCGGGAAATGAAGCACAGCTACCTGCTGGGATATCCACGTCCGTACTCCGGGAAAAGAAGAAAGAGACGGCACGCTATCTATGAGTCTGAAAAACAACGTTGGCGATTATGTGAGTCGCCTACTCAGTGAGCAGTATAAATCTAATTATGTAGGTGTGCAGAACAA
>JAKUCV010001017.1:0-33656 GCA_028386065.3 Turnera subulata | reverse complement strand
GATTGAATGAGAACATGAAGGAGGTGGTCAATAAGGAAATTCCTCAACTTCTTTTTAAGCCACCATGAACAGCACACGCTGTATGGTGTCCAGCTACAAGACGTAAAAGAAGCGCTGCTCGGGAGGCAACCCGAGGTAAGTATTTATTTTTCAGTACATCCCATTAGTTTTATTTTTGCTTTTGTTTTTGTTGCTGTTTTCGCAGCCATAAAAAGTATAAAAACCAAAAAAACCATAAAGACAGGGGCACAGTGACAGGAAGCAGCGTGCACTGCTAGTGCAATATACCGAATTCAGCAAAACAAAGAAGCATACTTGACCTTACTTTTGCATACCCCTGCATCCATGCATTTCATGTTTCCATTCAAGTTTGGGGGAGTCCTTCCCTCTTTGTTTTGTTTTTGTTTTTATGTATTTTGTACTATATTTCTGCCCCAGTGAGGACACTGTGGATTTTAAGTTTGGGGGAGGCAAAAATTGGCATTTCTGTGTTTGTGTTTATGTTTATGCATTCTGTGCACGGCCAATTGATTGTTGTTATGTATGCTGCTGGAATTTATTGCGCCTTCTCGAATTTATTCGCTGAAGCAGCATGCTGCAGCGCACATTGTTGTTTCACCTGTTGCGATTTCCTGATGATTCTTAAATTTAACACCTGATAATCATTCAAGTTCAGTATGGTTTAGTTTGTACAGGATGAGAAAATCAAAATCACTTGGGAATAGTGACACCAACGAGGTAACTTGTGCCAATTGCTCTTCTTTAAACTTTACAGTGCCCACTGTCAGCTATCTTAGAACCGATTCTCATTTTCTTTTGAAGCGAAATTTTTAGCATATTGGTATAATTGAGGAGATGATATAGGCATTGTTTGCTGAGCTTAACATGACCTTTTATCTTACCTGTATCATAATTTCCACTTGACAACCCCTTTGAGCCTAGATTGATGGTCAAATTTATTTTCACATACTCACACCATCATACCTGAGCTGTTTGAGCCTTGCATGACCATCAAAGTGCTTTAAAGCACGCTATTCTTCAAATTATAGCCCGACCCTGTCTGTTTGCCTTCCTGGTTCTAACTTTTAGGTTGACAACGTCGTGACAGCACCCGCTGTAAGGTGAAAACACAAGGACTTTGTCGAGATATTAAATGGAGCTTTGTAATTTAAGAACATGGAGACGAGTGATGTACTGTAATGTGATCAAGGGAGTAGTTCAAAATGAAAAGAAAAAAAATGGAGAGAGAAATAAAAAAATCAAAGAAAAAGAAAAAAAAAAACAAATCTCTCTACACTCTCTTGATAAGTCTTTTGCTCTCATTATCTCCTGCAACTCTAATTGTGCTCCAAAGGTTCATAAATTCTTGGTTCGAACATTACTTTGAAGAAGAAGCTATCCTAAGTTAGGATTTTGGAAGGTAAGCAGTTTTTGTTATCCATCTAATTCCCTTCTTTTGATTAGCCTCAAATTGACCCCATTACAAGACCAAGAAAGACCTTTTGATCCTTGACTATGCTTTATGCTCATTAGTTGAGATTGAAAATTTGAATTGGCTTATAAGATGGTTGATTAGTTTGGGTACTTATCTCTTTGCAATGGCATAAGAAGCTTTGAAGGTTAAATGGCTACCACTTTGATTTTCTTTTGATCATCTCTGTGCTTTCTGAACTTTGTTGAATTAGAACTGATAATTTTTTTTCCATTGAGACAATTCAGGATTTCTGACAGCGGAAGCTGTTGTGTGTGTGAAAGGTGCTGCTGATGTGTTTTAGTTTCGAGATGGCAGTTGTAATTTCCTGCTGCATCATTTTCGTTGGGATGAAGTTTAGGTTTTGCTTGGGGACAAGCAAAGGTTCAAGTTTAGGGAAATTTGATGAGCATGAAATTACACACTTTTACAGCATGCACTGTAGTCTTTTGGCTTTGCATTTAGCATCCATTCATGCATTTAGATAGGAAATCACTTGCTTTTACACCAAATTCTACTTTTCTAGCTCTTGTTTGCTTTCAGGTGCAATTAGGTCCTTTTTGGAGTGGATTTTGACAATGCTGGCCCGAAAACAGCAAGGCGCTGTTGAATGCCCAGTTCCAGTTCAAACAGCACTAGCGACAGCGCCCAGATGTTGCCTGACAGCGGCGCTGGCGTCAAAGTCCCGATTTTTTATAATTAATTTGGAGACTTGCGCCTAAATTCAAGGAGATTTTATTGAAGATCACGTGGACACTCCTTGGAAGGAAAGGAGACCTTTTGCTGCTAGGTTTTGAGAAGAAAACTTATTTTCCAAGACTTAGGGTTTTATCAAAGACTTCGTTCTCTATAAATAGAAAAGAATAAAACCCTAAGAAGAGAGCCTTTTGGCCCATCGACACACTCTTTTCTCAGCAACAAAAATTCATCTTTCAGAGCAGGAGAGAGAGGAGAATTCGTCTGAAGCAAAGTGAAGACCTTTAGATTTTTATTCGACAGCATGTCGCTGTTGCTATCTATTGCTGTTTTTAGTTTCTTCATGAACTAAATTCCTTAATCTAGGTTTATGGGATGTAGCTACAGTTATGTTTGAGTAATAATTCGTGTTTTGGCTTCTATTATTCGTTATTCTTTGATTTGTGTATGGAGTGCTTAACAGCGCATGCGGCCTGATCACCCTCTTGTGCACCTTAGATGACCTAGCGAAGCACTGAACAGGAGAAGTTAGGAGATCTGATCGTTCCATACACAACCTCTATCCTAACTGTTGTCGAAAGAGATTTTTAGGGTAGTTGAGGATCCAGCACCTAGTACAGCGCCTACTGCACCTTAGGATAGGCAACACTGGCGAACAGCAGGTTGTTCGGGACTAGGGTAGGTCTACAATAACAGTGAACAACTGGTTATAGATGATATAGGCTAGGGAGCCCTACAAGGTAGACGAATAAATTAGCCAAACCATAGTTTTATTACTTAGACAGCACCCGCTGTAGTGAACCCCGGACAACCTAGGTTTCTTTATTACTACATCACCTCACCAGTACACGTTGTCTCTTTTTTTACTGTTTATTTACTTAATTTCCTCTGCCTATTACTCTCACCAATTCGATATTTTATTTACTTGTTGTTTTATAGCCTTGACGAATAAATTAGCCAAACCATAGTTTTATTACTTAGACAGCACCCGCTGTAGTGAACCCCGGACAACCTAGGTTTCTTTATTACTACATCACCTCACCAGTACACGTTGTCTCTTTTTTTACTGTTTATTTACTTAATTTCCTCTGCCTATTACTCTCACCAATTCGATATTTTATTTACTTGTTGTTTTATAGCCTAATCGATCGAAAGCTCTAAGGCCAGTGTTATTTCGCAGTCCCTGTGATTCGACCTTGTTTACTACAGCAACGCTGTGCACCTGCAGCCGGTTTTGCACGAACATCTAATTTGAGTCCCATGAAACACCGACGACCCCAACATCTTTTCTTCATATAATGGAAAGATTCAAAAGTAATCAAGGCATTATCCGTAATCAACCTGCCAGGTACAAAAGCACTCTGCTCCTCACCGATTAACTCCAGTAAAATAGTCTTTAGCCTGTTTACAATGGTTTTAGTGATGATTTTAAAGACTACATTGCACAAGCTGATCGGTCTGAATTGGCTACAAGTCTCCGGGTGTTTAACTTTGGGAATAAGAGTAATGAATGTATGATTAAGGGAGGAGGGGTCAGCTCCATCATTCCAAACATTCAAAACCATAGAACACACATCATCACCAACAATACCCCAAAACTTTTGAAAGAAAAGTGGAGACATACCATCTAGTCCAGGTGCTTTCAGAGGATGCATTTGTTGCAAGGCCTTATAAACATCACTGTGGGAAAAAGGTTGAGCCAAAATTTCTTGCTCAGCAACCTCCACTGGAAAACAGTGTTGTTCAGCTCCAGTAAGAACGGTATTCGAGTCTTTCTGCTTCTTACTCCCCACTACTCCCTCAACCTCCATAGTCTCAGCAGAAACACCCTTCCTCTTGACCAAACCCGGACCTGAGATAGTCACTCCTGAAAAATCCTTTACTCGTGCATGCCTCTTCCACTTACGACCAACCTGAGAGCCATAATCTGCAGCGGCAGTCAAATTGTCTGCCCCAGATGAGATAATGGGGTAAATTTGATTTGTTGGGACCGTAGGAGATAAACCTGACATACAGCACGCACCTCTCTCGCCAAAACTGAAGCCCCCAAGAGTAGACAATAAACTACGGCTGTTAGAATTGGCCGAAAACTGATCCACCCTATCATAGTGTAAGGTAGATGGCTCCTTAAGACTCTACGTAGCAGATCCACCTACCTCCTTATTAATCTCATTAGGGCGACTCCCGAAACCACTGCTCTTCGATGTCAAGACAATATATGGATTCAGAGTCAGAGAAACCCGACTAGGAAAGACAGACTCTTGTTCTCCAAAACCCGTTTGATCAGAACTAAACTTTAAAGGGGGAGCACACTACCATTATTAGCTCTGATGGAGATACCAAAGGATTGGACTTGCTCCACCACTGACTCCAAGGCACGAGTAGGTGTCCAACACCCTTGGATGTTAGCCCAACACCCCTCGTCTCTTCAGCCTCTAACTCGCTGCGAGCCCGACCCGGGCTGCACCTCTCTGGTTGACCCTACGATGTCCCTCCAGCAAGAGAGAACTAAACATCATCGTGAGCAGGAATAGACACCCCCACTAACTGGTTTAAAAATTAGCTTCCGACGAACAGGTTCAGAAACCTCCTCCCGTTCTACCCACAAGGCCCCAATCTGTCTTGGTGAGGCACGAAGCCAACTACCATAAGGGGTGTTTTGAGTATCAATGTCTTCTTCATCCCCCGAGGCACAATCCTTATGAATATGGCCCAAACACCCATAGTAGAAGCAGAATAGAGGCAAACGTTCGTACTTGAAGTACGCCCAAAGGGGTTCCTTAGATTTGCCCGCCATAGAGAGCCCCGGACCAATGGTTTACGCACATCAAAGAGAACCCTAAACCGGATATATTTAGCTCTTTTTATATTACCCCTCTTCTCAAGCCCCTGAAAAATACCGATCTTTGAAGCCAGAGCCTAAACCAGCTTCTCCGATCGCTTGTTATACGGAACATCATACACACGAACCCAAAAAGGAACATGGGCAAACTGAAGCGAGGAAGGCTGTTCATCCCGAGTGAGTTCTTTGATCAGGACAACCTGGTCATCAAAATTCCAAGGCTCGTTTTCTAATATCCTCTACTTATCCCTCCAATGGAACAAATGGAACATAAAAAGGTTTCGGTCAATCTGGATAGGTTCTATACCATGGACTGGTCTTCAAACATGTTTCATGGTGTTCATAAACGCCCTAGCATTAAAGATCGTTCAGTCCAGAGTTAGCCACTACATATAGAGAGACCGACTGATCATCAAGTTCCTCTTCATCGTCTTCCACCTCCACAACGTCTGACTCCTCACTTGTCGGATCCGGGAGCAGTCTCCTCACCACCCCTACTTCCATATTCCATAGACCCCAAGCAAAGATCAGTGGAAAAAGAAAGCCAATCAAGCAACCTCGAACCAAAAATGAGTAGAGAAAATAGTACAAAATCCTAACGACAAACGAAAGGGAGGCAACCTTGATACCTGAGGAGAAAAAATCCTAAAGGGAGAATGCTCGAAAAACGAGAAAGAAACCCGAAAAAAATCATTGATGTGCTGTATATATACATACATAATAAAAAAAATATATTAATCAGGACGACATGATTTCGATTATTAAGGTAAATCCAATTTAAGAAGTATAGCGAGCTAGCTATCTTTGAGAGGTTAAAATATATTGTCGCCCAATAGTTTTGTGAGGGTTAGCTTTCCTGTAACATGCATCCTTTCTGTCCATCCTTATATCATACTACCATGTATAGGTTGTGCGTAGATTTCAACAGAAAGAAAAAAGGTATTATACTAAGTTAATCAATTATCCAGTGCATGTCTCCCTCCATATCTCTGTGATATGACAGGAAAAGATCTGGTTGAATGGGAGTTTTGGGTCAACATCACGCTTGCATCTTCTATTGTGTCATTGTATCTGTCTACTTAATTTGGAATTAGTAGGTATTCTGGTATTGTTTGGAGTTTTTTTAGAAGGAAAAAAGGGCATTATTAATATTGTCATCGCTCCTTGGTCAAAGCCTCCGTCAATATTGATTACATCTTATTAATCTAATTAGATCATTAGACCCTTCGTTAGACTGTCCATTAGGACATTAATAGAGGTTTGTATGATTGGTAGGACATATCCAACTATTTTTTTCACTTTCTTTTGAATACAGATCGTATTTAATGATAAGCTCAACCTACGGGAGCAACAGAGCTTGCTGGTATCAGTTGACACAAAAACAGTGCTGAGAAACCATTGGGACACTCTGAACATGATAATACACTTTGTAGGGCAGTTGAAATGTCAACCAATGGGCACAACATATCCAACTATTATTAGCATAAAAAAAAAAACATATCCAACTATTTTTTATACTTAAAAGCAAACATTCAACTAGGACAATGAGTATAAAAAATAGTTGCATGTGTGCTACTACTCACCAAACATTGAACTATTTTGAAAGTTGACCCTTTGATTCGGGTTGATAACAAATTATTTTTCTCTTGAATTGTTTACAAAGAAATAATCCTTTTTTTTTTTAGAATAACAGAGAATAATCCTTATACTCAAAAAGAATAATCCTTGATTGAACCACGGAATTTTAGTTTTAGTTGAGCTAATTCGTTATGTTTAAATTCTTTAGGGTTCGGTATATGATTATACCGACACAAATATGCACAACATAGGGCAAAATCTTTTTTTTTTCTTTTTATCAGAAAGATTGGCAATCATATTTTTTTTTGATACATAGAAATCTTAGAAATACTCGCAACCCCAACACTCCTGACCCCCCAAAACCTAATCTAAGGAAGATGCCAACACGCAGACCACCCTCAATTTTCTTTTGTTGTTGAAAAACAAAAATCGAAGAGATCAAAGAAAAGATTTCGCTACTTGATTAAATCCAGAAGTTGGAGAAAGCAAAATATATAAAATTCGTAAACACTTTGCTCCAAATCAAGACAAACACCATTAATTCTAAACCCAAGAATGGGCGTAGACACTTGAGAACAACCACTGCTGTCGTTAATTAGGCCGAGCCAGTACTGAAATCCTCCAAAAGAGAATTTCTTTATCAATCTCTTAAAAATTTTCTTCATCGATTTATACAGTGTCGTACGTTTATGCACTAAGAGATCCGAGTCTGACCTTGTAATTGACTTCGATAACCATTTAAATAGCTAAGATAAGGAATATGTTTCCTTTTATTTGCTGCTGAAATTTGCAGAAATTTAGCAATAAGGAGAAGTTTCTTCATAGGTATGTTCCACCTTCACTTGTTGCGTGGCACGAACCATACCATCACTATAAAGACGCTCGTAGGGATGGAGCACTGTAACTTTATAAATCCTCTTTTGTAGGATTCTTATTTCAAAGATTTCTGATGTTTTTATTCTATTAGATCTTCAATTATATATTCTCATATGTTTAAATTTGTTCCCTTACTAAAAACAATATAGAAAACACTCCCGGATAAACTCCATGTTTGCCCCCTCCGGTTTTCTTCGTTATGCATATTCCTTAATTCCTTTAAATTTTACTTATACCCTTATTATCTCATCAGAAGAAATCTAACACAAAGTAACGGCAACATAAATAGTAGCCATGAGCCATTGATTTGAGAATAGATTACAGCATTTTCCTAAGTTTTTTTGTTTTAATTGTCTCGTCTGAAAGGCGCTTTTATTTATTTCTTTACATTCTTAGAGTTCTTGTTTTAATTTAGTAACCCACTAGTCGCATGCCCAGGCGTCGCTGCGGAAATTTTTAGTTATCGTTAATGTTATTTTGATAGGTTAATGTTATTTCCAAAGTATAATTGTAATTTTATTATTAGCTAGTTAACATGTCAAATTTAAATATAAAAATTACATAAGGACATAAAGTAACGGCTTTGTAAGTTTTGGAGCATTTGATTTGTAGATACGTCTTGTTCATAGTCCTTTTCTTTTATGGTCTTGCTTTTGTTACTTAATATATGTATTTTCTAATGCCTTAGTTTTTTTCTTGTATCTTTGACCCATTTGTATGTATTGTTAGAGCTTCTTAATCAAGTTTTGGTAATAAATTTATTTGTTTCAAGAAAAAAAAAAACACAAACATGAGGTGATAGATTGAAGAATATGAGATTGGATAGAAAATAGATTTTGGAAAAAAAAAAACCAAAAGGAAGGATGGTTTGTCGGTGAGGGATGAGGAGGGAAAAAGAGTGGATAGAATGAATATTTTGCATGCCTTTGTAACAAAAAAAAAAAAGTGCAGAAAATCAACCTTGTATCACCAACAACCTCTTTTTTTTCTTCTCTTCTCCCCCTTTTTAAATATCCCGTCCCGTCTTGTGAACAATATGTACACTTTTGTGAACAGTGTTTCACCCTGTTTAAAAAAAAAAATTAAGAAGATATAATTTATAATATATAAATTTGTAGAGGACAAATAGATAAAATCAGTTGCTCTATTTTGCACACGGATTCGTTTTAGATCTATTGATTAATTATGATTTAGTTGCTTTGCGAAGTTCACAATATAAATTACGGTGAAAGAATAACGGGTAGATTGGAAAGGTGAAAGGTCTAATTAAAGACACAACATCAACAGATCTTACCAATTCTTAAATTAACCACAAATGAACTTCCATAAAAGCAACCTAATTTTAGGGGTTATTAATGAGTAAATATTGCCCTTGACACTTGACTAAACCCTTAAAAAAACAATGGCATTCAAGTCCAATACTTCCCCCTTGTGTGATCGTAGAACTTTTCCTTCTTGGTGCAGTCGGCTGCTTTGTTGTACTAGGAAAAGACTATATTTTCGTAAAGACTAAATTGCTTGTTATGCCAATTACGGGAAATTAAGTATATTTATTGCCTCTCCAGTCTCCAGGGATTTAAGATCATCTCCATTATCTTAGATCCACGAGAGAAGTGTTTGTTGGAATACTTAGGCGTAAACTGTTCTTACTTGAGAGTTCAGACCTATTGGTATTTTCTTTCACGTGCAAGATTAAAAAAAAAAATTATCAAGAGAAAGACTGGCCTAAAACTATCCAATTGTTAATCACAATACATGGCAATTGATTTACCAATTCCACGAATTATGTGGTCCAAGCAATTAGCCACCGACAGAACCTTAAGAAATTATTCATTTATAAACACTTAATGTCCCCACCTCGTCCTACAGTTCAATCATGGGGATTATGGCGGGTTATATGGAAGTGGCCTGGATTACCTCGGGCGCGTGCTTTTTTGTGGCAACTCGGTCACAATGCCCTTCTCACTAATGAGGAACGCCATCCTCATCATCTGTGTTCTGATATGAGCTGCCCCCGCTGTGTTGATGCGTGTAAAACGGTGGCTCATGCACTACGTGATTGTTCTTATATATGCTCGGACTCTATGGCAGAATCTGATGCCTTCAGCGATATCCCCTTCATCTTTGGATATGTCTTGGCAGGAGTGGGTTCGTACTGGGTTGCATGGTGGATTTCTTTGTGTCGGCTCCCTTTCTTCGAGTCTTCTCTTTGGGATGTCACTGTGGCTCCTATGGAAGTGGCAGAATGACTGTGTTTACTCATAATCCGCGACCACCTGCTGCTATATATGTCAACGTATATTCTGCACTATGTTCGTATGTTTACTGCCCATTCTCATGCTCGGGATTTGTCTGGCACGAGGATGAGTGAGGAGTTGGTGTGGTCAGCTCCACCTTCGGGTATACTGAAGATCAATGTGGACGCCGCGGTGAACCCGAATATGGGTTGGGCGACGCGATGGTGAATGGTGTTGCGAGGGGACCGGATGGTGCGTGGTTTTACACATCGTCTGACACCCTGCAGCGCTGTTTTCGCGGAGTTATATGCTATTCATGATGGGCTGGTGCTTGCGACTCTGGTGGGTGCTACGAGGGTTATTCTTGAGTCCGATCAGAAGGAGCTGATTGATGTGCTTAATGGAGTCATTCCTAGTCGTCTTGAGGTTTGGTCCTTGCTGAAGGATATCAGGATGATGGCTGCTTCTTTTGGGGTTTGTGTATTTTCACATGTTTATCGGGAGGGAAATCTTGTTGCTGATGCTCTTGTGAGGTCTGCTCGCAATGATCATCTAGGATTTATATCTTTTTGTTCAGCCCCGTCTTGGTGTACTCGTTTTCTGCAGGATGATTTGTATCTTGCAGCACGAGATGTATTCTAATTAAGTAATGATATAATATGCTCGTTTTTTCACAAAAAAATTTTTATAAACACTTAATAGAGTATAAAAGAACGAAACTAATAAATACACGATAAAGTGAAAAATCCAACTGATTATAGAATAATTAAAGCCAAGGGTTTTATGTGCATAAAGAGAAAGATAATTGATAAGATATGGTTTAACGTGAAGTATAAGATACTGAACTTTCTATAAAAAAGAAAACTGAAGTTCATTAGAAAAAATAACGAGTAGATTAAAATAGCGAGAGGTCTAAAAGATCAAGAGTTCTTGTCAATTCTTAACCACAAAAGAACTTCCCATAAAGTAACCTATAATTTTTTGGGTTATTATGATTGCATTGTTCTTAATCTTGACTAAATCCCTAAAACAATTGAACATTTAAGTCCAATATTTCCCTCCTGTGATCATGGATTTTTGCCTATTTGGTGCAGTCTGCTGCTTTGTTCTACTATGGGAAGACTCGTCAAGATTGGATTGCTTGTTATGAAAATAATAGAAATAAGTATTTATTGGGAATTAATTAAGATCACCAATATCTTAGGTCCATTATCTTGTGTTTGGTGGAAAATATCCATTTTTAACAGGTTTTGTTCAACTTCTGAGGGGTGATATTTTTTCTCGCTAATTACTTTGTTTTTATTTGAGGAAACTTCTTTTGTGTTATTTAAAGTGGTAAATCGGTCCCCATTATTTCACTCGGTAAAAATCATATTATACGACTAGTTTGCTTGAATTTGCTAGCACCATCGAACTCTCTTTGCAAATCAAGATAGTTGTTGTTCCTCGTACTTCTTTGCAGTGGTTTTCTTTACCAACTGACACTTAAAAGTTTTGGCGATGACAGAGAATCGCGGGCCTCTTCCGGTATGTGATCCCGATCTGTATTTTTTTCCATGAGATACACTGTTTAGTTTTTCCATGAATATAATTGTTTTAACCTATAGTAGGTCTACCCGGCTCGAAATGGACTAAAACTAGTAGATAGAGCAAAAAAGAATTGAGATTTAGTCTTTTTCTGCATAATTAATCCTTTACGTTTAGTCGTGTATGTTCAATTCATGGTCGTGGGGTCAAAAGTTCGATCTCAGTGGGTGGGATCGAGGGTGGTTTGGAGCTTGGAATTATTTATGTAATTCCGATGTAGCAAAAAAAAATTCATAGTTGTGAATTCTTTCCCTGGATGACGGTCTCTCTCTCTCTCTCTTTTTTTTTTTTTGTGCAGACTTGTGTTTTGAAAGTAACGAGACTCAATCATTGTTCAAAATGTACAATGAAAGTCCGGAGGGCTTTGGAGGAAATAAACGGTATGATATTCACTTTTGCAGTTCATAGTTCATATAATGTTTATTCAAATTTTAGAATCTTTTGAAATAATTATTGGGTGCATGGATGTTTACTCGCAGAAATTCATGTGAGCAAAGGAATATTGGCTAGCTAATTAATTGTGATATTTATTGATATGGTCATGGTGTAGGAGTGCTCGGTGTGGACATAGACAGAAAAGCTGGAACAGTGACAGTCACTGGCTTTGTGGATTCTAGTATGATGCAAAAGGCGATCACAAAAGTTGGGAAGAAGTCGGAGATTATGACAAACGCAAAGGATACCATAGAAGCTGAAATTGGCAAGGTTGAGCAAGTCCTGAAGAGCAAGCAGAATAAGCAAGTGAAAGAGTTATCCTCCTGCGCCTGTGATTCTGATGCTGATGATGATAAAACTGGAAAAACAAGATCAGTAAATCATAATATTGTCCAAGCCCCAAAAGGGTCTGATGAGTCTAAAGGTATGCCATTTCCTAGTCATGATTATAATGCATCAGGTGGGTTTGGCTTGCCTGGGCAGAGAGGGGTCAGTCCAAGAGGTTATGGAGGTTATCATCAAGGCATGCCCCCAGGGTATGCAGTTCCATATATGGCAAATCCATATGGCATGCCACCTATGCTACCACCACCACCATTTGGCCATATGCCTCCCCGTTACGGCATGCCACCACCACCACTATTTGGCCATCCTCCTCCTCACCCTTATGGCATGCCACCACCCCCACCAATGGGGGGTTTGCCTCCTCTACCTGCGCCGCCGCCGCCTCCTCGACCACCTCCACCACCAAAGCCATTGTCAAATCTTTATGCTGTTTATAGCGGACAGAAGGACCCACCAAAGGGTAATGGCCTCCATCACGTATTCAGTGATGACAATGTTAAAGCTTGCACTATAATGTGAATTGATTCGTTCCCTTTTAAACATGGCATGTGTGCGTGCAAGTCTTCTACCCTGGAATATGCAGAAATTCCAGTTTAGAAACGGGGATATGTTCATTTGGACTTGAATTGTAGATTTTCTAGTGAGGGATGAACTGTTGGGGATTTTTTTTTCCCCCCTTTTTATTGTCCCACTACCGAATCTAGTATATTTTTTAAACTTTCTACACACTATCTCTATATTGCCAGAGGTTTTTTTAGTCATAATCATTCTAAATTCTCAGAGGTTAAATTCTCTAAATTCAAAAGTGATGATCGTGGTTTTGGTTAACTCATGTTAGTTTTAAGTGCTTACTTCACATGTTTTCTATGCAAATAACTTGGGACACTGTCTTTTGCACTTGATCAAAACATTTCCAAGATTGCTAGGATCAAGATGGTGTAGAAAGTCGCTTTTGAGGCCTAAGAATTATCCTTCTCCATCTCCTTTTTTTTTTTTCAGGCGTTGATCTCTTCCAGTGCTGCAACTATCACAGGCATTGGTCTACTCTCCCAAAGATGGCATCTAACCCTCATGCTATTCATTCTGTCAATCCTCCTTCAATTATTGGTTGCCTTTTCGTCTTATATGTCTTAGTTGTTCTAATGGCACATTCTTCTCCAAGTTTCCTTTTTGTCTTATGTGTCTTAGTTGTTCTAATAGCACAGATGCCTCGGCAATATTAGATGTCAAGAGTTCATCAACCTTTGTAGCATGCTTCTGTAATTCCAGTTATGAATAAAATATGGCGTTCTATGAAAAAAGAAAAAAACTGTCTTATCGGTTGTTCCATGACAGTGTTTTCACTCGAGCCCGATTATAAAGGAGGTTTACTTAGAACCATAATCCCCTGAAAGGGAAGCTCAAAAGATTAGCACGATTAACACTAACAAGATAATCAAGTTAAAACTCGTACGCGACTTTACTCACATCAGAAGCTTAATGTCATTTGGAAAAAAAAAAAAGAAAAAGAAAAAAAGGATCTCTTATCACATATTAGATCAAGAAGGAAAGGAGTAACACCCCTTGACTTACTCCAGTCTGCAAACAAGTTTGCACTCAAAATTTCAGAGTTTCAAAACCAGATATCTGCTCTGTATGACAACAAGAAAAAAGAGGCCCTGTCATGTTTAATACATGTCAGTTTTGTAGATCCTGAAGTGCCTATGATGGCCCAGTTCTCAGTGCACGGTCTAAATCAGAAATCAGATCATTGACATCCTCTATTCCCACAGAGATACGAATAAGATCTTCGGTGAGACCTCTGGCCTCCCGTACTTCTGTTGGTATACTTGCATGGGACATAAAGCAAGGCATGCTAATAAGGGACTTCACACTTCCTGTAATGGACATTGAACAAAGATAAGGAAGCAGCTTCCATCTAATTAGAAGTGACACAACAACAGTTGCACAATATCCACATTGGTTATGGAGTTATTTTGATTAGATTGTAAGAAACATCATATCATTCTTAACAATGAAAATTCCTAGGAGGGTTGCATCATCCTTCTTGAAGAAACTGCCAACTGTACAAAGAACTCACTAAAATGCTCCAATTAAAGGTGCCCAAAACCCTAGTGAAACTGATTCGCTAAGTGAAATGCAAATTTGATTTCTCACTTCGCAATAAAGTAGTTCATAATATTTTCTTTGGGACCCTAGCATTGATGAAGGAATCCATATTTCGAATTCTCATTCCTGACTTCCGTAAAAGTTCTTTGCAACAAGTTCTTGTGAGATCTGAGTTGGAAAAATAGTTACCAAAACTGACAGTTATGCTGAAAAGCTTGGTGGTCTCAACAACGTGCTTTGAGAGTGCCAGTGATCCTGTAAGAAAGCTTAGAACTGATCCTGCACCCTTAGCCTGCCAAAGTGAATAGAAGTTTTGTTACATAAAGGCCTGTCAAACCGAAAAATTCATCTAGGACTTCCAAGCAAAGTAAACACCTGAGAATAGTGCAGATCACGTCCAGGATGACCACGAAGACCAGCATAATGTACTTGCTTCACTCTTGGATGTGATGCAAGAAAGTCGGCAATCTTCTGTGCATTCTCCTGCCAAAGAAAAAATTGTAAATTTGAAGTCTGATACGCTAATCATGTCATTTGTGAAAGGAAACAAAATCAAACAATCATATCGCTTCAAAGAAATTTGAATGCAGCAACGCCAGATAAACCAAAGCTCACAACGTACTGCTTCAAACATATTAAGTTACACATCGAGTTCATAGGAAAAATAGCTATCATCAGGATCATCAAGAACAAAACCTTAGGCTTGAACCAGGAAGTTCCACATAAACACTACAACTATAGGAATATAGGAATTCCAGGCTAGATTCACCAAATGAGATCAGAGAGGAACATAGGGACTTTGCCCTTGGGTACATCACTGAACTGAACAGGATGATCAGGTATCTCCAGAATCTAACAAGATAGCCAAACAGGAGTAGAGGCTGAGCAGCCAGCTGAACAGCTATTTCGGTGAAATGGAAGTAAAATTATTCAGTCCAACAAGAGGTTTCTCAATAACAATGCATGGTAGTCACTATTCCCTAAAAGTCTTCTCCGCACTTTAACTAGTGCATTTAAATTCAATAAGGACTGAACAGATAGTTGATAAACATAAGGAAGAAACTTAAAAAATATTAGGTTTAAGAAATCAAGAGGAAAATATTGCTCTCAGTGAGTGCGAGTCATCACCTGCTGTTTCTCAACCCGCAAGGCCATGGTCTTAATTCCTCGTAAGCATAACCAACAATCAAATGGTGCTAATCCAGTGCCTTCTGCATTTTGCAGGAAATACAGATCTTTTGCCAAGCTGATATTGCAAGAAAATGGGAGGAACTTCAGAACGGGGGCCAATAAATGTCTAAAGTGATTGTAACAGAAGCAGATTCAGGAAGAATGCATATAAATAGCGAAGCAAATAGATGAAAGTTTCCAAAGTTCATGGTCCAACAACATGCACATAAGTGCAAAAACAGTTTTGAAAACGGAGTATAAATTAATGCACGTAGGTTTGCCATCCAAAAGATCAACCATAAGATAGGTAGAAGATGAGAAATGCAAGCACATAAGAACTCCAACGAGAGATAAGAGGCATGTAAATTATGTTAGATGACATGCATGTACTATTTTAAAATTAAAAAAACACCAAGCAAAATCTGAAAACGATCAGTTCAGAGCTGCAAGGTCACTTTTAGCATCCTCTGTTGGTAGCTATTCAATTAAAGTTGAAAAGGCAAGCAATGTTCCTCAATAAATGAAGATAAATATATTTTGCTGATCTTTCATAATGCCTAGATTACAAAGTGAATGATAATAGTTGGAAATGAAAGGAATCCTTATATTCACATTATGAATAGGAATTATTAGCAGACCTTTCCCCTTTCACCACAAGGACGCCTGCCATGAGATCACTATGCCCAGATATGAATTTAGTGGCCGAGTGCATCACAATGTCTGCAAGGGACATAAGCCATGTAACCACACTAGCAAGACATAGTTGCAGTATCTAAAATCATAAAGTACAACAAGCACATATCATTCAGACCTGCTCCAAGTTCCAATGGTCGTGACAATACAGGGGACATGATGCTATTATCTACCAAGAGAAGAGCACCATGTGCATGAGCCATCTCTGCTATTTTCTGAAAAATTTAACACATAGATAAGAGAACCATTGTATAAATATAGATATAGCTCTACCACAATTCATTAGGTTAACCCGAAAAGAGAAGAAAGGACGGTATCAACCATTTGATGTGTCAAAGTCAATTGCGTTCTTAAAACAAACTAGCCCTAGTTATTCATTTACTCAACAAAAACTAACACTTCAAACCCATTTAGACTTCTATTAATTTATACGTTATCAGTTAGATGTTACAATCATATACTTACATGGATGTCATACTCCTGTACAAATAAACAACTAAAAAAAAATAAACAAACATGTTCCTAGTTTTGAATGCCAAATATCTCACCCGTATATCAGAAATTTGTAGGCGAGGGTTGGTTGGACTTTCTAACCATACAAGCTTCGTCAATGGGCCAATTGCAGATGCCACCTCATCCAGATCAGATGTGTTTACTCGTCTACACATGGTTAAGCATAATCATCTTATAATTTAGCCGCAGAAAATCATTATGATTAAGAGAAAGAGAACCCATACTAACTTCACCACAATTCCGGATTTTGGAGTAATTCGTGACAACAGCCGATCAGAACCACCATATATGTCATCTCCAGCAACAATTTCCTGACCTAATATTGCATTAGCAATGAACTAAATAATATATGAATCATGAACAATTTAAACGAGCTGCCACTGTGACTATATGAAATTTGAAAAGCACATAGCATCTACAAAAATAGTGATGACCATGCTAAAAATTGTGTCTATGAACATGGTATGCAATTCATGCTATCGCTACTCTATGGTTCACTCTCAATAATAGAAGATACAACAGTAAACCATAAACCATTCTGAGATTCTTAACAATTCTTGATAAGACAAATGGATTAGCAGAACATAGAAAAGTACCAGTTCCAACAAGATGAGAAACAGCAGCCAAGGCAGCCATTCCACTTGTGAAGCAAAGCGCGCGATCTCCTTTATCTAACTTTGCCAAGAGGCTGAGCAATATGAATATGGAAGAATTAATGTGACAATAAGCACAATGAAAATAGCAAAAAAGTAAACAACCAGAAAAACTTTCTCAGCACCCAGCGCACACGAACACACAGAACACACCTTTCCAAAGCATCCCTTGTAGGATTTCCACTTCTGGTATAATCATATGGGCCATTCTGTACTGCTGATAACTGCGACACAAAGCATGGTAGAAAAACTCACGTAAAAACCCCAAACAAACCTGAGGGATCTGCAACTGTGTAATGCCTTACAGGCATAGACTAGAAATCCCTAAAGTTTTACAATTATGTCAACCAACACTAAGCTCTAGCTTTAACTTTATTTCTTATTTTTCTTCTTGTTAACCATTATTTAAAAGGAGGCAAGATGGTAACTGTCTAATAGATATTAACAGACTTGATCCATGCCTTTGTAATATGAAAGCCGTTGCTTCAACAACTTCATTAAAAGAAACAGTATCTAGTAAAAGTGTTGATATGCTGGATGTAGATTTCGGACTATCATCAACCAAGAAAGAGTAAGCTCAAACTCAAGCCCCGGTTACCAATAAATCTGTTTGCAAATCATTTTTTCCATAGACGAATTTACCTTACAAGAACAAATCAATGGAAATAGTACCTGCTTAAAGGTGGATGTTTGATACAATGGAGTACTCATTGCAAGATAAGGATCAAACTCGTTCTCGAAGTTCATCAGCAATGTGGAAACACTTGGTTCTCCAATATCGAGTTCTGCACAATTTAGAAATTGCATAAACAACAATTAGCCAAGACCCAAAGACTGCAGCATCCACAAGACGGTCGTACAAACCATTTATACACTCTGCCGCACCATCCATAAAAGCCGAAGTGGTCACATCCATGTCTTTCTCCTTGTCATTTCTTCGATGTTGGCTTTTATCCATCAAGCAATTCACCTCAAATTTTTTTGACAGCAATGCAGTCTTCCCTTTAAAATTGATTTGTCTTCTAACCCAAAAACACTGAGTCGTGATGTCGCCAATCCTATTGCCCTAGACAAAACAATAACATAAAAATCAATCAATCACAATAACAACTGAATACCAGCTGCATTTCGTTGAAGAAACCAAAAAGAACAAGAAAAGAACTTGAAAGAAGTCTTACACGAGTATTGTTGAGAAAAGTAGACTGGGGTGTGAGACAGAATGAAGAAGCCATTGCAAGCAGAGTTCAAACCACTGTTGTCATCCCTCAACTGCTAAGAAACCGATCAGTCAAAACCAAATGCATGAACATTAACCCTTCTTTCATATTCTTTTCCAGTTCACCAAAAACACGAAATTGGTTCTCACTAATTCAGTATAACCCCCACCCCTCCCCATAACACAATAATCACTTGGCTCAAAAAAACCTAACCCAAGTAGAGTATACTAATAACAACGTAGCCGTCATCTTAAAGCACAGAAATTTGCATGGCACAACAACATAAACAAGTTATTCAAGAAAGAAGCAACTTTTCTTACCTGAAACAAGGCTTAGCCGCAACGAGAACAAGAGAAATCAAACTAAACCCAGAAACAGAACGAACTTTAAAGGGAAGGAAACCAACCCTGCCACGTCAGCTTGCCTAGACAAAGGGAGTTCCTTCCTTTCTGCTGCTGTCGTGTCTCTGTGTAGTCTTTTTGTGTTAAAACCCAGTATAGAGCCCTTATAAACGTCTAGTTTCATTGCAAAACACTAAACCCCTTTTCTTTTCAAGAAAACAAACAAACAAACAATCATAAAACTAACCGCTGACGAAAGACATGTCAGTCGCGAAACACTACTGTAAGTCTGTCTAACACTAGCGTAGCAACTTCTTCCCGATATAATTACGGGACGACACGTCATACAAACCAGTCGAGAAAAATATCCTAAGCGGTCGGATTCTCCTCCTTCCTTCCTCCCTCCTCCTCCGGCTCAAAAGCAGGGAGAAGAAGAACGAAGAGAGACGCTGACGTAGAAATGGCGTCCAAGTTGCAGGCAGAGAACGACGAGTCGGTCCTCCTTCGCGTTACTCACTCCAACATCAAGTCCTTCTCCCCTGAAATCCGCTTCTCCCTCCAGGTATTCCTCCTCCTCCTCTACTCTCTACTCCACATTTAGCTACTTAGTTATGCTCTTGTTTTCTCTTTTTCCTTTTTAAAAGTGAATTCGATTTTCAGTCCACAGTAGAAGCCGTGAAAGACAAGCTCTGGCGGAAATGCGGCACATCGGTGAACTCCATGCGGCTGGAGCTCTACGACGACGGCGGCGGCGCCAAAGTCTCGGATCTGACCGACGACTCCAGACCGCTGGGGTTTTACTCCCCACTCGACGGTTTCCGATTACACGTCATCGATACGGATCCGGCCTCCGTGACCTCCGGCGGATGGCTGGAGGATACTTCGTTGGTGGAGAAATACACCATCTCCGATGAGGCCTACCAGAAACGGGACGGCACTTTCAGGAAATTCAAAGAAAGAATCTCCGCGCAAAATCCGTCCGCCTTTGCTCCCAAGGTGGCCTATTGTTTGTGTGTGTATATGTTTTGGTGGAATTTTTCTTTTGCCTGATTTTGTTTGTGTTTTTGTTTTACAGATAACTGAGGACTACATGGAAGACCTCTGTGCAAATATCAAGGTTAGATTTCTTTTTTGTTGGCATTGTTGCCATTGTTAAGTGCAAGGTGTTGTGTTACTTGCAGTATTGTGATTGTTTTTTTGGTTAATACTGGCTTTGTATTGTTTGTCTGTTACTGTTATGCCTTACTTTTGGTCTTTTGTTCTTGAATAAGGTGGGAGATAGATGTGAGGTTGAGCCTGGGGAGAAGAGAGGGGTTGTCAAGTATGTTGGTCGAGCAGAATCACTTGCACCGGGCTTCTGGGTTGGAGTTCAGTACGATGAGCCACTGGGAAAGCATGATGGATTGTATGTTATTATTGCTCTTTCTCGTGCTTATCAGATATACTGAAACACATGCATACACACAGTTAGAAATGCTCACTTTCTTTTCTTTGCTTGTGGTTTTCTAGACTCTGCTGTGTTGGTCTGTGTAATGTGCTAGGGGCTTGTGTCTTGTCGACTTTCTTGATAATCTTAGGTTCTTACGTGATGCCACATGTTGAAAATGGCGATAATGCAGTTCAGAAGATTGGTTTTATGCTGCACCTTTCATAATGGCACTTAGAATACTGTTTTCATTCTTCTAAGAGCTACTGGAGGCCCAATCAGTTGTGCGCTTCTGTTTTGAGTGGCCACCTGCCTTGATGATTTAATCTATAAACACTTGATGATCTGAAAATTTTCCGACAAAGCTACCATTTGCTATGCTTTTTTTCTGTGTAACAAGCCCATCTTCCAGTGTCCAATTTGACAAATCCTTTTCTAACCTATTACAAGTAGCTAAATTGGCTCAGGATTAGGATAATGACTGATATTATTGAAATTGGATGGAATGACCCCATTAGCAACCACTCATACTTCTGGGTTGGCTAAGGGGAAAAAACCTGGTGATCACTGGCTGAGCTGGGTTATTTGAATAGGGATTATTCAATCAAAGGCAGCTTCATGGCACATTAATTGATTTGATCGGTGAAGATACTGCAACATCTAAGAATGGTGATGCATGGACTTTAATGAGTTGTTTTTCTATTATTACTTTTAAAATCAGTTGCTGCAACATTAAAGAATGGACTGCTGGTGATACAAAATGAACGGAGTGTGCTTGATTAGATGAGTGAATAGTGTTGAGCTATTCAACCAAATAATACTTCGTGTTTTATCTTCTGTTGTGCATACGCGTTGATGTTCTCTTGAAATCATTTTAGTTGTTTGCTCTGAATCTACAGCCAATTTTGTGGTTTATGAGCGTTCTAGTCTTGTTCTGCTTGTTTTCTCAAAAAAGCTACTTGCAAATCTTGCGACTGGTGCCTGTCTCCTGTCAATGCTCCTTGCTGATTGTTCCTAATATATGTATGGGCACTGATATGGTTCAATCTGATGATTCTGTTCTGCTATTATCTATCTTCTTAAACAGGGTGAAAGGAACTCGGTATTTTGAATGCCCTCCACTTCATGGCGGAATGGTCAGGCCTGATAAAGTGAAGGTTTGTCTAAAACTATGCCCTCTTGTTGAAATTTTGAGCACTTTGCAGCTTGATACTGTAATGAAATATGGGAAAAGTATGTCAATGATATGAGATTTAGGGTCACCTTATATGTTTCTGGCGCCTTTGTTTCCATCTCCCTTTCAATTAAATAACTCATTCTCTGTTTTATTGCGCTTAAAAATGACTCTGTTCTAACCATTCCAGGTTGGTGATTATCCAGAAAGAGATCCCTTTGAGGATGAGGAGATCTAACCTGTAACGAGATGGCAAACTTTCATGTTTCCTCCATCTATATGAAACATAATCATCTCCTGGTTGAGTGCCAGATTGTTGGATTCAAGTTTGTACACTATCAGGTGCAAAAAAAACAAATTATTTAGCCCGAGTGTTGCTAGTGACCTTTTTTTTTTGGCCGGGAGGGTCCTTTTAGTGTAGAGTCATCTGTTGTTCTCGGATTGGAGTGGGATGATGCACGGCCTCTGTCTAGTTTAGAATGATTTTTCTTTTTTTTCCTTTACTTTGATGTGTTAAGAAAGATCTGAATTGCTAAGCTTTAATACTATGAATCTGCTGCTTTCTTAAGGCCAGCGATGTAAAGAGTTTATTATGGCTCGCACTAAAGATCTTACTAGTCTGTAAGACTGTTGGAAAAGAAGAGATCTAGAATGGATAATAAAAAGAAAGAGTAGGCATCCGTTTTCACCTCTTCTGATTTGTTTCACAGCCAACTTCTTTGATATAAATACTTGCTAAATAATTAATAACTTGTGAATTCTTGTTCGATATTATTTCCTTATTACTTATTTTAAATTAATTTGTTTTATCCTTATTCAGATTGGGTTAAACACCTTTTATATACCTCGAGTTTTCTTTTTGTCCCGATCGTATATTCCCGAGTTTCTGTGTCACTTTTATGTACCCCGAGTTTTAATTTCTGTCCCTTTTGTGTACTTCGGGCAGCCTGGACGATGACATGGCCATCTGCCCGGGTCCACTTGACACGTGGCATAATGTCAATGGTGCCACGTGGGATTTTTTTGTGGGACCCACAAACTAGAATATTTGAGGACTAAGGTGGAACCCACAATAATATCCATTTGGCACCAATGGCATTATGCCACGTGTCAAGTGGACCCCGATAGATGGCCATGTCATCGCTTGGGCTGCCCGAGGTACATGAAAAGGACAAAAATTGAAACTAGAGGTACATAAAAGGGACAGAGAAACTCCGAGGTATACGATCAGGACAAAAGAAAAACTTGAGGTATACAAAAGGTGCTTAACCCAAAATAAGCTTAGCCACTCTTAGGGGTGTAAACGAGCAGAGCTACTTGCGAGCTACTCGTGATCGACTCGGTGGAAACTCGAACTCGACTCGTGCTTGTCGAGCTCGAGCTGAGCTTAGAGTGCTATCGAGCCGAGCTCGAGCTTACCAGTACTCGGCTCGTCAAGCTCGCGAGCCTTATCGAGCTTTCCACATGTTTTTTTTTTTTTTACATTTAGGGATGTAGTTGCTCTACCTAGCAGTAGTCTACCGAAAATTAAACCCCTCAACCCTCAATCAAAAAAAAAAAAAACTCCCAAATCCCTAATCTCTCGAGTCTCAACATCTCTCCCCCAAAATGAATCCCTAACCCCTCAACCCCTCGCCCTCGGCCCTCCTCTGCTTCCCTGCCCTGCTCCTACCTCAAACCACCACTTCCCTCCTCAAACCACCACTTCCCTCCTCTCTCGACATAGCGGCCCTCGGCCCTAATTTCAGTTTTTTTTTTTTCCAATTGAATTCTCTCTCTCTTTCTCTTGTGGAGTCGAGTTGTTCTCTTCCATTCCACAGCTTCCCGATCACCTTCTCCTCTCTGCGGCGAGCCCCTCTCCTTCCTCCTGTCAGGTTCGTCTCTGCGGCGAGCCCCTCTCACCACAGGTAGGTTTCAGTTGCGTTACCGCTCAACTTAGCTTTTGTCGACTCTTATACTCTTCCGGTTTGGTTCTTTCTTTTGTTAATTGGTCATCGTTATTGCTTCTCTTCTCCACACCAGCCGTGAATTATGTCTGTTTCCGTATATGGGTTTTCCAAGTTGTAGCGTGTCTTGCATCTTTGTCTATGGTTTCATTGATCTGTTATGACTCTTATGTTGAGAGATCTCTCCAGGAAGAAAGCCTTGTTGAATCTATTAAACAAGACGTATAATAACTATCAATTATTATAGCAAACAAGATGTATTACTGTCATTCAAAAGAACTGGAGATTGAAATCCTTCAAAACTATTCATGCTTTTGGCTATTGCTGCAATCTCCAATCCTCAGTTTCGTCTCCCTAGTTTTAAGTGTTTCAATTTCATCCTACTCCTTGGTTTGCCTCGTTTGTCGGAGCTTCCTCAATTTTCCAGGATGTTGGCTTTTGCAAAACATGGTTCCATCTGGTGTTTTAATTGATTCTTTTGGGCTTATCTTCCTCGACATATCTTTTCCATTTTGTCAAATATCACATGGTTTTTTTTCTGTCATTTTCTTTTGATAATGAAATTGTTTTGTCCTTTTATGTAGACATGTCTAGTACACCGGAAGTCAGTTCTTTACCAAGCGGAGAAGACAACCAGCCAATGGAGATTTTTTCAGGGAGTGCTTTAATTAATGACAGCAACCCCACTCCTTCAGCTACACAAACTGTTGGTGTAGGTAATGAAGATGATGATACAGATACACATTTCCAGAAGAAGAAAAGAGCAAAGAAATCCGCTATGTGGCTCGAGTTTATAGAGGAAACAATCAACGGGCAGCTGAAAAGCTCGATGTAACCATTGCAAGAGTGTACTGAAAGCTCGTTCTTTCAAATGTACGCTCAAGAAGATGCCCATAACAATATCTTCAAGGTTCGAGAGACATTATTTCAGCTTTACAATGAATATGAGGCTGAATATTACAACGAGTTCCAAGTAACTGAACGTTCAAATGTCAATTTTACTTCTTCGGATTCGGCTTCTCAATCATGTTCGGGTTGGGATCAATATGCAAAATATATAAGATCAAAGGCAGCTCGTCCAACTCAAAAATCAGACCTTGAGAGATATTTAGAAGATGCTTGTTATATCCACGAAGGAGACCCACTCAATTTTGATGTATTAAATTGGTGGAAGCTGGAGAGCAACAAGTATCGTGTTTTATCAAGAATGGCTCGTGATATTCTTAGCATTCCCATCACCACCGTGGCTTCAGAAGCCACATTCAGTGCTGGTAGCCGAATTATTGATCCTTATCGTGCTTCGTTAGCTCCACAAACGGTACAAGTGTTACTATGTGCTGGTAATTGGTCTCGCAATCTATATGGAGTGAAAAAGAAGCCCAAGGTTGGTAATATGGTTCCTTAATATGAATTTATAAAAAGTATTAGTTAATGTAATAAATTGTAATCCTTTTTATTTTGATGCAGGAGATGAAGCTACAGGAACTTATTCTTCCATTGGTCGATTAGTAGCTTCCTGTTGCAAGGTATTAAAAAATCTGTATATTGCTTAAAAAATCTGTATGTTGCAAGTTTTCACAGTAAGTTTTAACACATTGATCTGATGTTTCATTCAAGTTCTCATCAGATTCATGCTAATATTGGGATTCTTGGACTTATATTGGACTTATGCCCAACTGCAGCAGTTATTTTAGAATGAAAGTAAATTGTTTTGCCAACTTGGCTTACTGTGAAAAGGCAGGCTTTGGTCATTTGTGAGGTGCTGCAAAGATTGCTTAAAAAGGCTTTAGCTATTATTTTCTTCGGAGGTTTTGCACTAATAGAAATAATTGGCCAGATTTCAGAAATACTTGAATATTTAATAGCATCATATTGTCTCGCAGTTTTCATCTTGCAATTACACATTGCATGCTTGTGGACATTTGTAACGCCCCGAATTTCCGGTAATTAATTTCTATGGAATTTTATGAATTTTTTAAATTTTATTTCCAATTTTACCCTTGCAAAATTTTCGGTATTCAGGTTAAGGAAATTAATTTATTTTCCTTGGAAATAAATTACTATGCCTTGGAAATGTCAATTTTAAGTTGGTATTGTTCATGGTTCGGGTCCCGTGGAAAACGGATTCGAAATCGGGGTGAAACGCGGAGTTTAATATGGGGTCTATCGAAACTACGTCGTTTTGGAGTTTTGAAAAAAAAAAAAAGCTGCTGGTCAACGGGGCGGGTTGACCGCACCAAGCTAAACGAAACTACGTCGTTTTGGGGCTTGGTGGGTCAAAACCCTAGCCGGCCACACCCTCCTCTCCTTCTTTTCTTTTCTCTTTTCACTTTTCTTTTTCTTTCTTTCTTCTTCATCTCTTCTACTCCAACCCGCCGCCTCCTCCTACCTTCCTTCTCCTTCTTCTTTTTCTCTCTCTCTTCTCTTCCCTTCTTCCTCCCTCTCGCTCTCTCTTCCTCTCCCCTCTCTCATTCCCTTCCTCACACTTAACACACGCCGCCACCAACACTCGGTTCTGTCTTCGTGGGCCGCCGTCGCCGTTGAACGAACTGCAAGGGCCCGAGGCCGGCTGACCAGAGACGAAACGAAAGGACTCTGTGAGTCCTCTCCCTCACGACCGGCCGCGTCGCCGACGAGGTAAGCTCCGGTCCCCTCATCCCTCTCGGTTTCTCTTCCGTTTTCTTTTCTTTCTTCGTTGATTTCCTTTTTCTGCTTTCCTTCGATGGTCTTCTCGGCCGACGTGTTTTGTTCGTGTTGTTTGGGTTTTAATGGGGTTGTTGTGTTGTTGTTCCGGTTTGGTTTGACGGGGGTTTGTAGGTTGTTGTTGGTGGTGGTTGTCTTTGTGCGCGTGGTTTGTGTGTGTGTTGTTGTTCACTGCCGGTGTTGTTTCTGGTGGTGCGTGGCTGCGGGAGTGTGCCCGGCAGTGAGGTGCTCGGGTGTGTGTGGGCTTCTCCGGGCAGAGGCGGTTCAAGGCTTGGGTTCGGGCAGTGGACGGTTCTTGGCAGATCCGTGAGATTCCGGGTAAGGAATCACTTTTCTGATTCTTATGTTGTCGATATGATGAACAGTTGGTATTGTGTTGTTGGATTGAATGTTGTGGGTGTTGGGTTCGTTTCTGGCAGATTCGGGTGAATTCCGGCAAGGTCACCGGAACCCGGCGAGGCTCGAGAATATTCCGGCGAAGGCTCGGGAATATTCCGGCGAAGGCTCGGGTCCTGATTTTCGGCATTTTAACGGTATACTAGATGTACAAATTTGTATTCATTCATGGCTTGTACTAGTAATTCGGAATTGGGTTATGTATTTAATTGTGATTAGTGGAAACCGAGACGGGTAGAACCTTAGGCCGGTAAATACCGACACGGGTAGAACCTTAGGCCGGGAATCTTTAGGATCGGATTAACCTTGGACTTAAGTAACGGACTTTGAGCCCAATCCTATGCTTGGCTTAATAAAGACTTAAGGAAGTGGGCTTTAGGCCCGGAAATTGTAATTGGGCTTAGATTGGACTTTAGGCCGGGAATTCATAAATGACTAATGAAGTGGGCTTTAGGCCCAATGGCTTGTAATTGAGATGGGCTTTAGGCCCAATAAAATGTAACTAATTTAAATGGGTTTTAGGCCCAATGGTTTTGGGGAATGTGCTTTAGGCCCAATAAATAGATATTATCTTAAGATGGGCTTTAGGCCCAAAAGGTTCTTATGATGTGGGCCTTAGGCCCAGGTATAAATTAGATTTGAATTTTGGGTTTAGACCTGGGTTTCTTAGTAACGGGCCTAGTGTACGATTAAAGCTAAAGATGATAACATTGGCATGTATTTGATTTAATTTCCGTGAATAAATATCTTATATGGTATATATGTTCATAGGAGGTTATGGACATGAGGTTGTTGAGGCGGAACGAGACCTCGGCTTTCGAGACAATTATTATGGCCCAGGTAAGGACTTATAAACCTTTGTATGCATTACTGCCTACAATGCTCGGTTAACTATCTTGATATATATACAGTAGTATTGATTGTTGGTCTTGAATGCTGTATGCATGCTTGCTTGATGTGCTGATGTTGTTAATTGCAAAGTGTATATATTGATGATATCTTTGATGCGGTATGCCTGATTAAGTGAATTGTGTGCCGGTGTAATATGTTATGCCAGTTGAGCATGTTTGTTTGTTATGCTAAATAACATGATATAAGGATTTGTGTTTGTGTTGTGGACTGTGGGCTGGAGGCCCGGACTTGAAAATAAGGTATTAAATTCCACACAACACTGTTGAATCATAACGTATGGTACAACTCTTAAAGAATAAATGAAAATAACGAATTGTAATAAAGTCTACTGTGGGGCTGTTGACCGGTTGGTTCGAGCGGGAAGTAATACCCCTCGGGATGGCTTGCGGGTTAGCATGTGGGCCTGTGATGGCCGGTTCTACCTCCCTCTTTCTATCTCCCCCTTTCTACCTCCCTCTTTCTCTCTGTCTCTCTCTCTCTCTGGATATGTTTGGGCTTCGTGCCTGGTTTATTTGGGCTTATGCCTGGTTGTCTCATGAGACGGGACCGAGCTCGACGCACACAGTAGAGGGCCCTAATAAAATACTTAACCATAATAACAAAGATAATAATATAAGTAATGTCAAGTGATGGTATGTAGTCTGATGATGTCTTGCTCTGTGTATTGTGGTTGTTGTTGTTTGATGCCGGTGTACTTGTAGTTGATTTGTTTTGTATATTATTGGTTTGTTTTTCTGCGGTGAGACAGTGGTTGGTCTCACCCCCTCACAGTTTTACACAGGTTAGCTGATCGATGATCAGAAGTGCATATCAGCAGGTGGCGGTGCTTTCCTCTCCTCGGGTCGGATCCATAGAGTTTACTGCATACATGTTATTATATGTTTAGTCTTCCGCTGCATACTCGTTGATGTGTAAATTGTTGAATAATTGTTCATTGATTATGTCGTTGACATTGTATCCCGGGGAGAAGGGCATTTTGGTCTTTCTACATGTTATGATTAATTTGATGGATAATTTTGGGATACGGGTGTCCCGGGAACGATAAGGGCAATTTGGTCAATCTACAATTAATTTATAACTTATATTAATAAATTGGGACACGGGCGTTTCAACATGCTTGTCTCTTATAGGAGATGGTGGAATGGGAGCACAAAAGTAAAGTTCCGAAAAAGATGCATGCTTGTGGACATGATTCTCATGTTGCGATGCTACTTGGTGCTGCTAGAATTCTTCAAGAGCATCATGAAGAGTTGAAGGTTAACTCTTTGATTATGTTTGTTTATGCTATTTTAGTTATATTTGGACTTTGGATTGGATTGGATTGTTTAAAAGTTGAAGGTTAACTCTTTGATTATGTTTGTTTTATGCTATTTTAGCTATATTTTGACTTTGGATTGGATTGGATTGTTTATAATTTTCTGAATGTCTATTTTAACATCAAACGAGCATAAATGAGCTTGCCTTAACGAGCTCAGATCTAGCTACCGAAGCAAACAACTACTTAACGAGCCGAAACGAGCCCTAACGAGCCGAACTCGAGTAATGGCAAAACCTAACGAGCTCGAGCTCGAGCTCACATATGCAAGCTCGATCGAGCTCGAGCTTGGGATTCCTTAGCGAGCGCGAGTCGAGCAAGGCACTACTCGGCTCGACTCGGCTCGTTTACACCCCTAGCCACTCTAATTTATGTAGGTTTGGTATTACTATAACTAAAATTATCTTAGTTTGTAAGACGACCAGTGATAAATTCAGCTTGTCCTCAACAATGTATTCTTTCCTTTTTATAATTTATTTCATGCATACGTTAATTATTTTAATATTTAGTTTAATATATAAGAAATACTCATTTTTATTTTAGTTATCTTATTTTTAATATCTAAAAATTTAAATCACTATATCATCCCAAACAAATTGAAAGTCTTTTGACTTTCTCCTTGCTAACATTTTGAAAATCAGAAATGTAACAGCCCGGATAATTTTTCGCATTTTTACCAGTTCTGTAAAAAGTTTTTATACAGTTATTTACCATTAAAATTAATCTTGGGTAATTAATTTATGGTAATTCGAACTTTGGATTCCGAAACCGAGCCCTGTCCCATGTTCGGAATTTTTCTGCGGATTTTTCGGACTGAAGTTGGAATTTTCGGGTCCATGAATCTTCAGAAAAGTCGGGTTTAACCCCGAGTTAACGGACGAGAAACAAAGTCAAGGGGGTATAATAGTTATTTTCTGGTCCGGACAGGACACGTTTCACATGCTGCACAGTGTTGAGGCAACCGCCGCCTTTTTCCTGTGAAGCATGTGAATTGTTGGTGTGACCCGTGCTTTGTTAGTGCCTTGCCCGTGTCATACTAGTGCTCTTTCTTTGCTTCCAGTATACCACACCAACACCTGCAAACACACCACTTCAGTTCTTCTTCCTTCTTTGTCTCTGCAGAAACCCAGTATACCCACAAAACCCAACCTGCAAAAGAAAGAGAAAAAAAACAACACACACACACCCTGCAAAACTACACCGTTTTGCAACAACCACCACCACCTCTCCCCTCCTCTCTTCCTTTTCCCGTGAAACGCCACACGCCACCGACCACCAGCCCACACCACCTTCTCCTCCCTGCCGGTCGCCATCACCCTCTTCTCCTTCTCCTCCTTTTCCCTTGCTGGCCGCCGCTCCTGCTGTACCGTCTTCTTCCCTATGCGCGTCAACCCACGCCAATGCCGCCGAGCTGCCGTCGCTGCAACTCGCCCTCGCACCGCCTCCTTCTTCACGACCAGAGCTTCGTCGCCAACGCCTCGCCGTCCTCTGCTCGCGTCGTCCCGCCGGCTGTGTCGCACCGCTGCTCGTCGCGCCGCCACCTGCGTGTCCAAGGTGAGCAGACCTGCTCACGGTTGAGGATGACCCATTTGGTCGGGTGGGTCGAGTTTGACCCGACACCTCAACCGGGTCGCGAGTTATGGGCTGGATGTGTTATGGGTTTGGAGTTTGGGTTGCGAGTTGGGCTTTAAGCTGGATGGGTTGAGGTCTGCTGGGCCTGCTGTGTGGGCTGACGCCTGGGCTCCTGCGAGGGGCTTGGGTTTAGCCCATGCGGTGGGTTGGGCTTAACCCTTGGGCCCAGTCTGAATTTAAAAAAAAGAAAAAAAATCTGGAAAAAATATATAATTATGGAAAAAAAGGAATTTTGGGGATAATAATCTGGAAAATAAAAATAATTTGTGTTCTAGAAAAAAAATATATATATGATATATGATGGAAGAGTAATTATTTTGAGGAGATAATAATAATAATAATAATAATAATAATAATAATAATAATAATAATAATAATAATAATAATAATAATAATAATAATTAATAATTTTAGAAAGTACATACTTATGAAATAAATATGGAAAGGGTATTATCAAAGAAGTATTGTACCGGAATAATATCCGGGGTATAGGTATAAGTATGGTATTATTTTTGACACTAGAAATAAATGGTGAATTATGATGATAATAGAGAAATAACCCGAGGCAATAACCGAGACGAGTCAGTATTTATTTTTCGGTATACAGTATTAGTATAGCATCTGCATAACATCTTATATGTGCATATTATTTGTTTGATATAGGAGTTGATAACGAGCAGATACCTGAGGAACCGGACTTGGAGTTTGTTGGACAATTCCATAACTGATAATCGGCTAAGGTGAGGATGGATAACCTTGGATATGTGCCTGTGATACTGTGTGTGTATTTTTGTTGTTTGATTGAACTGGTGAGATGGTTATTGGTTGTTGTTTGTTTGCTATGGAAATTGTTGTTGATGTTGCTGAATTGTATTGTTGGACTGTGGATATTGTGAGTAATCATTGAACTGCTAATTGTGAATAATTGGTAATATGTGATTGTTGATTGGATGAGTCTGTGGAATAACTTGAGATCATAGGAAGTTGGATAAATGAGGATAGAATATTGGAATTGGAATTGAATTTGAGATGATGATATAATTGTCACGTGGAGAGTAGTGGTACGACTAGATGGTTAGAGGTTAGTTCTATGGTGTCATGGCCGGTTTGGTATGGTTGTTGGGGATGTTGATCCCGGATGATTTGGATATTGGGATGTTGTTCCCGAATTGTATTTTGGCCTGGCATTCGGAATTAGTTAATAACCAGGTACGACCCTAGCTTGTCCAGTGACAGGGGCCCAGAAGATAAAATTGGTAATAATAATAAATATTCTTTTGGTCTTGGCTCAGTTGTGTTATGGTAGATTCCTTGTGATATTTTGCCTGTATTTACTTCGAAAGTATTATGGATGCCTGCATATCTCTGTTTATCCTTCGTCGGTGAGCACTTCGGACTCACCCCTCACCTGCGGGCTTTCATCCTGTAGGTTAAGTTGTTTCGTAGTTCAGGTACGACGTTCGATGGCTGCTGCTTTCTTCTCCAGCTGACTCCGGATCCATACCTCCGCTGCATGTGCATATAAGACTTCCGCTGCTGTGTATTATATGTGTGGATGTGTTGCTGCTTTCCTATTTTGCATATGATGTTGCTGTACCATATGCGTTCTGTTGCTGTTGTTGAGGATGTGGCTTGAATAAAGGTCCCCGAGTATGGGTGACAATTGTATTATATGGATTGCTGTTGTAAAGTACTTGCGAGATGTACTGTATTCCCTATCAATAAGAATAGTTTCGGCACGTGTTTACTGTGTTCGGTAAATACGGATCTGGGCGCTTTAAGAAATATCAGTTTAATTATTTTTTCCAGCATAATACTGAAATGCAAAGGAAAAAAAAGAAGAGATATACTAGGAGGAAAAAAGAAAGAGCATATCGATTATACTATGATACAATAGGATTTATTGAGAAAACTAATATAAAAATATTGCCTGTATAATTCATTTAAGAATGACTATAGATAGAGAGTTTCTAGAAAAGTTGTTAGTTTTTGTTAGGCATTGACCTTTTAAAATTTTAATTATTAACAGTTAATATTTATTTTCTTTATATAAATTTAATAATTTTTAAATTAAAAAGTTAATATTTATTTGCCCTCATAGTCCAATCAAATATTAAAAAATTTGGTCGTATAATGCCAAACCAAACAGCTTGTAATTAAATTAATGATCTTGTTAATTATGATTTATATCCACAATATGCTGGCCATGTCTATTGTCTACTTTTCCTTAATCTCTTTGATACTATATGTCCACAAGTTTGGCATATATAATATTCACTAATGAGCTTATCAGGAAAAAATATAAAAGAATTTAATGCATTCGGTTCCAAGAGCTAATTAAGAAAGCAAGATAGGTAAATCCTTATGGCTATTCCATACATTTCCAGACTAAAACTTAGTGATGATTGTAGATGAGGATTATCTCTTAAACATCTTGATTTATGAAAAATAAAGTGCCATGTTTATCACAATCTATTTCCAGACTATTATATATACTGAGCTAAATGCACCTGGTTATTTCATATTTCGAATCAATTCGTAGGGAAATCATGGCGTTTGCTTCAGCTTTTCTGAGTGTTTTTATGCTATATTGTTTTAGCTCGCTTTCATGGGCGGTTGATGTTACCTATGACAATCGAGCTGTTAAGATCGACGGAGAAAGGAAATTGCTGATCTCTGGTTCTATCCACTATCCTCGTAGCACTCCTGAAGTAATTAAGTTTTCATATTATTAGTTCCTTTTATACATTATTTATCGTTATTTTAAAGTCTTCCTTAATTCATTTGTTGGTAATTAATAAGTATTTGCTTTTCAAATGATTTGATTTATTTTTCAAAATGTAGATGTGGCCAGACTTGATTAGTAAGGCTAAGGACGGTGGTCTTAATACTATTGAGACCTATGTTTTTTGGAATGCACATGAACCAATCAGGCGTCAGGTATTTTTTTTTTCTTTCTGTTTGTTTATTAAGAATCTTCTTTTAATTTTTCTATTGCAAAGACAGATAATTAACTTTTTTCATTTCTTTTCAATCAGTATGACTTCTCGGGGAGACTTGACCTTGTTAGGTTCATTAGAACCATCAAAGAACAAAATCTATATTCTATCCTCCGGATTGGTCCATATGTTTGTGCAGAGTGGAGTTATGGGTATATTTATATATACATCTTAATGAATTTTTATTTTTATTTTTATTTTTTTCATTATCATGTTCTTATGTTCTCCACTTATTGTTTCTGATCCAAGAATCTAATGTCTTTCCACTTTTTCCTAATGTAATTTGCGGCAGAGGCTTTCCTGTTTGGTTAGAGAATTTGCCCGGCATTCAGTTACGAACAAACAATGAAGTTTACAAGGTAATTTTTTCATGTTCTTAATTTTATAGTG
>JAKUCV010001016.1:26948-40765 GCA_028386065.3 Turnera subulata | reverse complement strand
TCCCGGACCTGGAAAAATCCCAACTTTGGTCCGAAAAATCCGCAGGAAAATCCCGAACATAGGACAAGGCTCGGTTTCAAAATCCAATACTCGATTTACCATAATTTAATTACCCAAGATGAAAAATTAATGGTAAATTACTGTACATTAACTTAAACAGTCCCGGTAAAAATGAAATTTTTACCTGGGCTGTTACAGCTGGGCCATTTTAATTTTTTTTTAAAAAAATATATACATATATATTTATTTATTCATAATCTGAAATATTGTTTTGGAAAAACTATTACTAGTTGGAAAAAATATATATATACCAT
Source organism: Turnera subulata (assembly GCA_028386065.3). Lineage (NCBI taxonomy): Eukaryota > Viridiplantae > Streptophyta > Magnoliopsida > Malpighiales > Passifloraceae > Turnera > Turnera subulata. The sequence goes on along the minus strand of JAKUCV010001016.1, from coordinate 40,451 downwards.
GAAAATAATTTCTGGAAATTTAATATATGTATTATTTTCTCTAGAAAATTATGGTTGTGGAATATATATATAGGTACTTTGGAAATTAAAGGTAATTATATTTTATGTTGGAAAATATTATTATGTATATTTAGAAAAAGATAAATACTATATATACTTTCTGGAAATTATAAATAGATTATTATTTTTCTGGAAAAATTATGGAGATTATAATTTTGGAAAATTATAATTATTTTATGAAATATTTTGAAAAGAGTTTTAATTAAAGTATGGTACCGAAATTATATTCGGATATACGTACGGTATAATATTTTCGGTAAAAGATAATAATAACGGATATAAACTAGGATGGGTTATTTCACAGTTTTGGTTATATACTATACCGATTATGTGCATTTATGTATATATATTGTTTTGTTGTATAGGTTCGGATATCGGGCAGTTTCCCGAGGAGCCGGCTTGGGACCGGTCATTGTTTCTGGAGTTGAGTAATCGGCCAAGGTGAGGATGGATTTCCTTCAATATGTGTCTGTATTACTCGGTTATTGTGTTGATAATTATTGCTTTGTTGGATGTTGCATTTGCTGTGGTTTGGTTCGGGATGTTTATCCCATGGCCTTGATTGTTGTCGGTATGTTTATCCCATGTTGGTTTTTGGATGTTAATCCTTGCGTCTTTCTGGTTTAAAGTATAATGGATGGTTTAAGACTGTTTCGTGGTGGTCGTGACCTGGGTTACTTATGATAAGCATGTCTATGCTTGGGATGTCTATCCCGTGATTATTTTTGGGATGTCTATCCCTGGGTTCGTATTTTTGGGATGTCGATCCCTGGGTTCTCTGGATTTGGTCTGGCACCCGGAATATGTTGATAACCAAGTCTGACCTCTAGCTTATCCGTGACAGGGCCCGGAAAGAAAAAATTGGAAATCGGAATTTTGTTTGAGTCTTTTGATTTGTTTTCGGTCCGGTGTATTTTGGTGGTTTTTACCTGTTTTTGGACCTTGAGTTATTATAGTTGCATATTGATTGCCTATCCTTCATCGGTGAGCACTTCGGACTCACCCCTCACTTGCGGGCTTTCATCCCGTAGGATGAGTTATTTGTGGTACAGGTTTGGTGCATTCCAGACAGGCTGCGGCGTTATCCCTTGGAAAGGGCTCGGATCCATAGTTTGCATCAGTGTCGCATACAGTGTTTTGTGAGTTATCAAGTCTTCCGCTGTGCATTATTTTGTTATTGTTGGGCCATTGGGCCGATTATGTTGTTATTGGCGTTATTATTTTTGGGCTGTTGAGCCCGGATATCTGTTATATACACTGTATGCTGGGCTTTGTTGGGTTGGGTTGTTACAGTTCCGGCACGTGTTTACTGTGTACGGTAAATACGGGTCGGGGCGTTTCAACCCGGTACCCCATCATAGACATGTGGTTCTTCTCCGTACGCAAGTGGTTGACAGATTGACACTTGGTCCTCTTCCAAGTGCTGTTGGGCGGCATGCTGCTGTCCCTCAGCCGGATCCTTCTCGTCCTTCCTATATGAAGATGTATGCATTAGTATCATATTTATAACATGTGGAGCAGGATATGCACAAACAATCAAACAACAACCAAGGACATACAGCCCGCTTCGATACCAAAATGAAACGCCCCAATCCGTATTTACCGTTATACACAGAAAAAAAGTGGGACCTATTATTTATTACAGAAACTACAGCGGTAAATATCGCAAGCCAACATTAATAATACAACAACAGTATTCATCCCGACACGGAGACATTATTACAACAAGCAACAGAATCAGAGAAATAATATGCAAGCAGCGAAAGTCTTAATACAATACAACAATAAGCAACAATATGAAAATGATGCAACGCAGGATGGATCCGGGACTGGCAGAGGGTACGCCACAGCTTGCGTCGAACGTACCTGAGCTACGCACAACCAAACTACATGACCAGGCCACGCAGGCGAGGGGTGAGTCCGAAGTGCTCACCGGGTAAAATCTATAAGCAAATATACATATACAAGCAACCGTTAATTTCCAAGTCACATCATCAACAATTTAATAAGGTCCTCACGAATCTTATATAACACACTTGTGAACCTAGACACGCTATTCCAATTTTATTGTTAGGGTCCCTATCACTAGTTAAATGGTGGTCGTCGCCTGGTAGTCAAGCTAGCTAGCCCGTGGACCCCGCCCTGGTACCTCCACATATAACTGGCACAGACAGGGAGCATACCCCAAGCATACTCTCCCCCAGCGCCTAAAATTATAATTGGTACAGACAAGGAGCAGACCCCAAGCACACTCTCTCCTAGCACCATAAAATAAAAGACTACCATCTGGCTGTTCCAACATTTAACTGTGACTTACTAGATGTCTAAGTGTTTCCATTTTATTATTTATTTACCCTCATCTAGTTACTATACTTCTATTATCTTACCATTATCTCATTATCCCGAGCAGGCTCACAGCCTCTCCGCTCGTCTGGATAATAAAAACTTATTCCAAACTGTTTTCCCGTACTAATACCCCCGGTACTCAACTCACACAATTTTCAGAGTCAACAACAACAGTGATAACTTACTTATACCAACAATTCCAACATCATCAATAACATCAACAACATCAATTATCAATTTAAATCATCACAAAACAAACCATTCACAGCCACAAAGTATCATTCCAGCAAACATCGCACATAGAAAACAAACAGCAACTTGTTATCAAGGGCCGTATATAAATATTTACTTATCCTCACCTTAGCCGATTTCCTATTCCTGAAAGTACTCGAAATGTCCCGGCTCTAGCTCCTCGGGATACTGCTCGTTATCGACTCCTATATCAAACAATAGTATATGCACACATAAGATGATATGCAAATGCCAGGCTAATACTGTAAGCCGTAAAATAAATACTGGACCAACTCGGTACTCCCCCGGGTTATTCCCATTATCATCATAATTCACCATTTATTTTCAAGTGTCGAAATAATACCATACTTATACCCGGATATTACTCCGGTATAATACTTACTTTGATAATACCCTTTCCAAAATATTTGATAAAAATAACTATTACTATCACTTACTTTTTTTTCCAAAAATTATAGTTCTCATAAAATAATCTTTTTAGAAATTAGTCACGCATATATATATTTTCCGATAAAACATTTACATAGTATATATCCTTAAGAGTATTTACTATAATCATGTTATAATTTCTTAAAAATATTATAACAAGGTAGTTACTTCTTTTATTTTCACAAAATATAACCATATACTATATTCTTATATTTTCCAGATTATTCCCATATACCAAATATAATTATTTATTTTATTTTTTTCTTTCCAGAATTTATTTTTTTTTAAATTCCGACTGGGCCACGAACAGTGCCGGCCCAGACCTTGCATAGTGCCAAGCCCAGACCCAACTAGGAGCCCAGGCACAGGCCCACACGCAGACCCAGGTGCACATCAGCCCAGCTCCAACCCAACTCACATCCAGCCCAAAATCAAAACCTAACCAAAACCCTGGGTCAACCCGACCCGTGTTGAGAATGTCCGGGTCGTCCTCAACCCGCAATGGCTCACCTTGCTGTGGCCTGCAGTGGCGGCGGCGCGAGGCGACGGCGGCAGAGGCGACGCAACTGAGGAGCGACCGGAACGGGAAGGAGGCGGCGCGACTGTCGTCGTGACGAGAGATGTGGTGCAAGGGAGGAGATCGAACGAGGGAGGCCGGCAGCGGGGCGAACTCGCTTGGCTTCCTCCGTTCGAACGGCGGCGGCGGCTTCCTGCAGCGACAAGCGAGAAGAAGACGGTACCGGCGGCGTGAGGAGGCGGATCTGCAGGAGAGGTGTGCGACGGCGAAGGAAGGAGGGGTGGCTACGTCCTGCTCGGCTTGTCTCCACTGCAACGACGGCGAGCAAGGGTAAGGAGGTGAAGATGATGGCGGTGATGGCGTGCGTGGTGCAGGCGGTCGGTGGTGGTGGCGGTGTGGTGTGTTGCAGCGGGTTGTTTGTTGTTAGTTAGTTTTTTTTTTGTTTTTTTAATCTTTTTCCATCCCTTTTTCTGGTTGGTTGCAGAGAACGGGAAGGAACTGGTTGAGGTTTGTATTTGCTGGAAAAGAAGGTGTTTTGGATGTGGGTAGTTTGCAGGGGATGAAGAGAGTATACTGGGTTGAGTGTGGTATGCAGAACAATTTTTTTTTTTATAACCAGAAGAGAGGAAACATTTAGTTATGGCAGACCAACGGAAAAAAAGGAAAAGATGGGGTGATGTAAGTGTCGGCAACGGTTGAATAATTGAGCAGAGAAGAGTCCAACCAGCAAAATGTCCCTTATGCCCTTCTTCCTTTCTTTAGTTTTCAAACAAAACCAGGGGCATAATCGTCTTTTCGCAGCTTCCAAATCCCGAAAATTCCAACTTGTCCCGAAAATTCCGCAAAAATATCTGGAGTATGGAACGAGACTTGGAATTGGAATCCGATGCTGGGTTTACCATAAAATAATTACCAAAGATTATTTCCATATGGTAATTTACTGTACAAAGTCCTTTTACAGTCCCGGTAAAAATATAAATTTTTACCCCGGGCTGTTACAAAATGCATAGGCACTAATAACCTAATTTCTCCTTCTAGTGTTTCACTAAGTTATTTAGATAAGTGACAAAGGGTGATCAATTCTTTAACATTATTATGAACACTATAAATAGATCAAGGCAATAATGAATGAGCAAAATTTAAATTTGAATAATTAACTAGAAATTTCGACAAGAATTATATCCCATGGACGTATGTAAGAGTTCAGTTCATAAACTAGAGAAAATAACAAAGGAGATGGTTGAGAACATGATGAAAAGAAAGTACCGAAAGTTGACTAAAATAAAGAACTAAAGGCACATGTGTGTGACTTGAATTCTCTACTTTTTTTCTCTGCTAAAAACTGTGATCTACTTGCTGATGAGAATATTTATTCATGTACAAAGTTTGAATGCCTCTTGTGTTAAGGTTTTCCTCTTTTTATACATGTAAAGTCCTCTTAGAAAGTCTCTAAGTCCTGTGACTTTAGAATCCCTTCAAAATAGACGTCCTAAACTTCTTTCCATGTGAGGAGTGTCTACGTGCTTCTTCCTTAAGCATCATGAAAATTAGTTGCGTAAATGCTTCTACGAATAAAATTAGTCGACATGATCGTCAATAGTGTCTTGTTTGTTGCCCTGCTTGTCAAGCGAATTTCAAAAAATATGCTTCTTTGTGAATGGACTTCATTTTGAGCTTGAATCCTTACAATTCTCCATAAAAAGGTTGCGAATGCACTTGAAAACGAGCATGGGTTAGTGCATAGTGTTTTGCATCAAAGAAAATATTTTATTATTTAAAAGTATGCATGTTACTAAAATATGTATAATTTCATGCACAACAGGTGGCACAGTCGACAATCCATACGATATAATCCTTCACAATTCCTTCCTTGGCATTATATCTTCTCCATCACTATAAATAGCCATTCATTAATGATAACATAAATAACACACATATATTAACCAAACCCAAATCACACACAAAAAAATAATACAAATGAAATATAATGGACAAAAAAAAATGTTTGCATGACAAAGAGGAAACATAATTATTACAACATCATCCAACACATTTTTATATATCAATATCACTCCCACATCATAAATTAATGGCTAACTCATGAAAACTTAACAAACTCTTCTAGTTATTTAACAAATATTTTTAAATTTTAAGAATTGATTGACCAAATTAAAAGTTATGATATTTGATTAGAAGTTGCAGATGAATTATAGACTCGCAAGGCAAGATTGGGTAGATTTTTATTTATTTTATTAGGTGATAATGGTAAGAAAATTTTCTAAAAATTAAAAATTTTATTACAAAAAGTCAAAATGTAACCCATACAAGTTATTCAGTAAGGTTGTAAGGAATCAGTGGCAATACATATTATTGTATCTTGGGAAAGGGAGAGAGAGAGATGCTTAGTTTTTTACAGAATTTTTTGTTTTAAAAATTTATCATAAAGGGTTGACGGATGAGAAATCAGAAAATGATTACAAGTGAAGATAAGTAACATCAATAAAATAGTTATAAAACTTATACCTCACATGAACTATGAGTTTTATAAGAGAATATAATAATGATACAATGCATAAAAAATTAGAAAGAGAAAAAGAACCGTATGTTCGGGGATGGAAAAAAGTCACAAATTTGAGAAAAAAGAAGAACAATATTTAAAGAAAGATACTATTTCAACCAAAAAAGAAAGACAAACAAAGTAGTTGGTTATCTTACAGGAAGTAGAGGGCTAGGAGCTAATTAGAAAATTAAAAATAAGAAAAAAAATATAAATATAAATATATAAATATATAAATATGTATTGGTTAGATGAGAAGAAGAAAAATAAAAGAAAAGAAGGACAGTTTTTTCTAGTAAGATAAAAATTAATTATGAATATCACAATTCTCTAATTTTTAGAAAGATTAGACCAGCTCTTGCAAATCCATTCTCATCCCTTTTTGTGCATTTATTAACCTTTTTTTTATTATTTATGTACTTTGAGGCATGTTAAAAGGTTAGTCAAAATTAACCACGTAGGTCTGATCGACCAACTTAATTGGCCACACCAGCCCTGCTACTTATGCGTCTTTTATATTTTCTTTTTTCTTTTTAGAAACAAGAAGCTCTTTTATTTAAGTTGTAATGTAGTTCGAGCTTACAATGCCAACCACAATTGGTGGCACAGAAAAATCTCATATACTAAAGGAACCATAGTCATCAAGTAAATGAGCTAGCATATGAGCGATACGATTTGCAAAGCGACTAATATACTGGTACTTAAAAGTATTAAAAGATAAAGACGAAGAGGAGATATCCTGTAGCAGCAATCCAATTTTATTGTTCGGCAATGCAGGTTTTAATAGCCATTGAACTAGTCCGAAGCAACCCGTCTCCCATATAACATGAGTCAGACCTTTCTCCTTGACAGTGAGAATTCCCAAGCATCCTGCTAGTGCTTCAATTTAAGCAAGATCGTGTTTCCCTTCCACCTTTTTTGTTACACTGAAAATGACTTCATTGAGGTTGTTGCGCGCCACTATGCCCAGTCGACTAAAAGTCGCATGGCACACTGCATTCGTATTGATTTTAATCCAAAGGGGTGGGGGTGCTTGCCATGATTTGTTACGTTGCTGAGCTGATGCATTAGCTGTTCCCGCTGAGTCTTCTTGGGCCTGAAGATACTCTTGGAATAAACATGAGGCGCGAGTGGCAGCAGCCTGTGCCGTGGAACCATTATTTGCAAAAATGAGTTCATTGGACGCCTTCCAAATGATCTACAAAACCATGGCTACATAACCAAATTGTTCCATATTGCACTGTTCCTAGTCTCTTGCAACCAGTGTAGAGCAAAAGTTGCACTCAGGTTGGGGCCTTGGACTGATATGTCAGACCACACTTCTTTTGACCACGAACACTCTGTGAACAAATGTAGGGTTGTTTCATGGCTAGTTGAGCACCAGGGGCAGGATGGATCCACATTAATGTTGCTTAGCCGAAGATTGTCTCTTATGGCCAATGCATCCTGACAAAGCCGCCATAGAAAGATTCTAACCTTTGGTGGAGTTGGTATTTTCGAAAGCATTTGCCACCAGGAGGCATCCAAGGCGGTAGTGTCTGCCTCTTGTATCAGCAGATGGTACCCACTCCGCACTGAATAGTTTCCATCCTTTGTAGAATTCCATATTAGCTGATCATCAGGTAATCTGTCAGCGGGTTGTTTTGGATTTTGGATGAAGTTGCATCATCAAAAGGTTGCCCGAGTAGCTGACATGTTCCATGAAGAAGACTCAGGATCGATAAGCTCACACACCAGCATATCACCATCCATTACGAGAGCATTAGGTGCTGCTACTGGCAGATGGTCATCCTCGAGCCATGAGTCCTTCCATACCCGCATACTCTCCCCGTTACCTACTAGCCAACTAACTCCCTTGCTGGTCACTGACACTTGCCATGCATTATGCTTCGCCAAGTGTAACTCGGATTGTGGCTATATTTGCTTGCATGAAGCTACCACGGCTATAATATTTGGCTTTAAGAACAGTTGCCAGTAAAGAAGTTGGCTTTGTATGCAGACACCATGCTTGCTTGGCAAACATATCTGAGTTGAAAGCATCTAGCCGACGGAACCCCATCCCTCCTTGCTTCTTTACTCTACAAATTTTATTCCACGCAATCCAGCACATACCTCTACGACCCTCCTCGTGACCCCACCAGAATTTCGTCATTGCTATTTCCATTTCCTCACAAATGCCTTATAATATCAGTGGGGATGCTTTGAACCACCGATTTCAGTAATACCTCTTTACCAACTGCGGATAGTGTCTTCTCTTTCCACCCTAATAGTTTTTTGCATACGCTGTCTCTGATGGTGCTAAAGATTGCCTTCTTTGATATATCAATAACTGTTGGCATACCCATATACTTCTCAAATCGGTTCACGACCTTGAATCCCATCCACTCTTGGATATCAAAAGCAAACTCTTCATGCATGTTGTTTCGGCTTAAGGAAAATCCCGATTTGTCAATGTTTAAACTCTGGCCTAATGCTTCTTCATAAGTTCGAATTATCTGGGAGAGAATTGACTCCACTAAAGTTAAAGTGTGCTAGATACTCCCTCGTCCTCGTCCCACTCAAGCTGCCCGTATTAAGGGGTAAAAATTTGTCTGGCGTTTTACAAATTCGAGACAACTTTTAATGCTATCTCCCGAACTTGTCCTTCATTCATCTTTTTCTTTTATAAAGATAAATTGGACAATTGAAACAAACTTTACTTAAAGTAAATCAAAATTAATTATTTTCTTTAAGACGCCAGCTTGGGTGATGGACGGAAGGAATAAAATCTTGCCTAAGAAAAAGAGAAAGATGGTCGCATGTCGACGTCCTATCATACTCATCACCATCCCTGAAAAGTGAAAAAGAGAACAAAATAATGCACACGTGTGGGCGAGTCTCGTTTTGTTTGACTTTTGTTTTTCTTTTTGACTTTTTTTTGTTTTTTTAATCATTTGACTTTGGTCCCTGAATCGCCGCGACCATACGGCCCATTAAACAAATCCTTGTTCCATTCGAAAAGAAAATAAAAAACCGAACGCTTCGATTCGTTTCGGTTCGGGTCGCTCATGTCGCTTTCTTTCCCTCACATATAAAAACCCTCCCCTGCATTCCACTGCACTCTCCTCCTCTCCCCCGTTCTCTTTGTACAGAGAATACAAGAAAAGTCGAAAAACGTATCAAACAAAAAAAAAAAATACAAAATTTTCCTCTAAAAAATAGAAAAAGGGGTCAAAATTATATTAAACATTCTTTCCGTTTATAGACAAATATAAGATACGATCTTTTACCCTAACCTGACTTTTTAATACTTCCTCACAAGTAGTATATATATAGATAATCAAGTTCTCTCCTCTTAGAACAAAAGGTAGGGAAAAAGAAATAAAAAAAAAAAGCGCACAAACAGAGAGAGAGAAGGAGTGTTACTAGGAGTGATGGCGGCGGCGGCGGCGGGGGTGGTGTTTCCGAATTCGTCGCTGTACGTGGGGGATCTAGACCAGAATGTGAACGAGAACCAGTTGTACGAGCTGTTCAGCCCGGTGTCTCAGGTTGTGTCCATTAGGGTGTGTAGGGATCAGGTTAGGCGCTCCTCCCTCCGCTACGCCTACGTCAATTTCGCCAATCCCCAAGACGGTTCGTTTTCTTCTTCTTTTTTTTTTTTAAAAAAAATACTCCTTTATTAATTAATTCCTCTCTCTTTCTTTCTGTGTGTTGCAGTGAATATAATCAATGTCTTCTTAGTACTATTACAGTTGATATTACTATATTTTTTTTTGTCGCGAACTTATGATTGTTAGTTATTCTAATTGAAGTAACTGTGTTTGCCCAGAAAAAAAAAATTGAAGTAACTGTGTTTATTTGCGATGATGTAATGGGTTCGGTTTCGTGTGAGTCGTATGTTTTAGGAGGGAGTCGTAATTTTATTTTATTTTTTATACTAGTTGACTCTTCAAGAAGAACTACAGCCTATATCGGTTAGGGAGTTGTATTTCTCACTGTGATTCTGGTGTCTGTGAGTGGCACGTGCTGTCTGGCTTTTTGTGGGATTTTTTTAATAAAAAAATTGCTTTCTTCCTCTTGCCCGTCTGATTGGTGTTTGATTTATCTTGTTCGGGCTTGCTCCTAATCCTTTTGGCATTGACAATATATATAGCTTTTGGTAATAAATAATTTTGGATGGTTTTCCAGTTACTCTTTTTGATAGTTTTCGTTTTTGTATTTCACTTCCTCTGTTATGCTAGCAAGATTAGATGATTAGCTTTTTATTCTCAAGCAAGCAAATCTAGTTGCTACCGCTGCTTTGTTTGTGTTTCTGATTCTGTTTGTGGAATGCAGCTGCAAAAGCTTTGGAGGTTTTGAACTTCACCCCTGTGAACGGGAAACCTATCAGAATCATGTTCTCTCATCGAGATCCTAGTATCAGGAAAAGTGGGCATGGCAATGTCTTTATCAAGAACTTGGACTCATCAATCGACAGCAAGGCATTGCATGACACCTTTTCTAGCTTCGGGACAGTCCTCTCCTGCAAGGTAGTTGTCGATGACAACGGCCGCTCCAAAGGGCGCGGTTTCGTGCAGTTTGAGAAGGAGCAAGATGCCCACAGTGCAATCAAACAGCTGAATGGGATGTTGTTAAATGACAAGGAAGTTTGTGTTGCACCTTTTGTTCATCGTCATGAAAGGATTCAGGCGCATGAGACTCCAAAGTTTACCAACCTTTTTGTTAAGAATCTGTCCGAGGCCACAACTGATGAGGACCTTAAGAATACTTTTTCCGCTTACGGTGACATCACTAGTGCAGTGGTGATGAAGGACCAGAATGGGAAGTCTAGATGCTTTGGTTTTGTGAACTTCCTTAACCCTGATGCAGCTGCTGCTGCTGCTGCTGAGAAATTGAATGGTTGCACCTTCAATGATAAGGTCTGGTATGTTGGGAGAGCTCAGAGGAAAGCGGATAGGGAAGCCGAGTTGAAAGCCAAGTTTGAACAGGAAAAAATGAGTAGATACGAAAAACTTAAGGGTGCAAATTTATATCTGAAGAATATTGATGATGATGTGAATGATGACAAATTGAAGGAATTATTTTCAGAGTTTGGGACTATTACATCTTGCAAGGTACTTTCTCCTTCCTGAATAAACTATTGTTGATTTATTACCCCCATCATAATGCTTTGTTGCTACTGCAGTGTATTTTCATGATAATACAGGGGCTTATTTTTCTGCTGTGTTTCCTTACATTCCTTTCAGGTCATGCTTGATCAACATGGGCGGAGTAAGGGTTCTGGTTTTGTTGCCTTTTCGACGCCTGAGGAAGCATCAAGAGCTGTAAGTGTCTTTCAAATTTTCAATTTCTAAACCATATCTTACTCTTTCTAATTGCGTCTATTGAGTGGGTATTTACCAAACTGCATTCAGTTGTTTGAAATGAATGGAAAGATGATCGGAAAGAAACCACTCTATGTTGCTGTGGCCCAACGCAAAGAAGAAAGACAGGTTCGGCTTCAGGTGAGCTCTTTACATTCCGATTTTTTCAAATCATCTTAACTTCGATGCTTGCGTTTAGTTTAAATTCTCAGGGCTCAGAGTTGCTGTTTATTTCTTTCCAATTGGAGGTTCTTATTTCTTATTATTGAAACTCAAATGAGCTTATCTGTGTACTTTTGCATACAAATTCGTATGTAAGGTGTGAAATCTGATGATTCTTCTCCTCAGGCACAATTTTCTCAATTTGGAACTGCTGGGGGACTATCGCCTTTGCTTGCAGGAATCCCTGGATATCATCCTGGTGCATCTAGACTTGCTCCTCAGCATCTATATTTTGGTCAAGGAACTCCTGGTCTGGTCTCCCCTCAGCCAGCAGGATATGCTTTCCAGCAACAGATATTGCCCGGCATGCGTGCTGGTGTTGCCCCAAACTATATGATGCCATTTCAGCTTCAGCGACAGCAAGCCGGTCAACGTATGGGTATGCGCCGTGGGGGAAACCACCCGCAGGGGCAACAGCAACAGCAGGTGCTTTATATTTGACAAAACTTTCAAATTGTCTTTGTACTTTGCTGTTGTATTTGTTAAGATGCATCTCTGTCAAAGCTGCAGTTTATTCCACCCACCAACTAAAAAAGAAAATAGAGATGGGAAAATGAGGATGAAAAAATTGCTGGATCTCTGTTTATTTGTTGCTGATGTTCTTTTTTCTTTTTTCTAATTCAGCTATATCATCGTAACAACAGTCAAGGCGTGAGATATATGGGCAATGCAAGAAATGGCCTAGATTCATCCGTTGTTCCACAGGGTTTTGTTGGTTCAGTGATGCCATTTCCCATAGAATTGTCAAGGGTGCCTATGATGACCGTTGATGCTCCTCAGCAACCTGCTCCAAAGCCCATCTCAACTCTTACATCTGATTTGGCTTCTGCTAATCCGGAGGAACGAACAAAGGTATGTACCATGATATTCCCCCATTATGTGCGTTAAGTGGGATGGTATTATTTGAAATTGAGAGTGTTGTGCATTTTGTGAATACTTGCAGATGTTGGGCGACCAGCTTTATCCGCTTGTGCAGCGGCTAGAGCCTGAACATGTAGGGAAGGTAACAGGGATGCTACTGGAGATGGACCAGACGGAGGTACTACATCTCATTGAGTCACCCGATGCCCTGAAGAGGAAGGTGGCTGAGGCTTTGCAAATCCTTGGGGAAGCCAATGCTTCCAATGGTGTTTGATCAAGTTGTCTCAACACATTTGATTCATTGGTGTTTCTGAGTGCATCTTTGGGAGGAACTGGCTATTAGTCAAATTTTGGGGATTTTAGTAAAACTAATTCCTAGGATATTTTGTTTCCGGAGGGAGATATTACTTTAAACATCTTATTGGCTTTTTTATATGACCATATACTTTAGACATGGAGATGGCGTTTCTCGTTTCTCATTTGATTATTTTTTCTGAACTAACTGGCCACAGTCTGCAACTAATGCTATTCAATTCAAGCAAATTGGTATGCAAAATTAAATTGTTCTTTCCAAGCGGGCTGGTGGAAATGCAATATGGTTTATCCTGTTGGAATCGTGGGTTTATGGTGCTCTATAATGTCATACCTCCCCGCTTGAGAAACAGAAAACGTGATGGAAATACAGAACACAACAAAATCATAAACCATTCCAACATCACTTTTTGGGCTGTTGTTTAAATCCAGAATACACTCATACTGAAACGAAAGTTGCAAAGGTTTTATTTGAAATCTGGGTGGATATCATCTTCTACCTTTTCATCATCCATCGTGGTCTCCCAATCATCCATGGTGCCTTGATCTGTGTGGTCTGCAAACTTGCTCCTATTCCCACCATTCAAGTCATCTTCTTCTTGAGT
>JAKUCV010001016.1:0-19033 GCA_028386065.3 Turnera subulata | reverse complement strand
GATTTCTGCATGAATAGAATATTAAGTGAACACTAGTGCTCAAGGGGCCACAGTTTTTGTTCTAGAAGTTAGATCTTTCATATCTTTGGTAAAAGAAACCAATCCATTTACCAGTATGGTTCTCAATTTTCAAAAGCTAAGCTCTGGCTTTATTCCCCTTGCAATGGGATTATGGGAAGTGAAAGGCTGTGCTTTCGAGCATAGTCTAATACCCACCATCATAGACCTGGGATAAATGTTTTTGTACAAAAATCAATAAATTACTTTATGTTGTGTAAAGAAACTTTTACATAAACAATAATTTTACAACTGAGTACCTAAGAAGAAAAGTTCCTTTACGAAATGGAGCCTATACAAAGCCAATCATGGAAAAATCAATTCCTTTACGAAATGGAGCCTATACAAAGCCAATCATGGAAAAATCAATCTGAAATGTTTCATTGACCAAATATTGTGTCAGGCTTGGATTCTGCTTTGGAAGCTAACCAAATGAGATGCATTGATCGTGTTAAAATAAAATTTCTGTAGTTCTATGACACGAGCATCCTCATATATCAGGGAAGTAACATAGAAGTTGTGTGAAGACAGGTTCTTGAGCCAAGTCTGGCAAAAGGAAACAGAGTAATGGTGTTCTGTAACACTTTGAATTCCAGCCGTGCTGTGGATCATTTTCTTGCTGAAAATCAAGTCTCCACTGTAAACTACCATGGGGAGGTGCCAGCTGAACAGAGGTGAGACAAAGGAAAATAGCATGTTTCTGCATGTTGTTTCTTCCTCGACTTTAGGCTCATTTATTCGAGCTACAGGGGTCATAGAGCCAAAGTACCATTTATTTTAGCTTGAATGTGCTCGTATCTTAAAATGCATATATGTAATTATGACTACCAAACCATTTTTCCTTTTGAACTCAGGGTTGAAAATCTGAAAAAGTTTAAGAGTGATGATGGAGATTGCCCAACATTAGTCTGCACGGACCTGGCTGCTAGGGGGCTTGACTTGGATGTCGATCATGTCATTATGTTTGATTTCCCCTTGAACTCTGTGAGTTACTTCTTTTCTTGTCTTCAACCCTTAGTTTCCTGTCCCTTATATGCTTTTGCAATTAAATTATTGCTAAAAAAGCAATCCCTTTGACATCAGATAGCTTAGCTGGTTCAATCTGGCAGTTATAATCTAGTGACCTAGGATAACATTCTACATGCATTAGATGACTGGTGGTTGAGGTAAGTTAAGGTTTCTGGGTTCTAGGACTAGCCATTTGGAAACAAATCTAACCCTTTTATTAACTTGGCTTTATAGATTGATTATCTACATCGTACGGGAAGAACTGCTCGTATGGGAGCAAAAGGTATGCATCTGAAATTTGCTGAGCCATATGGTTTACACTATTTATTTTCTGTATTTTTTGTTACAAATCATATAAAGTGCATGAGACTTGTAAACAAGAAAGAAAGAGAAAAGAAATTCAAAGAGCTTATAGGAAACTATCAACTTATTTCTGTTTTGTCCAAATGCACTATTCTCATCCAAATTGCTTAGATGGCAATGGCTTCCATTAAAAGAAAAAGAGAAATGAAGGGGAAAAATTAACAATAATTGATCTGCTTATTGTCTGCCTACAATTTATGGCAGTAAAAAGCTTATCTTCTCCTACTTCTAACAAGCTATGTTCAGACTAGTTTCTGCATCACCTTACAAATAGGAAAAAAAAAAAGCATGACGACCTTAAAGGCCAAGATAAGCATAGGAGTCAATATTTGATTACCTCCATCAACTGTATTCTCATGTCAAGTATTTTGAGTCCACAGCATGAACCGTGTTCCTCTGCCTCTGCATGTGCCTCTGCCTATAAAGCTTTATCTTCTCATAATTATGACTATTTAGTGTTTTCTTTTTGAAAAGGATCTGTTGAAGTTTGTGGGAATCATTTTTTTCTTGTTCGTTAGGGTTTTCGATTGAGAGATAAACATATCCTCCTTTCGTTGCAGGAAAAGTGACCAGTTTGGTTGCTAAAAAGAACGTGCTTTTGGCTGACCGAATAGAGGAAGCGATAAGGAAGAATGAGAGCTTGGAATCCCTTACCATTGACAATGTACAAAGAGATGTTGCCAGGGATCGAATAACAGAAGAGAAAGGGCGAAATGCAAAGTTGGCTAAGGCGTCCCATAGGAAAAACACCAGCAAAACGAAAATGGACAAATCTCCTGGTGTCCACAACAAAGCTGCATCACTGAGAACCAAAACTTCTAAAGCATCTCCTCCAGCAAAATCTGCTAAAGTTAAGGTCGCAAAGATAGTTAAGTCATCCAGCACAAGCAATTCAAAAAGGGTATCTCCAGGTGTGAAGAAGCAACAAGGGAAGCTAAAGGTAGTGGCATTCAGGGGTCGGTCCTCATCTGATAAGAAAGAATCTTTCAGGCCCAGTTGATTGTTGTTAGGATACGTAAGTAAATTTTGAAAGGAAAATGTTAATAAATGTTAAAAGAGCCTGTTATTTTCCATTGTAAGGAATGAATCTTGGTATTTTTGGCCAGCGCAAATTCACTGTTCATTGCTTATTCATGAAACACGTTGGGTTGAAATTGCTGGAACTGAAGTATACTTCACATCTGTGTGAAACCAGTACTTTTATGACTGGCAAGATTGTGTACATCAATAGTTATGAGAGCAAACTCTGGACAACTAAGCAGCTCGTATAATACACTAATCTTTGAAGCTCTTGACACTAAATCACTTCCAGGTAAGTAGTGGTCGAGGGTTTTTAGCAGGGGTGACGGTTTTTCCATCAGAATCATATATAATGACGCCTGAGAAATCTGGCAGCTGGCACTTCCCTCCCATGAGTATGTTCTTCTGCCAAACTGAGCCTCCTTGTTCACCACTTAACATGCTTTCATCCTGAGGGCCGCCAGCCTGAATTCCAACAACTCCTGAACTTGTTGTCATCATAGTTTCAGTATGGAGTTGGATGACCGGATCGTGGTCCTGGGAACCATAGCAAGCAGCACTCCAGCGTCGCCATTTACGTGAATGTGAAGCACACATGAACAGGGCAATGGCACACAAGAGGAGGGTCATTGCGCTCAGGCCAATTTGGGATATGCTTAGTGGTATCTGTGTTGTTGAGTGAAGTTGGCGAGCCATAGTAGAACGTTGGCGTCCTCCTTGGGAGATTACTGAGGCCTTATATCAGACTCGTTTTAGCCAAAATGGGGTTGTTGGGTTTGACGGATTTGTTAAGAGTTTAGATTGACATAATTGATAGTGAATGTCCATGGTTTTGGTGATGTTTGACCAAAAATGTTCCTTATGGTGAGATTTGGTTTAACAAACCGGCCACCCAGGTTGGTTGCATCACCCTCTTAATTTATTTTGACCATCCCCTAGATACTAAAAGAAAACTTCCAGTTTTTTGTCAAATAAGTTTCAGATTGAGGGGATGTAGGTAAGGGTATGAATTAACAAAATAAAATTCATCACTATAACCTTTTTATATTACATTTTGCAAGAGTAACTACCAAATAAATAAAAATATTACACAAGTAATATATAATCAACTAATCATATAGAAATAAATATAATGATATATAAATAAGTGGTAAGGCGTATCCCATTCCCCTTAAATCCCAAGGTCCAAGTTTCGAGTTTTGGTGGAAGTAGATGTATAGAAATTGTGCTATTGGTAGTGATCCCACCTCACAAAAAAGACGAAACTAAAACTCAAACTAATATTAGAATATTCAATTTCTAAAATTATAATACTAGCCACCAAAATATAAACAAAAGTTGTAACAGCCTGGGTAAATTTATGTTTTTACCGGGGCTGTAAAAAGGATTTGTACAGTAACTTACCTTATGGAATAATCTTTGGTAATTATTTTATGGAAAACCGAGCATCAGATTCCAATTCCGAGTCTCACTCCATACTCCGGATATTTATGCGAAATTTCCGGGACGAGTTGGAATTTTCGGAATTTGGAAGCTGCGAAAAGACAATTATGCCCCCGGGTAAGTATTTAACACAGTAGGAGTTAGAAGGGCAGTTAAGTCATTTTGCTGGTTCAGATATTTCCTACCCAATTATGCTGGTACACAGGGTCAACTCAAATATTCTGCAATAATTTGAAAAGACGGTGACGATGTCGGCCATGAATTTTTGTCCCTCCTTTCCAGCCTATATTATTGCCTAATTTTCAATCAAATTGGTATATAAAAAAAAAAAACACTTACTTCTGCCTTTGCTTCTGCAAGCAAAACCCAGTAACTTGTCATCGCTCTGCCTGCATCAGTTTTTGGCCAGAAACATTTCTTACAAAACCATATATTTAAAAAAAAAAAACAAAAACACCAAACACCACCCGACACACCATCACAAACCGCCACCTTCCTCTTCTCTTCTGCCACCGTCGCGCCGCCACACCAAGTCACCACCACCATCACGCAGCCGACCCCATCACCATCTGCACCTTCTCCTTCCCTCCAAACCGCACCAGCACCGACGCCGCCCTCCTCTCGCCTTCTCGTCGTCCTTCCCCTGCGTGTGCCGGATCTGCCGACCCTTCCCTTACCACTCGTCGCTGCAGACACCGCCACACCGACCGGAGTCGCCGCGACGAGGCTGCCCTTGCTTCCTTCGCGTCGCGCTGCCGGACGACGTGTGACCGAGCCCGTGCCTCGTGTTCGTCGCCTCGCCGGACCGCCCATCTTCTTCCTTCGCCTGCACCCGCTCGCGCCGCCGCCGTCAACCAACACAGGTGAGCAGACCCGTTGTTGGGACTTTGACCCGGATGGGTCATGAAGCGGGTCGCGGGTAGACCCGGTTAGGAATAGGTGTGGGTCGTGAGCTGGGCTGTTAATGGTTAGTGGGTTTGGACTTGGGTTTTGGGTTTTAGGTGTTGGGCTAGGATTGGGTTAGGCACTTTGGGTTTGGACTTGGACCTTGGCCCAGTCCGAAATTTAAGGGAAAAAAAGAGAGGAATAATCTGAAAAAAAAAAGGAATAATAATTATGAAAAAAATAATATTTTCAGGAGAATAAAAGTAATTTGTAGAAACAATATTTTGAGGAATAATTTGAGGAAAAAGTAATATTCTGGAAATATAATTTAGGGAAAGTATATACATAAATGGTGTATAATAACTACTTTGAGAAGATATTTGGGAAGGGTATATGGAATATGTAAATCCTGAAAAAAAGTGGATGCATAGTATTCTGTGAAAATAAATATCATGTTCAAAAAAACTAAACTAAGGAAATTAAAATATGAATTATTACATCCTTGTTAAACTGTTATATAATAAAAAAAAAAACTATAGGAAAGAATATATGTACTATAAAAGTATTTTGGGAGTATAAGCATATGTTATATTTTCAGGAGATAGTAATCATATTTTTGGAAAAGAAAATAAATGCTAATAATAATTATTTAGGAAAGGGGTATTATCAAAGTAAATACCGGAATAATAACGGGGTAAATATAGTATAGTATTTTGACGCAGGAATAATAAATAGTGAATGATGATGATAACGGGGTTCACCGGGACGTAAACGAATCAGTTTAGTTTTATTTTTACGGTATAGCATCATTTGCATTTATGTGCATCTTATGTGAGTATGTGTTACTATTTGCTATATAGGAGCCAATAACGAACAGTATCCCGAGGAACCGGAGCCGGGACAGTTTGAGGACTTTCAGGAATAGGGAAATCGGCTAAGGTGAGGATGGATAACCTTTGATATGTTGCACATGATGCTGTGCTTGTTTTTCTGTGATTATTTTGCCTGATTGAACTGTTGAGCCATTTGAGTTTGACTGTGGTATTATTGCTGTTGTTGTTGATTTGTTGGTTGTGAATTTATTGATATGATGAGATAATTGGATAATTGGAAGTTGAGTTGACGACTTGTTTGTCACTAGGAAAGTAGTGGTACGACTAGTTGGTTAGAGACTGTTTTGTGGTGGCTATGATCTGGGTTATTTATGTTAAGCATGTCTATGCTTGGGATGTCTATCCCGTTATTATATTTTTGGGATGTCTATCCCTGGGTTACTATTTTGGGATGTCGATCCCTGGATTGATATAACACCTGGAACATGTTAATAACCAGGTCTGACCCCTCGCTTGTCCAGTGACAGGGCCCGAAAGATAAAATTGATAATAATAAGCATTCTTTTGGTCTTGGCTCAGTTATTTATCTAGTTGTTTCTTGTTATGCCTTTTGCTGGAATTTTACTTCGAAAGTATTGTGATTGCCTGCATATTACTGTTTATCTTTCGTCGGTGAGCACTTCGGACTCACCCCTCGCCTGCGGGGTTTCATCCCGTAGGATGAGTTGCTCTTAGTACAGGTGCGTGGTTCGGCCAGCTGCTGTTTCTACTCCACCAAACCCCGGATCCATACCTCCGCTGCATCTCATTCTGAGTCTTCCGCTGCTGATATTTTCTATGTTGCTGTATCATAAATTATATGTTTCTGCTACTGCTGTTGTGGTTTGAATAATGGTCCCCGGGTTCGGGTGACGGATGTTGTATTTGAGATTACTTGTACTGTATGTTCTTTTGTATGTACTGTCTGCTACTGTAATAAGAACAGTTCTGGCACGTGTTTACTGTGTACGGTAAATACGGGTCGGGGCATTTCATTTTGGTAGCAGAGCGGGCAGTAGGTTCTTAGGGTGATAATTGTGCTTATTTGTTGCCTATATGTGCATAGTCTGGTCACTTTCTTGTTATAACATGCATGCATACATCTTCACATAGGTACGAATGGATCCGGTAGGAGGAAATCAGCATGCTGAGCAGCGTTTGGAAGACGACCAAGTATCGGTCGATCAGCCGCAACCAGTCGTGGGTGGACAAGTACCACGGTTGTACCGGCAGATGCCACACAAATGATGCACACCATGGCACAGATCCTACAGCGTCAGGATGCTAGGGATGCCCGTTTGGAGGCCAGGGAAGCTCGTGAACAGGAGAACCAAGGACCTATTGAGGATCCTGTTTACACTAAACTGTCTAAGCTAGGTCTTGATGCCTTCACAAGGGTTACTAACCCACAGGCAGCTGATGAATGGCTTCAACAAGCTCATCGAGTGATGCTGAAGCTGAGATGCACAGATGACAGGTGGGCTAGGTATGTTGCATCCATGTTTCGCAATGTTGCTGTGGATTGGTGGGATTCGGCAACACGTGACATGGTGAAACCAGTCACCATGCCCTTGGCACAGTTTACTGAGATGTTCCTAAGGAAGTTTGTCACTGATGTATACCAGGACCAGCTCAAGCGAGAATTTCTGAGTCTGCGACAGCAAATTGGACAGTCGGTGAACGACTATGAGATCAAGTTTGATCGCTTATCCATCTATGCATCGGAGTATGTGTCCACACCAGAGGCCAGATGCAAGTGTTTCTGGGATGGTTTGCGATCTTGCATCCAGACAGTTATGGGGTGCAAAGTTTATGAGACTTATCAGGATATGCTTGCGGATGCTCTTCGTGCAGAAGTTATCTGGATGGGGAATGAGAGAGAAATGGAAGAAGTCCGGAAGAGGAAATCTGCAAAGAATGTTGGGAATCAGAACAAGAGGTTCCAGAGCACCGGTAACAGGTCAGGGTATGGACAGACTCAATCCATACCAGTATCTCAGGGTCGAGGATGGAGCAACTACAACAACAATCGTGGGAGTTCATGGACCCAGTCTGGAGGGACTTCATCTGGAGATACTCGCCCTAGACCTCCTCTGTCTAAGGTGAGGTGCTTTGAGTGCAATGAAGTTGGGCACTATCGGAGTTCGTGTCCTAGGTTGGGAAGATCTAGAGTTCCTGTTCCTGCTCAAACCATACAAGCATCAGTGGCCAGCGTACCTAATGGTTCTGGAGTTGGCCGAGGCCGTGGACGGGGAGCTGCTCCTACTCGGACACAGTCAACTATGAACCAGAGTGCAGCCGCTCCGAGGGCATTTGTGATCACGGCTGAGGATGATCCCGAGAATGCTGATGTTATTGCAGGTACCTTTACAGCTTTCGGTAGTATTGCATACACTTTGATTGATCCTGGTACCACACATTCTTTTATCGCTAAGAGTTTTGCCATACAACATAGCTGTAAGGAAGAGAGTTTAGCATGTCCGTTGAGGGTTAGATTACCCGCGGGCATAGTGGTGAGGTTAACACAAGTGTGCAATGATGTTCTCCTTTCTTATGATGATGAGGTTTTCTTAGCTCGTTTGGTTGTGATGAATATAGGGGGATTCGACATAATCCTAGGGATGGATTGGTTGTCGAGGCATAATGCCCTGATGAACTGTCGGACTAAGGAAGTGTTGCTGGCTTTCGATAATGGACAACAAGTTTTGGCAACCGGTATTAGGAGAGTTGCTGCTGCATGTAGTATATCTGCTATGCAGGATTCTGGAGTAAAGCCGCATGGTCCAGAAGTTTTGCTAAACCACATTACGAGTGAAGATGTACGGGATCCTACCCTGGGAGATATATCAGTGGTGAAGGAGTTTCTTGATGTTTTCCCAGATGATTTGCCGGGTTTGCCACCCGACAGAGAGGTTGAGTATACCATCGACCTGATGCCAGGAGTCACACCCATATCGATGGCTCCATACAGGATGGCACCAATAGAGCTTCAGGAGCTGAAGAAGCAGTTGGATGAGTTGTTAGAAAAGGGCTTCATCAGACCCAGCACTTCACCATGGGGTGCACCAGTTCTGTTTGTCAAAAAGAAGGATGGTAGCTTGCGGATGTGTGTAGACTATCGCCAGCTGAACAAGGTAACAATTAAGAACAAGTACCCGTTGCCTAGGATTGATGATTTGTTTGACCAGTTGCAAGGAGCCACCGTGTTTTCTAAGATTGACCTTCGGTCTGGGTATCACCAGATCAAGATTGCAGAAAAGGACGTACCAAAGACTGCCTTCCGCACACGGTATGATCATTTCGAGTTCACAATGGTACCATTCGGATTGACCAATGCAACAGCAGTGTTCATGTGCTTGATGCACTTGGTCTTGAACGAGTTTTTGGATAAGTTTGTTGTGGTCTTCATCGACGACATTCTTATTTACTCCAAGAGTAAGGAGGAACATGAAGAGCATTTGAGGATAGTGTTACAGAGGTTACGGGAGAAGCAGTTGTTGTCAAATTCAGCAAGTGTGAATTTTGGCTTGGAGAAGTTTCTTTTCTTGGACATGTGGTTGGCAGGGATGGAATTAAAGTTGACCCTGCCAAGGTGAAGGCCGTGTTGGAGTGGAAACCGCCTAAGAATGTATCCGAAGTCAGAAGTTTCATTGGACTTGCAGGATATTACCGAAGGTTCATTGAAGGTTTTTCCTTATTAGCCAGTCCCATGACCAAGCTATTAAGAAAGAACAGGCATTTGTTTGGAGCCCAGAATGTCAGCAGAGTTTTGAGGAGCTTAAGAAGAAGCTGACCACAAGAGTCTTAAGTACATCATGACTCAGAAGGAGCTTAATCTACGATAGAGACGTTGGGTTGAGTTACTTAATGACTATGATTATACTATCGAGTATCATCCAGGGAAGGCCAATGTGGTAGCTGATGCTTTGAGCCGGAGACAACCGGAGGATACTTCCACTTGTTACTCGATTTTCTCACTTATCGAGTTATGGAAGTTGGGAGTCGGTTTGACAGTGGATGATACAGGAGCTTTGCTGGCACACATGAGTGTCAAGTCTAATCTAAGAGGATGGATAGTTGAGTTACAAGATGGAGATCCCGACCTAGTCAAGCTCAAAGAAAGAGTAAAGAGTGGGAAAGAGGACAAGTTCCATATAGTTGATGATGGAGCACTGATGATTGGGAGACGAGTATGTGTACCCAATGTCAGTAATCTGCGTAGTCAGATCTTGGAAGAAGGTCATATGACGCCATATGCGATGCATCCTGGAAGCACCAAGATGTATCAGAACTTGAAGAGTCATTTCTGGTGGCCACGGATGAAGAAGGATGTAGCAGAGTATGTTGCAAGATGTCTCACTTGCCAACAGGTGAAAGCTGAGCATCAAGCTCCAGCAGAGAAGTTGAGATCTTTGCCAGTGCCAGAGTGGAAGTGGGAGATGATCGCTATGGATTTTGTGATTGGATTACCGATGACTCGGAGGCAGCATGATGTTATTTGGGTCATCGTTGATCGATTGACAAAATCGGCACATTTCTTACCTATCCGCCAAACTGATACCATGGATACATTGGCGGGTAAGTATGTTGCTGAGGTTGTGAGACTACATGGGATTCCAAAGTCTATAGTCTCAGAAAGGGATCCGAGGTTCACATCACGTTTCTGGAAGAGCTTACAAGCAGCTTTGGGAACCAAGTTGAGCTTCAGTACTGCCTTTCATCCTCAAACAGATGGACAGTTTGAGAGGACTATACAAACACTGGAGGATATGTTGAGGGCTTGTGCACTTAACTTCAGTGGGAATTGGGATAAGTATCTACCCTTGGCAGAGTTTGCTTATAACAACGGCTACCATTCCAGCATTGGTATGCCACCTTTTGAGTCTCTCTATGGAAGAAAGTGTAGAAGTCCAGTGTGTTGGGATGAAGAGGGTATGAGGTTGATCGTTGGACCGGAATTAGTCCAACAGATAGTGGACAAGATCCAGACTGTGAGACAGTGTATGAGAGCTGCTCAAGATCGGCAGAAGAGTTATGCCGACAAACACCGACGGGAGATAGAGTACAATGTTGGTGAGAAGGTTTTCCTCAGAGTAGCACCTTGGAAGGGTATGATTCGATTAGGCAAGAGAGGGAAGCTGAGCCCAAAGTATATCGGACCTTATGAGATTGTGGAGAAAATTGGACCACTAGCTTATAGGTTGTCCTTACCTAATGAGCTATCACGTATTCACGACGTGTTCCATGTCTCCATGCTGAGGAGATATCGGTCGGATCCGAGTCACATTGTAGCCCCAGTGGATGTTGAGGTAGCAGAGGATCTTACTTACACAGAAGTGCCCGGAACAGATTCTTGCTCGAGAAGTTCGGCAGTTGCGGAACCGTACCATTCCTATGGTTAAGGTTAAATGGAGTAAACATTCCGCAAACGAGTCCACATGGGAAGTTGAGGAACACATGCGGTCCCAGTATCGCATCTCTTCACAGAATAGGAATAAATTTCGAGGTCAAAATTCTTTTAAGGGGGGTAGACTGTAACAGCCCGGGTAAATTTATGTTTTTACCAGGGCTGTAAAAAGGATTTGTACAGTAACTTACCTTATGAAATAATCTTTGGTAATTATTTTATGGAAAATCGAGCATCAGATTCCAATTCCGAGTCTCACTCCATACTCCGGATATTTATGCGAAATTTCCGAGACGAGTTGGAATTTTCAGAATTTGGAAGCTGCGAAAAGACAATTATGCCCCTAGGTAAGTATTTAACACAGTAGGAGTTAGAAGGGCAGTTAAGTCATTTTGCTGGTTCAGATATTTCCTACCCAATTATGCTGGTACACAGGGTCAACTCAAATATTCTGCAATAATTTGAAAGGACGGTGACGATGTCGGCCACGAATTTTTGTCCCTCCTTTCCAGCCTATATTATTGCCTAATTTTCAATCAAATTGGTATAAAAAAAAAACACTTACCTCTGCCTTTGCTTCTGCAAGAAAAACCCAGTAACTTGTCATCGTTCTGCCTGCATCAGTTTTTGGCCAGAAACATTTCTTACAAAACCATATATTTAAAAAAAAACCAAAAACACCAAACACCACCCGACACACCATCACAAACCGCCACCTTCCTCTTCTCTTCTGCCACCGTCGCGCCGCCACACCAAGTCACCACCACCATCACGCAGCCGACCCCATCACCATCTGCACCTTCTCCTCCCCTCCAAACCGCACCAGCACCGACGCCGCCCTTCTCTCGCCTTCTCGCCGTCCTTCCCCTGCGTGTGCCGGATCTGCCGACCCTTCCCTTACCACTCGTCGCTGCAGACACCGCCACACCGACCGGAGTCGCCGCGACGAGGCTGCCCTTGCTTCCTTCGCGTTGCGCTGCCGGACGACGTGTGACCGAGCCCGTGCCTCGTGTTCGTCGCCTCGCCGGACCGCCCATCTTCTTCCTTCGCCTGCACCCGCTCGCGCCGCCGCCGTCAACCAACACAGGTGAGCAGACCCGTTGTGGGGACTTTGACCCGGATGGGTCATGAAGCGGGTCGTGGGTAGACCCGGTTAGGAATAGGTGTGGGTCGTGGGCTGGGTTGTTAATGGTTAGTGGGTTTGGACTTGGGTTTTGGGTTTTAGGTGTTGGGCTAGGATTGAGTTAGGCACTTTGGGTTTGGACTTGGACCTTGGCCCAGTCCGAAATTTAAGGGAAAAAAAGAGAGGAATAATCTGAAAAAAAAAAAGAAAAAGGAATAATAATTATGAAAAAAAATAATATTTTCAGGAGAATAAAAGTAATTTGTAGAAACAATATTTTGAGGAATAATTTGAGGAAAAAGTAATATTCTGGAAATATAATTTGGCTGAAGTATATACATAAATGGTGTATAATAACTACTTTGAGAAGATATTTGGGAAGGGTATATGGAATATGTAAATCCTGAAAAAAAGTGGATGCATAGTATTCTGTGAAAATAAATAGAATAATTATCATGTTCAAAAAACTAAACTAAGGAAATTAAAATATGAATTATTACATCCTTGTTAAACTGCTATATAATAAAAAAAAACTATAGGAAAGAATATATGTACTATAAAAGTATTTTGGGAGTATAAGCTTATGTTATATTTTCAGGAGATAGTAATCATATTTTTGGAAAAGAAAATAAATGCTAATAATAATTATTTAGGAAAGGGGTATTATCAAAGTAAATACCGGAATAATAACCTGGTAAATATAGTATAGTATTTTGACGTAGGAATAATAAATAGTGAATGATGATGATAACGGGGTTCACCGGGACGTAAACGAATCAGTTTAGTTTTATTTTTACGGTATAGCATCATTTGCATTTATGTGCATCTTATGTGAGTATGTGTTACTATTTGCTATATAGGAGCCAATAACGAACAGTATCCCGAGGAACCGGAGCCGGGACAGTTTGAGGACTTTCAGGAGTAGGGAAATCGGCTAAGGTGAGGATGGATAATCTTTGATATGTTGCACATGATGCTGTGCTTGTTTTTCTGTGATTATTTTGCCTGATTGAACTGTTGAGCCATTTGAGTTTGACTGTGGTATTATTGCTGTTGTTGTTGATTTGTTGGTTGTGAATTTATTGATATGATGAGATAATTGGATAATTGGAAGTTGTGTTGATGACTTGTTTGTCACTAGAAAAGTAGTGGTACGACTAGTTGGTTAGAGACTGTTTTGTGGTGGCTATGATCTGGGTTACTTATGTTAAGCATGTCTATCCTTGGGATGTCTATCCCGTTATTATATTTTTGGGATGTCTATCCCTGGGTTACTATTTTGGGATGTCGATCCCTGGATTGATATAGCACCCGGAACATGTTAATAACCAGGTCTGACCCCTAGCTTGTCCACTGACAGGGCCCGAAAGATAAAATTGATAATAATAAGCATTCTTTTGGTCTTGGCTCAGTTATTTATCTAGTTGTTTCTTATTATGTCTTTTGTTGGAATTTTACTTCGAAAGTATTGTGATTGCCTGCATATTACTGTTTATCTTTCGTCGGTGAGCACTTCGGACTCACCCCTCGCCTGCGGGGTTTCATCCCGTAGGATGAGTTGCTCGTAGTACAGGTGCGTGGTTCGGCCAACTGCTGTTTCTACTCCACCAGACCCCGGATCCATACCTCCGCTGCATCTCATTCTGAGTCTTCCGCTGCTGATATTTTCTATGTTGTTGTATCATAAATTATATGTTTCTGCTACTGCTGTTGTGGTTTGAATAATGGTCCCCGGGTTCGGGTGACGGATGTTGTATTTGAGATTACTTGTACTGTATGTTATTTTGTATGTACTGTCTGCTACTGTAATAAGAACAGTTCTGGCACTTGTTTACTATGTACGGTAAATACGGGTCGGGGCGTTTCAAAAGTACATACTTTTCTTATGACGTTTCCTTAATAAATTTTCTACAAAATTATATTTTCATGATCAAATTTTAGTTTGAAAAATAATAAAAATATTAATAATAGTCAATGTATATAATTATATATATTTGTATGGTATAAAATAAAGTAAAAAAATTCATTTTAAGTATAACAACAAATTTGTACAACCAATAACCTCAAATCATAATAATTTTACCTACTTAAAGTAAGTTTCACACAAAGAAATAAGGGTTGGAATTCTAAACTTAACTTTCAATTATAATTTTGGCCTAATTTATCTATTAAATTAAAAAGATATAGCCCAAATAAATGAAACTTTAAATTTAATTTTGAATTAGATTTAAAAATTGAAGTAACACCTACCAAAAAACGCCTAAAGAAACAAGTATGCCTATCCAACCCTCACAAAATAAACAAAAAATTCTTGCAATTTGAATCATTTTGTGGGGATTGTTGTGACACTACGCAATAAAATAACTACAAATACCATATTTTTTAATAAAATAATCTCATGTACAAATTGGACTATGTATTGCTAAAAATATATCATTTTTTTAAAAAAAAATTATTCATGTTGTTTACGATTATATGTTTGTATATTCTACAATTGTAATATTTTGATTCTTGATAAATAAATAGTTATATGAAATTTTAGCTTTGATCTCACAAGGTGGAACGTTAATAATAACTTTATAAATAGTTCATGTCCCAATTATGCAAGCAATAAGCATGGAACGCATCCCTATTGGTTAGGCATCTCCACCTATCCAAGTTAAATTGTTGTCCAGAAAAGCTGATGGTGATCTTGGGGTTTTTACCGTAACATTCAGGCCTGAAGAAAATATGGTAATTCGTATACTCTATCAGACAGATGATGTAATACGTAGTGGCTTACAAAGCCAACGGCAAATGGCACTATCTACCATCATGAATTTGAAGATATGTTTTAAGCAACAAGTCTTGCTAACATAACCAAGCAAAATATAGGAAAACACCATTACAAGATTACCCATAGATGCAGTTATCACGAATTAACAGATGCAACCGACATATCTCGTAGTTGTTTGAAGCATGAAAAAGATGACTTAATA
Organism: Turnera subulata; assembly: GCA_028386065.3. Lineage (NCBI taxonomy): Eukaryota > Viridiplantae > Streptophyta > Magnoliopsida > Malpighiales > Passifloraceae > Turnera > Turnera subulata. The sequence goes on along the minus strand of JAKUCV010001016.1, from coordinate 3,877 downwards.
AGGGCATCGAAATTCTTGCACAATATAGATGATTTGAGGGTTAGAAATGCTCTACAAGCATGGATAATTGAAGCTCATTCCATCCTGATGATCACACATATGATGTCTGAGTGTTTAAGGTCCGGACCTTTAATGTATCACGTCTCTGATCCAATTGTGTCAAAAAAATTCCATTATGGGGTGAGCAAGCAACAACTAATTAGGACAAATGTTCTGGATGTAGAAGAAAGGAGGCATATGTATTCAAGCCAATTACTCTATTGATAAAAAATGTCCATCCCTTCGAATATTATCGTGAGCTATTATAGCTACAGACTTGGAAAGAAAGTCCTGGTCTCCTTCCTCTATCAAGACCTGTAAAGATTTATTAAACTTGGTGTTACTCATCACATATATAACGAGGAGGTTGTGAGGTATGTCAGGTTATGGTACTTTTGATATTTTTCGCTGCTTCACTATCATATTTGGTGCTCATATTGATTTTTCATGAATTTTAATCCCTATACATCCTAATTTTTTTTATTAAATTTAATACTTTTGATGGTTGGAGATCGACAGAGGCATATATCTATTTTCTGGAGAAGCACAACATTTGTGGGTTCTACTTCATTTGGATTTCCCAATTTTTACTTGATTCTACAAAAAAAGCCAACTTGTTGCTATTTGGAATAGGTCTACACCTTGCCAAACATCCAAAATTAACTTGAATCTATTAAATAAATATCCCCATTCAGGATTACTATACCACAAGGCTCCTTCCCATAAAATAATAAATTTCTCAATTCCTTCAAAATAACCCTAACACCAAATTGACGAATTCCTCAAATCAATTTCTGCAAAAGGACCTCTCATTTTTCTATTTGATTTTGTAAATCCTAAACCCAATAGATGAGTTCCTTCCTGGATTGTAGCATGCCATGCTGTGGATGAATCAATAGTATCGTAGAGTTCATCATCCCATGTTAAGGATCAGATGAAGTACGAAATAAATTCCCTCCAATCTCACAAAAAGAGACTCATTCTGTTAGTCACAATTTTAGTGAAATGATAAATTCTATATATGATGCATTCTGTGTGTTCGAATAATTTTGTTGGATGTATGAACAATGATGTTGATGGATGAATAAATGAACAATATCATTCTCAGTTCTTTATGTCAGGAAGGAATTTAAGATAGAGGGTATGTTTGTACCGTATGGTCAGAGATGGGTTGATGTGTGATGTTTATTCTTACTTGCAAGGGATTTGGTGCCTGAAATTTTTGCGTTATTATGAGTGTGATGGCTAATAAGAGTAAAATGTGTTAGTTGTTATGGTCTTGGCGATGATCCCAATCCCCTTTGAACATTGACCTTATTAAATCCTTTTGGCCTTGATTTGGTATGTCTGCGCATTTGCGCATAGATTTGGTGCTATTTTATATTGCTTGGCTGCTTTATAATGCAACATCAGAACTCAAAACAATACAACGCCTTATAATTTATTGATCAATATTTCCATTTTTATTAGCTCTTTTTTGGAGTGGATTACCTATTAGCCTTCTTGGTAGCACCACTGATTATTAATAGCATCGAGCAACAATTAGAAGGACAGTAAAAAAAGGATTATAAAAAAAATTTAGCCAAATATCTTGATTCATTGTAGTTGGGGTTTGTCTTCTAGAACTATTTTTCTTCTTCCTCTACCGAGAAGCATTAACAGCTGTAAATAGGGATTAACACCTGTAAGTAGGTACGGTAATGAAAAATAAGAAGTATGATTGCAAATGAGCAAATCTTAGATAAATACCTTGATTCAAATTTGAATGCGTCTCCCGGGAAGCATTCATAGTATAGTTAATAGAAACACTTTCCATGTTATTTTGATTATTTGAAGAGCATGTCATTTAGTCCTTTTATCGTCCAATAGTGAAAAATAAAAACATGATAATGTGTAAATCTCCAATGAAGCCTTGTAACTATGAAAATTATATACAAAAGTACCATTTTCCAGTTTTGGGCATGCTGGTCTTCTATGGTCACGAGCATGACATATGGAGCAATGCATAATTTTCTTTTTCTTAATCATTCTATTTCCTTACAGTAGCTCCCAGTCTTATAATTTTGCTTCACCTTTGATCTTCTAATTTGCTTCATAACTAGAGGTGTTTGAAGAGAAGGTTTGCTTGATGTTTTCCTAATATTTACTAAATGGTACAACCTATGTGATCTTGGTGCATGCACTTTTGTGTATGTCCCTTTGATACTAATAGGAAACATGTTCTACAACTTCTATTTTCCTAGTTCCAATTATACATATGGCAAGTGCACAAGAAATTCTAGAAAAGGTCCCAAGCTCTAGATAGACAATTATGAACCTCCATCATCACCATATAATCTCATCGGTCACTTCGCACCCATCATCACCATTAAATACAACCCTCATCTTCAAAGTTACATACCTATTATCTTGAATTTTGCCCGTATATTGGCAATAAACACTTCAGTATTTTCAGAATACACTTTTCTACCTACATTTATAAGCATAACTTGTTTCATAACCTCCTCTAGAGACAATGCATTTGAATTTTGAATTGTATACGATGTGTCTCGAGGGGTGAATCAAGCCAATTGTAAATACTCAAATTTGAACTTAATTTTACTATAGTTGGAAGCCTGCACCGTGCCTGATTAGGCCCACATGAGATGAGCTAGGTTGGGCCTAACTAGGCACACCCTGGCCCAATAAGAGCTGCATTTGTTGGGTTGTGGTGGGCCCTATTAGACTCATATGGGCCCAACTCACATGGTTGGACTGAGTCGGGCCTAATTGGGCCTACATGGGATGGGGCGGGATGGGTCAGTAGAGAAGGAAGAGTATCGGTGGAGGAGACGAAGGAGCAACGTCGGTAAAACTGGATATTTGAAAAAAAAAATTAAATGGGATGATTATAAAATTAGAATATTTGGATTATTGAATTGAATTATTAATATTTGGGTATCATGAATATTCGTTAGCCAACCCATGTTACTGGAGGGTGAGATTCGAACTCCAGACCTCACCCCTCTTGTGCTTTTGACACAAGAGTGCCAATGAGCTACAAGCCCATTGGTACCAAAGGGTTATCATATATGTATTTGCACATTAATTTCAGTTTAATAATCGAGCTATAAGCCCCCATTTGTACCCAAGAGAAACGGTATATGATGATTTAGTTTTGTCTTTGAAAAAATTAAATTTGGAAACATTTGAAATTTTGGGCAGAAAAATTGAGGATGGACTCCCATCAAGAAAAGAGAACGAGGATGGACTGGAAGGCCCATTCTTGTACCAAACAATTCCGAAAGATTGCACAACCGTAAGGCCCAGCCAGGCCCTCTCCTATTTTTGGAAACTTATTTGTCAATTTTGTGTTTGAAAACCCATATTTTGCTTCTTCTCCTTTCTCTGTTTCTCTTCCTTGTCAGCTTTTCTCTTGCTACTACTCCTCCCTGAAAAATCAATCGGACGGAAAAAATGCCAAAACCATCACAAGTTTCTCTCTTTAAGTTGCTTTTGAGAAGTCGCTCTCTGGTACCTTCACCAAAATCCACTTACTTTCTTCCCTCCATATCTCTCGCGCCGCTTCCAACTCAACTCGGTCCTAACCCAACGGAGACCCCGGTCCTCAGATTCCTCCACGCCCCGGCCTCAAATCTCCACACTTTAGCCAACCCTTTGGGCCAAAATCCCCGGACTCGGACCCAGACTCACCAAACTCGGAGGAGCCTCGGCACCGAGTCGGCGGCCGAGTTGGACGTGAACAAAGAGGTGGACACCATAAACCTCAAGTTTGCAGAGGCAAGGGAGGAGATAGAGATGGCCATGGAGTCAAAGGAGACGGTGTACTTCGACGAAG
>JAKUCV010001015.1:155051-175157 GCA_028386065.3 Turnera subulata | reverse complement strand
TCCGAACTTGGTAAAACTCAAACTAATCCCTAAAATTCGTAAGAAAAACCCGAGTGCGGAACAAAGCTCGGTTTCGGATTCCGACGTATAATTTACCTTAAAATAATTTCCCAAGATTATTTTATTTCACGGTAAATTATTATTATACAAGCTTTTTTTTACAGTCCCGGTAAATGTAAAATTTACCCGGGCTGTTACATATTTTTTCAAAATTAAGATATGAAAAATATTTTGTCACAACATATAATAAATATATTAATTGTATTAGATTGCACGATTTTATTTAGCATTGAACTTATTGAATTTCTTTTTTGAGAAAGGACGTTCATTGCATTAATTGATCGAGAGTTTACATCAGTGAAAAACGACGGGGCCATCTATGGATTCATTGGATTATGCAGTGTTTACAGTCTGCTATTTTGTCCATATTAATTAACGGCTCACCATCCAAGGAATTTCAGATGCAAAAGGGGCTGAAACAAGGTGATCCCCTCTCCCCCTTCCTATTTATCATCGCTGCCGAAGGACTAAATATGATGTTGTCTCAAGCTGTATCGCAGGGTTTAGTTAAAGAGTTTTCAATTCACGGCATCCCTGTTAACATCCTTCAATATGCTGATGACACCCTCCTCTTCGCCGACGATGACTCCCAAAACTTGTTAAACCTCAAGAGGGTACTATGATGCTTTGAGATCATGTCGGGTTTAAGCATAAACTTCTTTAAAAGTGGCTTAGCAGGTCTTAATATTGGGGAGAGTCGGATTCGCTACCTAGCTAACAGGCTACTATGCAAGGTTGAGTCCTTACCTTTCAAGTATCTTGGGTTGCCTCTGGGAGCAAACATGAAGAGAACAGCAAGCTGGAACCCTGTCATCGCCAAATTCCACACAAAGCTCAAAGCATGGAAAGCTAAATTCTTATCCATTGCATGTAGGATCACTCTTATCAAATCTGTTCTCTCCTCCCTTCCTCTTTACTTTTTATCCATGTTCAAGATCCCTACGACGGTCGCCAGACGTATCACACAAATACAAAGAAGATTTCTTTGGAGCGGCGTCTCAGATCGTAATAAAATTTGTTTTGTGGCTTGGAGTAAATTAGCAAGACCCAAGAATTTAGGCGGGCTGGGTATTGAGGACATTCAACTAAAAAATCAAGCCCTTTTGTTCAAATGGTATTGGAAGTTCATCAACAATTACCCAGAGGAGTGGGTAGCGGTAGTTACAAGGAAGTGCGCCACGCAATCTGATGTCCTCTCTCCTTCTTTCAACCTGGCCAAAGCTTCCCCCACTTGGAGGAACATTATTCTTGTTGAAGATAAACCAGCGGGACCCAGACCTTCCCTGAAAACCCCCCTCTCTATCAAACTCGGTGATGGCCGTTCGTCAAGCTTCTGGCTCGACCCATGGGCATCCGTTGGACCCCTCAAAGATGCCTTCCCTAGACTGTTCTACGCCTCAAACTTTAAGCAAAGTACCCTGATGGAGGTTTCCCACTTCACTCGCCCTATCGCTGATCAGACGCATCTTTGGAGAAGGCCGTTATTTCAATGGGAGGTTGAGGACTGTAAACAGTTGGACCAAGAACTTTCCAATGTGAGCCTATCCAATTCCCTTTCGGATTGCTGGTCTTGGAGAGCCTCAAACGTGACTGAGTACAACGTCAAGGCAGGGAGTAAGTTTTTGTATGACTCTTTGTTCAGCAATAGCAATGCTGCCTCTGTTTGGCGATCCCTCACCCCACCCAAAGTTGAATGCTTTGTTTGGCTTTTACTCCACAACGGTGTTGCCACACGCGAAGCCTTGCTTAAAAAAGGTATTATTGATCAAGCAAACGCTTCGTGCTCTTTCTGCAACTCACAGGTAGAATCACTTTCCCACCTTTTCCTCCATTGTCACTTCTCCTGGAAGGTTTGGCAAAGAATTTGCAAATGGTGGGGTATTCATTGGGTTGTGCCCAAGTCTATTGAGAACTGGTTAGATCAATGGGGAGGGGCAGGCCCCGCCTCATCTTCAATCCCAGCTTGGTTCACAATCGGTTATGCAGTGCTCTGGTCACTTTGGATTGCTAGGAACAATTTAGTTTTCAACAACAAGAGGCCACAGGAGGATTTGCTGTTTGACATTATTGTTGCCCGAGCCACTTGGTGGTTTAAGGCAAAATTCCCTCTCTTCCCTTACAACACAAGCGCTACACTGGTTTCAGCTGACTGTTTCAGGAATTGGAGGACAGCCAGGGCCTCTATCACACCTACATAGATTAACAATTCCCTTTTCTTGTATTTGTTGATTTCTTCCTATGTAGCTCCATTGTTTTAATCTCTCCCATGTATTAGTCCTTTTGTAATGCAGGCCGCTGCGGCTGCTGACTTGTGATGCATCAGTCATCACTTCTCTATGACTGATTATTGTACCAATTTCCTGTTCTTTTTCAATAAACGACGATTAGCACCAAAAAAAAAAACAACTGATTAGGAAAATCATCCAAAAACATATATTCATCACAATAATGTAATTATGTAAAGCTCTCTGGGCTATCTCATGAGCTAGCTTATTGCATGATCGTGGCAAATGGGCAACGGAGAAAGACCTCAAGTTAGAAATCATTGTTGGAGTCAGTTTTGAATTTATTACACTTCTTTATGCATAATTTCTTACATCTTTACTATAACCAACTCAATTTTGAAATTCTGCTTGCTTCCCTTTTAATTTTTTTTTCTAAAGTTTAATATAGAGGATATATGATTTGAATTAGTTACGTCGCTAATTAAAAAGGCAAAAATTTGAAATATCTTTCCAAAAAGTAATTAAGATAAAAAATTATTTTCTACATTCATGTTATTACATATATATATTAACAGCATCAGTTGGAATTGTTCTGTCTTGGACTAATAATTAAACTTATTAAACTTGTTTTGTTCACGAATAATCACAGAAAACAAATACACACACACATATATATAGTTAGTTAGTTTGTTAATTAGTCAGTTTTTTTGGGTTTCGCTAGCCGTTGGTGTGGCAACGAACTCTAACCAATTCAGTTTTGTTGATTCACATGAAAAAGCTAATTCAGTCTTAAATTTATTACACATCTTCATACATACTTTTTTTTGGTCGAATCTTATTGCATTGTTTATTACTACATCGTCTTTACTTTTAATATGCTAATACCGTTCGAACAAGTTTCCAACATTTTTCTTCCAAAGTTTGGATAACTATTACCTGTTAATAACCTTCTTAGTCAACTAATTAACAAGTTTCCTTTCATACTGTTTGTACCGGCCCATATGATAACACAAAAAAAAAAACAGAATTGCTTACACCACCAATAAACCATGGATTAGACATCCTATTTAACCCAACCACGCCACAATTCTCAAAACAACAAATTCACAATATTTTTCCTTCCTTCCCGTCTATTCTCCTCCATTTGGTCAAGTAATTAGTAAAGGAAGAAAAAGCAAACCAACAATATGTATACATTCACAAAATATTCCATCCCCAGTCTCTTACTCCTCCACCTCGTCATTGTTGCTCTATGTTCTTCCTTTACCGTTGTTAGATCTGACATTGATGAATTCTTTGACCAAACAAAGGAAGCTGCCGTAGATGAGACCAAAACACTTAGCCAGCAAGTGATTAACGACAACGAACAAGCAATGGAAGATACCACCAATTTTGCAAAAAGCGTTATTACAACCACTGGTAATGTGATCGACGGCACTATACACTTTGTGAATGACACCGAGAATATGGTAGAAGGTGTGGTTGATGGCACCTCGTATATGGTCAATGCAACTTGGAATGCCGCAGGAAACATGGCTAACACCACCATACACCTTGTGAATGAAACCATGAACAACGTAGAGGGTGTGGTTGATGGCACCTCGTATATGGTCAACGAAACTTGGAATGCTGCAGGAAACATGGCTAATGGGGCCGGAGAGGTCCTTAATTACACCCATAATGTTGTTGTTGTGAATGGAGATATTGTTAGGGGCCAGTTTAGTTTGCTCTACTTTGCGAGCATTACGTTCTTTCTTCTCTTGTTATGGTAAAATTCCATTTACTATTTCCTTATGTTTTCTGTATATATAATAATATTGACTAATTCACACCAACATAAAAAAAGATATTGATTATTGAAATTTCATAAAATTTTGTAAATGATTAGCCTGAAAGAATCCTCAAGTTTCTTATTCCAGCGCCGCTCAAAAAGAAAAAAATGTTTAGTAATACTCCAGTAACCAGCCAACGTGATATGCGATTCTATGTTTTATTCTATTTATTTTACAATGTCCACTCTATTTAATCCTAACATAAATATACTACACTTATAGTGAACGATTAAACATATAAAGTTTCTAATGTTTTAAAATATTTAGTTAGACTTATTTAATGATAATCTAATGTTATAATAACTTTTAACAATTATTCTTATGTTTTTAAACTGGCAAGCCCACACACTCTAGCAAGTGAAGAATTAGAATTTAAGTACTGACTGCAAAGTCCACGAATACAGCTTATAATACAGTGAGCTATACTAGACTTGGATGGGAGTACGTAGAATTTCATGTCTCTTGATTAGTGTCTTTTGATGCTCTGTTTTCTCCAGTTGTCTGTGTCCTTTGTTACGTTTATATGTGTGTTTTGGGCCGCATCTGCCCTTTAGTGTAGCAAATTCTCTATTTTGTTAACCCATCTAACTGTACTTTTGTATTCTTTGTGCATTGATTAAAGTTTCAATCGTTAGTATCAAAAACAAAAAAATGTTTTGGTCACGACATATAATTAACATATTAATTGTACTAGGTTTCACGATTTTATTTTGCATTGAACTTATTAAATTTGTTAAAAAATAATGAAGATAAAAAATTTATTTGCTAAATTCATGTTATTAAATACATTAACAACATCAGTTGGAGTTATTTTATCTTGGATTAATTGAACTTATTAAACCTGTTTTGTTCACGAATAATTACACAAAACAAATATATATGTATATATAGTTAGTTGGTTAGTTAATTAGTCAGTTTTTTCTTGTTTCTCTTGCAGCGTGAAACTCCTATTTAACCCAACCACGCCACAATTCTCAAGACAACAAATTCACAATATTTTTCCTTCCTTCCGGTCTATTCTCCTCCATTTGGTCAAGTAATTAGTAAAGAAAGTTAAAAGGAACCAACAATATGTTTGCATTCACAAAAAATTCCTTCTCCACTCTCTTCCTCCTCTACTTTGTCATTGCTGCTCTATGCTCCTCCTTTACCGTCGTTAGACCTGACACCGATGAATTCTTTAACCACACAAAGGAAGCAACCGCAACTGCCATAAATGAGACCAAGACTTTTGGCCAACAAGTACTTAGGAACATTCATGAACAAGCAGTACAAGCTAACGCCAATTTTGAAAGACGCTTCACTACAACCAAAGATGATGTGATTGACAACACCATACACTTCGTGAATGACACCGAGAACGCCGTAAAGGGTGTGGCCGATGGCGCCTCGTATATGGTCAACGAAACTTGGAGTGCCGCAGGAAACATGGCTAATGGGGCCAAAGAGGTCCTTAATTACACCCACAATGTTGTTGTTGTGAATGGAGCTGTTGTTGACCCCCAGTTTAGTTTGCTCTACTTTGCCAGCATGTTTTTTCTTCTTTTGTTATGATAAAATTTCATTTACTATTTTTTTATGCTTTTTTATGTATTCAATAATATTGATTAATGAAATTTCATAAAATTTTAGAAAAGATCCCTCAAGTTTAGTATTCCAGAGCTTGAAAAAAAAAAGGTTTAGCAATACTCCAGCGACCAGCCAACGTTATATGCGATTCTATGTTCTATTCTATTTATTTTACAATGTCCACTCTAATTAATCCTAATATTAATATACTACACTTATAGTGAACTATTAAACGTATAAAGCTTCAATTTTTTTTTAAATACATAAGTAGACTTATTTGATGATGATCTAATGCTATAATATTTTTTTTTATAATTATTCTTATGTTTTTAAACTGGCAGGCCCACACACTTGCTGAAGAATTATAATTTCAATACTTCAACTGCAAATGAGACGCCCCGACCCGTATTTACCGTACACAGTAAACACGTGCCGGAACTGTGACAACCCAACCCAACAAAGCCCGACGGACTGCGTATAAAACAATAAACTGGCCAACGGCCCACTATCAAAAACTGTAAACCGGCCCTTCGACCCAACATAGAACTCGTCACCCGAACCCCGGGGACATCAACAACAACCAACTGGCCCAATGGCCTAAATACAACATATACACAGCAGAAGATTTAACAATATGCACAGCGAAAGACTCTTAACTCACATGACAACATAAGCAAAGCCCAATGCAACTAATGGATCCGAGTCCTGTCCGAGGGTACGCTTCAGCTCGCCCGGTACGTTCCTGCACTACAAACAACTCATCCTACGGGATGAAACCCCGCAGGCGAGGGGTGAGTCCGAAACGCTCACCGACGAAAGATAAACAGTGATATATTCAACCGCAATACTTTCGAAATAATGCAACCATCAAATCAGATGAATCTATCACAAACAACATAACAGTGGATTACAACTCAAACAACACAACAGAGGAAACCAACACGAACAACACGATAGAGGAATCCTACTGACCTATATCAAAGCCAAGACCAAATGAATACTTATTAATTTTTTTATTACCAATTTTATCTTCCGGGCCCCGTCACTGGACAAGCTAGGGTCGTACCTGGTTATTAACTAATTCTGGATGTCAGGCCCCACCACAATCCGGGATCAACATCCCCATATCTCAAATCCGGGATCAACATCCCAATATCTCAAATCCGGGATCAACATCCCAATATCACAAATCCGGGATCAACATCCTAATATCACAAATCCGGGGTCAACACCCCAACCAACAAACCCTCTGGCCATGACACCACAGAACTAGTCTCTAACCATCTAGTCGTACCACTACTTTCCAAGTGACTATTATACCATCATCTCAAATTACAGTCCAAATCCATTACTCTTTCATCATTTACCCAATTCACCAATTTCCTCAGACTATTCCACAATCTCATCCAATCAACAATCTCATATCACCAATTATTTTCAACTAACAGTTCAACAATATTTTCAACACAACATACACAGATCTGACACGTTTCTACAACAACATCGACAATACCATAGCAATTAAGTAACAGTCCACAATCATTCCAGCAGATCAATTCAACAACAAAATACATAAACAACAAAAATACACACACAGCATTACGGGCACATATCAAGGTTTATCCATCCTCACCTGGTATGTCTCTGAAACTGCTATCCGATCAAATCCCGATACCCTATATGTACATACAGGAACACAGTAATCACTTATAATGCACAACATTTTTTTTTTGAGAACCTTATAATGCACAACATAATGTTTATGCATGATGCCGGTTTTAGAAATCGTTGTACGGCTTGTCTTATACCAAGTCTAATTCTTATTATTTCCATGTTTTCCTTTAATATGAAATTAGCCTCTTTAATCGATATACCAGTCGTACTCGATCTTTAAGTTGAAAACTGAAACCGAGCTCCAAGCCGATATCCCGACCCTTTAGCTCTTTGTCGATAAGGGAAAATATAACATGTTAAAATACATATATATGTACACGTATATTTACACATAAATCGTTATTAGATTAAACGTATATCCAGTGTGACCACATTTATGCATATATAGTAGATAATTCCCATTTAACCATATATGTATTTATGTGATAAATCAAATTGCAACTTCATTATTTAGCTAAACATAAATTTAGTAGGATATATATATTCATTTATACACATATGTTTATAATTCATAGATAATCATATTTATATTTTTAAGCTTAGATTGACAACTAGATCAAGTAAATAAGTTTAACTGGGCCTCTAATTATTAATAGTCCAAGTATAAATTAAATAAACCGGAATTTAAATATTATAGGCCTTTTTAATAGTCCAAACAAAAATAAATCAAATTACAAAACATAAATGGAATTAAAGCTAGTATTTGATTAATTAAATTAAATCTTTATTTTAATTAAAACAATTAAGAGTCCGGGTTCATTAACGTTCTTAGTCCGTTAGAATGTATTCGTCTCGAGAACATGGGCTTTGCACAATCGGCCCGTTTCCGAGCCTAACTTGTAATCCGCCCAAACCCGAGCTCAACAATGCATACGGTCCAAGGAATTACCCAAAGCAACCCGTCCACTGAGTCCCGCCTCTTGAGGAATGCACTGTTCATACCGGAGTTGCCCGGGCCTCGCTGGAAACTCGCCGGAAAATAGTCGAGACTGCCGGAACCTCGCCGGATTCCGGCCGTCACTGTTCACGAGGCAGCACCTACTCTGCCACTGTTCCTCCAGTAGCAACACAGTCTGATCCCACCACCATCCATGTTCCAATCCGGCCATAACCATCATCAACAATCTTGCCAGAATCATCCACAGCCAGCAACAATCCACTGTCGGCCAACCAACCAACTCCACAACTCGGCATCACCATCAATCGACCACATCATTCAAGCGGACAACCTTCCTTGAACACCCAAATCCTCAACAAACTCAATCAATCGACAACAAAAAGGGGGAGGTAGATAGTGAAGAGGATGTGCTGCTTAGCCATGTTCTCGGTATCGAAGCCGTCCTTCAACAGGGAGGGGTCAGGCGGGGTCGGACGCGACGAGGTGAAAGCGGAAGGAGGAGACGGCGGTTGCAGGAACAAGGGAGAAGGGGAAGGCAGACAGGTCGTCTCCACTATACCCGGCGGCGACGAAATCCAAGGCTCTATCCCAGGGGGTCTGCTATGGCTTCCGGTGGCGGCAGCACGGTGGCTGTTTGCAGCGAGAAAGATGGCGGCGGCGCTTCCCTGGCCTTGCTGGTGGTCGCGAGCAGAGGCAGAAGATAGAGGGAAGGAGGCGGCGCGTTGGCTTGAAAAGGAAATGGCAGCAGCGGCGGATTTGGGGAAAGCAGAGGAGGGGAGAGGCAGGGTAGCCGGAGGAGGAGGGAGGAGAAGAAAAAAAGGAAAGAAAGAAAAGGTAGGAGGCAGGGGAGAAAATAATTGAGGGAGAGGGAGATGTGAGGAGTGTGAGGAACCCGGTGATGAGAAGAGAAAATAGAGAGGAGAAGAGAGGATGAAGACAAAGGCAAGGAGGCAACAAGTCACGGGAAAGAAAGAAGGAAATGATGGGAAAGGAACAAAAGAAAGGGGCCGGCGGCTGAAAGAAAAGAGAAGGAGAAAAGAAAGAAAAAAAAAAGAAAGAAAAGGAGAAGGAGAAAGGAAGGAAAAGAAAGAAAAGAGAGAAGAGAAGTGGGGCCCGCGCGGCCGGGGAAAAACCGGGAGAGAGGAAGAAATGTAACCGGGAAAGAGGAAGAGGAAGGAAAGAGAAGGAAGAGTGGCCTCGGGGCAAGCCTCATTCGGCCGGTCCGGATTCTCGCGTTGGGATCTCGTAAACGCAGGGATACTCCCGTCTTTTCGACAAATTCCGTCCCGAGTCCAAAAATACAACTTGGGCTCGGAAAGTCCGATTAATCCTCCTGAACGTCGTCCAAGTCTCGGAATTGAAAACCGAGGCTTGGTTAGTTAGAAAGACACTCCCGAGCACGGGAAAACTCTCGGTTTCGAAAAACGACTCACGTTTTACCGTGAATTAATTACCCAAGATTAATTCATTCGGTAAATCACTGTATAACGACTTTAACAGTCCCGGTAAAAATCCAAATTTTACCCGGGCTGTTATAGCAAAATCCACTAATACAGTTTATATATAATATAGAGAGCTACGCTACACTCGAGTGAAGAATCAGAATACAAAAAGAAAGAACAATCTTAATTCGTAATATTTTTTCCCATTTTTAATTTAAATTTTCTGAAAACACTATAATCTGAATCTAATGGTTGCTTGATTATTGGGAAGCAATTCAACAATAACTTTCTCTGAAAAACATAAATTAGATTTATAATTAGAGGCTATAACAAACAAAAATATTTTTTTCCTAACAATATTTTAGATTGCTGCAGTATATGATTTGGTTTTAAAATTTCAGTCTTTTTCAGAAGTCTAATTGATCAAGGATTTAAAATTAGTCGCTGATAAAAAATAATTTGAAATATTTTTCTAAAATTAATTAACATATGAAATGTTTTGGTCACCCATATAATCAATATATTAATTGCATTAGATTTTATGATTTTATTTTGCATTCAGATTATAAAATTTATTTTTTTCAGGCATAATCACATAAAACTATATTTTATATATATATATATATATATATATATATATATATGCCTTAGGCGACCCATCGCCAAAGGCAAGCCGAGCACAGGGAAGGCAAGGCATGAGATGAAAATCTAGGGAATCCTTAGAGATGGAGAGTTAGGAATTGAGGAATTCCTTGTACTTGAGCACGGGGCTCACTTGTACACACACTCTCTCGGGATTAATAATACTCTTTGCTTTCCTCCAATACTATTCGGGTATTCTCTAGCTAGCGTGGCAGCTGGATTTAGGCTGACTTAGGCTTAAGTTTGGGGTTCTTGCCTAAGTGCCACCTGAGCTATTGTCAGAGGTGGCTGCACACTCCACTAGGCTGATCTTTTGGGGAGAGGGTACTGGTGGCGGAGTTTGCATGTTTCATAAAGTTTTTTTTTTTTTCTATCCATTGATATGGCGCCCAACTCTAATCAGTTCAGTTTTTAATTCATATGAAAAAACTAATAATTCAGTTTTAAATTTTTACTACACATCTTTTTACATAATTTATTACATCTTTACTTTAACCAATTCAGTTTTCAATTTCTTTTTTTGGTTCTGTCCAGTTTTCAGTTTTACAAATTGGCATTTTTTTTCTAAATTTTAATATATAGGGCTTGAATTAAGCCGCTAAAAAGAAATATTTGAAATATTAATTTTTTCTCAAAATTTATCAAGATGAAAAAAAAAAACAACTTGCTCAATTCATATTATCAAATATATTAACAACATCAGTTGGAGTTATTTTATCTTGCATTGAACTTATTAGACTTGTTTGGCAACGAACTCTAACCAATTCAGTTTTGATTCATATGAAAAGCTAATAATTTGTTACATCGTTATACAATTTTTTTTTAGGTCCAATTCATCAGTTTTCAAAACCCTTTTTTGCTTCCGTTGTTTCCAACATTTTCCTTCCTAGGTTTTGATAATTATTACCTGTTAATAACCTTCTTAGTTGTAACCAAAAAAATAACCTTCTTAGTTACCTGAATAACATGTTTACCTTTAACACTGTTGCCCATATGATAACCAAAAAAAAAAAAAAAAACAGAATTACTTACACTACCAATAAACCATTTCAATTAGACATCCTATTTAAACCAACCACGCCACAATTTTCAAAACAATAAAATCACAATATTTCTCCTCCCCTCCACTCTAATCTCCCTTTGTCAAGTAATTAGTAAAGGAAGAAAAAGCAAACCAACAATGTATACATTCACAAATCCCATCTCCAGTCTCTTACTCCTCTACTTCGTCATTGTCGCTCTATGCTCCTCCTGAGAACGACAACGAACATGCAATACAAGATACCACCAATTTTACAAAAAGCGTCATGACAACCACGGGTAATGTGATCGACGGCACTATATACTTGGTCAATGAAACCAAGAACACCGTAGAGGATGTAGTTGATGGCACTTCGTATATGGTCAATGCAACTTGGAATGCTGCAGGAGACATGGCTGGCGACACCCTGAACTTTGTCAATGGCACCAAGAACACCGTAGAGGGTGTGGTCGATGGCACCTCGTACATAGTCAACGAAACTTGGAATGCCGCAGGAAACATGGCTAATGGGGCTAAGGAGGTCCTTAATTACACCCATAATGTTGTTGTTGTTAATGGAGGAGCTGTTGGCGGCCGATTTAGTTTATTCCACTTTGCGAGCATGTTCATTCTTCTACTGTTTTGATAAAATTCCATTTACTATTTCTTGGACAGGTAATATGTATTTTGTGTGTGTTCAATAATATTGTTTAATGATGTACCCAAGAAAAGTAATAATGATTAATAAAATTTTAAAATTGATTGGTGTGAAAGATCCCTCAAGTTTAATACTCCAGCGCCGTGGAATAAAAAAAAGTTTAGCATTCCAGCAACCAGCCAACGTGATATGCGATCCTATGTTTTAATTATTCATTTTACAATGTCCGCTCTATCTAATCCTAATAGTTTTTATTTATATGGACCAAAATCAAATGTGGTTTCTTGCACAGTTGACTATTTCAACAACAAAGCTATTTCATCAAACTCTTCCCTTTTCGTGCCCGTTGATCCTTGTCTGTGAACCCTTCCCTTCCAAATTTTGTATGGTAATTAATATCTCTTATCCCCTAAATTTAAGTATAAACCTAAAGAAGGTGAAAGACTTCACCACCAATCAATCTTTACACTCCCAATTTAAGCCAATCACACACCCTTATATTACTTTCTTCCTCTTTCTTCCATTCTCGCTTTCCATAACAAAAAAAAAAAAACCTAGAATAAAAGATAAAAAAGCCCATAAATATTTAGCCATGCAGACATTCACAAAATCTCCTTCCTCAACCCTTTTGCTCCTCTTCCTCATCGCCACCACCACTATACTCTCCTCCCTCTTGACCGCTGATGCATCATTTCAAGATGACGAACCCTATTATGATGCAATCGATGTAAAAGTCAAGGGGGAGAGCAAGAACCCCGACCCCTCCGCGAATGCAATCCCCAAATCCGAGACTAAACCAGCGGGTGGAGCTGAGAAGGTTGAAGGAAGCCCCAGCAGGCGTCTATATGGGGTTGATACTAATGGGGTTGATACTAATGATTATGTTCATGAGCCATTATTCAATTTCAATGGCTGAACTCTAAAAACTAGCTAGAGTTCAAATATTGAAATTCTTGTATAATTAAATAATGTAGTTTTTTTGTTTAATAAGTATTAATTATGTTGAATAATACAAAGAACGAGTTTGGTGCCTTAATGGTACAAAACATTCTTTTTGTTTACTTTTTAATGAATAAGAAAATTTCAAGCAATGGTTGTGTGAGTTACTATGTTAATGTTAAATTTTGGTTTAGAAATTGCACAATTATAAACATAACTTCAACCAATATATTCTATTATTTGATTATACAACGTGCAAATATCGATTTATCCCTGAATTTTTGTACCTATATACTGGTTCTTTGTAGCATACGTGTTAATTTGGAGTGACATAACGATGAGAAATTTGATCAAGAAAGGCTTGTGAATTAGTTTTGTATTTTTCATTGGCTTAACTTAATTTAAAATTTTAATGTAAATGCAATAAAGAAGCTGTTCAGCAGCAAATTCCAAACCCAAAAAAAAGGTATAGCAGGAAATTTGTGATCAGCATACTTTGGAACCCTTTCTTATATACCTGTTTATTCTCCTCTGTTTTACCTAGACTCAAGTATTAGGTAATCAAAATGCATCCAAATTAACCCATATGATTGAGGAGGGGAAAAAATGACATATATATATATATTTTTTGGTATTATATATGTACCTTTTTTAATACTTGAATACTTAATATTAATTATATAACAAAGAACCTTCCCAAATGCTTGACAGAAAATTCATAAATATATATACTGCTTACGGCCGGGTGGCGAAGCTGTCTGGAACAAAACTGGTGGACTATGTATCTATACTATCTATATTCACCAACATTGGTTAAAAAGATAAGATATATACCAATCAGATTTAGAATTCAGATTCTCTTTTATCGTTAGTTCATCATGATTTATGAGTCTATGAAACAGTGATATAGGCAAATAAACGTCGCCATACCAACGGCTAGAGAAACAAAAATAATAATAAAAAAAAACTATACACATATTTGTTTTCTCTGATTATTAGTGAACAAAACAAAGTTTAATAAGTTCAATTATGCGTGTGCGTGTGCGTGTTAATTTTAGAAAAATATTTCAGCAATTTGCTTGTGAGCGACTGATTTTAAACCTTGATTAATTAGACTTAAGCTAATTAATTGTTAGAAAAAATTATTTTGATGTGTTTGTTTGCCTCTAAATTTAAATCTAATTTATATTTTTCAGACAAATTTTATTTTTAAAAATGTCATTAATTAATCAATGCTATTGAACACATACAAAATACATATGTGTCCAAGAAAATAGTAAATAAAATTTTATCATAACAAAAGAAGAAAGAACATGCTGGCAAAGTAGAGCAAACTAAACTCGTCCCCAACAACAGCTCCATTCACTACAACAACATTATGGGTGTAATTAAGGACCTCTATGGCCTCATTAGCCATGTTTCCTGCAGCATTCCAAGTTGCGTTCACCATATACGAGCTGCCATCAAGCACCCCCTTCACGGTGCTTTTGGTTTCATTGACCATGTTTGTTGCGGCATTCCAAGTTTCATTAACCATATAAGAGGTGCCATCAATCACACCATGTCTAAGGTGTTCTTGGTGTCATTAACGAAGTGTATGGTGCAATCAGCCATGTTTCCTGCAGCGTTCCAAGTTGCGTTGACCATATACGAGGTGCCATCAACCACACCCTCCACGGTGTTTTTGGTGTCACTGACGAAGTGTATATATGGTGCCGTCGATCACATTGCCAGTGGTTGTAGCAAACACTTTCTGCAAAATTAGTGGTTTCCTTTATTGCTTGTTCGTTGTCGTTAATCACTTGCCGGCTAGATTTCTTAGTCTCATCTATGGCAGTTACAGTTGCTTCTTTTGTTTGGTCAAAGAATTCATTGATTTCAGATCTAACGACGGTGAAGGAGGAGCATAGAGCAACAAAGACGAAATAAAGGAGAAAGAGATTGGAGATGGAATATTTTGTGAATGTATGCATGGTTGGTTCCCTTTTTCTTCCTTTACTTGACCACAGGGAGATTAGCGCGGGGGGAAGGAGAAATATATTAACAAAATCTTTGATAGCTATTGTATCATCCTAATGGACGGGCAAATAACACGAAACTCATAAAAACTAAAGTGTTATATGTACAAAATCTTAATACCAAAAACATTGTACGGTCAAATTCGTTAATCAACAAGTGGTTCCCATGCATGTACCCAGAAGAAGAGATCTATATATTGTTATATATCAGTGGTGGATCCCTCTAAAATTATATGATCACATATTTAATTAATTAATACACCCTTCTTACAACATTTTCCGTAGAGGTTCTGTATATAAACCATTTTCATAAACTAAACATGATAATGGTCTATTTTATATTTATACACGCATTAATTTGTGACACACACATGCATTAATTTTGCCTTGCCTCTTGATGAAATGTGTGTCAACCTCGTTCCCAAATCTTTCATGGTTAATTATTACCCGTCATTTTCTAAATTTAAGTGGTTAAATGTCTATTCCCCATACGTAATAACCCCCAAAAAAGTGAAAGACTTGTACCACCAATCAATCTTTAGACTCCAAATTTAAACCAAAGAAAAAAAAAACAGAGAAAGTTTTAGCACAGAAGAATCCTTTATATATTTAATTTCTTCCTTTCTCCTCGTAAATAATAATAAAGCTCCTCTCCCTAAAAAAAAAAAGAAAAACAAAACCAAATAGAGAGAAAGGAGCGCCAAGCCATTAATCAACCAACCATGCAGACGTTCACGAGATCTCCTTCCTCCCTTCTCTTCCTCCTCTTCCTCATCGCCGCCGCCGCAGCCGCCCTCCTCCCCTCCACCGCCGCCGAACAACAAGACTACGCGGCGCTCATCGAAGGGGCTACCCAGAACATGTCCGCCGACGCCGCGGAACAGACCAAGAAGTTCGGCAGCAGCCTGATGGCCGCCGCCAACGAGACCGGGAAGAGCGCCGAAGACCTCGCCAACCAGGCCTCCGGCGTGATCAACGGCACGGTGAACGGCACCGAAGGGGCCATGAACGACGCCAAGGGCGCGGCGGA
The DNA here is from genome assembly GCA_028386065.3 of Turnera subulata. NCBI lineage: Eukaryota > Viridiplantae > Streptophyta > Magnoliopsida > Malpighiales > Passifloraceae > Turnera > Turnera subulata. Next base: position 159,149 of record JAKUCV010001015.1, on the reverse strand, counting down.
GAGCGTTGCGAATAGCACCCACGGAGCGTATAAAGACGCCAAGGGCGCGGCGGAGGGCGCTGCGAATAGCACCGCCGGAGCCTATAAAGACGCCAAGGGCGCGGCGGAGAATGCTGTTAACGAAACTGAAGCGGCCGCCAGCGGAGCCCCGAGGTGGTCGTTGGTCGTCTCCGGGCAGGGATCTTTGGTTTTGGCGGTTCTGCTTTTGGGTTTCTTCTGATCTAAGAAACCAACAAACCCATCAAGAAAAGGTTTTCTACTTTTTAATTTTCGTATATATATATGTGGATGAGTCTCAATTAATTAAGTTGTATTTATTTGTTTTGATGAGGAAATTAGGGAGGGTAAAAAGCGTGAGGTTGTGTGATGTTTTGTGTGTAATATTAATTAATATGTTGTTAATGGTTGAAGTTTAAACATCCCGGCCGGTTTACTGTATAGCTATAGTTTCACGAGCAAGAAGGATGCTTTATATATTGATTGTGCAGTCAATATTTATTTGGGTTTCCATGAGATTCTCTCATTTTTATGTACATTTTTATTCATCACCTGTATGTATAGATATGATATTTGGTGAAAAGGAATGCAGTTGCTCTTGCCTTAGCTATTCCTCCCTGGCTCTTCAAATTCATGGAATCTACAAATTCAGAATTGTGGTACTCATAATTTTTCTAAGTTTTTTATGCATAAGATTTTTACCCAGGAAATACTACCTAGCTCCAGAATTGGGCATTATAATAATTATACAGTAGGCATACTGGCTTTGTTATTACTCGGCCAAATTGGTTGTTTTGTCCCTTTTCTTTTGTAGTATCATTGGAGCTAAACTCGTTTGTTTGTTGCACTTTCTCTTTCGTTGTCTATTATTCAACAATCTGTCGATATTATAGAAAGGTCCTGGAATGATTTGCATAGAAGAAATTAGACAATCCTTCTAGCTCCATATGCCTAACAGAACCAAGCAAAAGCTTTATGGAGGCTTTAATCTTAAGACTAATTAGTCTGTTCAAGTTGTTCGTCAAAGAAAGAAACAAGGTTTGCAGGGAAATGCGTTCAGGGATACACATACATTCAATTTGGATGTTGGAAAACGAAGGGTTAACAAATTTGATTCAATTCTCTCCCACTGGGGTGATGAGATTTTTTTAGCTTTGGGCTAAGCAGATGTTAATTATTAAGTACCATGAAGGAATGAAAGCCCGTGTACAATCTTATTATTAAGCCCAAAGAAGTATATAGTTGGTTATATAATGGATTTTACTTAAAACTTAGAGTAAATAGTTTTTTCTGTCCCTCCACTTTATCGATTTCGCATTTGTTGTCCCTCCTCGTTTTTTTTCACTCATGTCGTCCCTCAACTCTTGATTTACCGGGTCACGTGGTCTTTTTTACCTGTTGCAGCAGGTTAATAGCTATGGGGCTGACAAGTGGCAATGGGTCCCACACATAACTTAGTTTTTTAATCAATTTTCTTCTAAAATCAAATTTTATTTTCAAAATCCTTTAAAATAATTAAATCTTAATTTTCCTCATTATATACTAGTGTCCTCCACTGTTTGTTTTTTTTTTTAATTTATAGGTTAGAATTAGAAATGCCTCTCTCATTGTTTTAGTTTTTTTTTTATTCTAATTTTGGTTAATTTTGTTCATTTTCATTAACTGGAATATTATAGAGGGATTAGATGAGATGATGATCATATTTAATTTTTTTCTCAATGCATATTTAGAAATTAATATTTATTTTTTTAAAAAAATCTAATTTAAATAAAAATTTTTAAGGCTTAAATTTTTGGAAAAATATAAAAAAAGATAAAAAGAATAAAAAATGTATAGATCATGGGCCCCACTACCACGTGTCAGCTCCACAGCTACCAACCTGCTGTAGCAGGTAAAAAGGACCACCTGACCCGGTAAATCAAGAGTTGAGGGACGACATGAGTGAAAAAAAATGAAGAGGGACAACAAATGTGAAATCGATAAAGTGGAGGGACATAAAAAACTATTTACTCCTTAAAACTTATTTTCTTATCGAACCAACATTAGGTATATCAAATCATGAGGATGGTGCACAACTGTATCCAATAATTCTTCTTCCATATATAGCTAGCTATAAAAAGTTTTAAAAGGAAGGAGGCTTGGCACAGTTCAGGAAAAAAAAAAAAAACTAAAAACTCTAGCTAGATGATAGGCTATTAGGCTTGAAGCAAAGGAACTAATCTGTACCTTTTAATTTAGGGTTTCAATCTTAATGGTTGGATTATCTTGGGCACTACTCCAAATCTTTTGTATAAATATAAAGCCTCCAAATGCTTTAAAACATGCTAAAGAGTACAATACAAGTATTTGCTTGGGATCTGGGATCCCTGCAATCTTTGACAAATCAAGGTGAGTTCTTGTGAGCATAATCTTTCCAATGCAATAGATTTATGAGCAAAGCCAGGTATGGTTTTCTTCTTTTGCCATCTTTATTTTATTTATGATCATCTCACCTGGCTTAGTCTTAATCATTGTTGATATTGTGGTTATAATCCATGCCAACCTTTGGAAGGCCTTAACATCAATCTTTTTGACTCTCTCAATAGGAATATTGAGAGTTGATTAGAAAAGGGTCTTTCTAAAAAAAAGTGAACCATACACACTTGAATCAGGGAAATTCCCCCAGGCTAAATATTAATGTTTGGAAAGAAAGATTAAATGGGCATCCAAATATTCTAAACTCTCTTTTGTTCTAACCACCTTACTATCAATTTGATATTTCCAATCTTAACAAGTGATTGGTAAAACCATTGTAAGCCCTTAGTTAATCTTTGATGAATAGTAAAATTACTATAACACACAACATTAGTTACCAATTTGTGTTGGTCCCAGTGGAGAAGGGCTGGGTCCCTTAAGCATCAACCAGGGTTCAAGTCTTGGTGATGTGAATGGAGCATGCACAGTTGGTAGGGTGCCTACCTTAATAGGTGCCGATCGAAGCCCGAGAGAGATTAGTCTCGTGTCGACGAGGATACTCTTCTAGTATCAAAAATAAAAACTCACAACCTTAGTTGATCCCTCTCAATTAATCCCTAAAAATCAATTAAATATAAATTTATAAAGCCTTGATCCAAGCTATCTTCTCTTTTATTTTTGGGAGTTGAATCTGAAACCCCACCCTGTACTTTTTATAAGAATATTAATGAACTACAAGCTTACTGCTTGATCTAAGTTATCTTAAAAAGAATATAATAAACTCAAATAAATATAAATATATAAATGTTTGATCTAACCTATCTTCTCTTTTATACTTGTCTTTGTCTTGATGGGATTGAATCTAAGACCTCACACTTTATTTTTTATAAGAGTACCAATAAGCTATCTCAATCCAATGTTTTTACATAAATTTCTTTTAAAAAGCCAACACTACTTGTAATATAATAACATTTCAATAGGGGTGAGATCTTAGGTCCGAATCCTATCATCATCCACCAAAATAAAAAAGTTCCAATGGGAGAATTAGGTAATTACTATAATCTCTCATGTAAAAAAAAAATTATCAAAAGAGAATTCCTCAAACTATCTTATTTTTTGTTTTCCATCCGGTATTCGAAGCTTTTCTTGAAGCTTTTCTCGATTAATCCGGTTCGACCCGGATCATACGCCTGGTCATGATTATAGTAGTTGAGTCTCCCAATGAGAATTTTTAACATATACGAGGAGTCGAACCATCCTCGTTTAAGCGAAACTAAATAGCTTACCACTCGGACCAAACCATTGATATCTCAAATTAGAGAAATGCTTGCGACAATCACTTTGACACTCACCAAGGACAAGGACAATCCTCATCTCTACACGCCAAGTAGTTATTATTGCATTAAATATAAATTGATCATTTGCTTCTTTGATTTACGAGGAAAGGGTGAAACACCCTAACCCAAATTCACCCGACTAACAGTAATTACAGCAAACAGTACCACCACGTGGCCAACATATCATAAAAGCAAGAACACATGTTAATTAAAAGACAAATAGACAATCAAAATCACAATTACGTCACCTTGCGGGGACATCAACACATGCACAGCGGAAGCATTTCTAGATATTCAGTAACATTTTATA
>JAKUCV010001015.1:100146-147799 GCA_028386065.3 Turnera subulata | reverse complement strand
CTCCTCTGGGAATCCAATCACAATGTCGGAATACCGGGTCACTGTCACTATTAACTCAATATCACGTATCTCGTATGGTCATCACAATACACACGTCAACATCACAGAGTTCAACAATCAACCACAGCAGTCCTCAAACACATAACAATAGTCACAATAGCAGCCAACAATATCATGATAAGCACGACAAGACAACATATAAGAAAAATGATCAATCAAACATTCGGGGTATCACGGGCAGCATACCGAAGTTTATATCCTCACCTGATACTCCTTGGAAGCCGTTATCTGGTTAAGCCTCGATATCCCTATATTTGGAACAACAAAAATTACTTACAATGCACAAACAAGGACGATCATGCATGATGCTAGTTTTAGTAATTATTATACGGCTTGCCTTATATCATATTTATTTTATGATTTCAATAATTTCCTTCACTATAAAATTAGCATTCCCAATTAATTAAAGATTGGCTCGTTATATGTTTTCAACCGATTTACTAATTATACGTAAGTTTAAATTAAAACCGAAACCGAGTGGCCAAGCCGACATCTCGGCCCTTAGGTTGCTTATGACAAGATAGCATAAATACACGTACACTTGTATATAATGTATATTTAAGAAATATATTTGTAAATAAATCAAGTCACGACCCGTTAAATACTCATAGTCCATGTGACGTAAATAATATTATTCCCGATTAAATACCAGATACTTATATGTTTTGTATGCCATAATTATATAATAATGGAAGCAATAAATACGTCAAAATATTGTTTAAATAGTATATCCTATAATAACTCGTTTAATGGAAATTATCTCCAACGGTACGGAATTAACGTAGCCAATGTATAGCATAAAATATTTGTGCGAATTTGTAGTTGTATTATTTATAATTAAATTCCTACATATATAATCAGAGGTATTTGTATACATAAACTATAATTGTTAAGTAAGGATATAGTCTAACAATATCTAAGCCGGAGAAAATAGCTATAATACATTATACGATATATTCATATACTTGTAACAGATCAATAATTAAGTTAAGATATAAGTCCCGTATTATTTTTACCCAAAGGTAATATAAATAACGTTATAAAAGTTTAACTATATATATAGCCAATACCATTCTAGTTTTAAAAGTAAAATAGAAGTATTATATATGTCTAGGCCTTTTATCGTTATTAGTCCGAGTATGCGTAGATTCGATAATCCGAAAAATAAATAATACCATGGGCCTTCTTTTTAGCCCAACCGGAAAACAAATTAAAAGCATAAATAAAAGGCATACATGAAATTAAATCATAACCATAAAGTCAATATTAGCTTAAATAAATTTAACGTTCGTTTGTTAACGTCGTTATAAAAGTCCGAGTCCGTTAATGTAATGTCCAAAAGTTCGATTATTACCGAAAGTCCAAGTCCGGGTTCATTGGGAAAATACCCGAGACTTCGCCGGAGTAAACCCGAGGCACCGGAAGTCTGCCGGATTCCGGTAAGTACTGTTCACAGCAGTCCCTGGTTACTGTTCATCAGTGAACAGAACACCATTTCCATGCCACCAAAGCGACAGTCCGAGCACCAGTATCGCCACCATAACCGCAGCTACTTTCCGGTGGCCGGAATTCCACCAAACAACCACATCCACTAACCAAAACACCAACACCCAAGTCCACAACAACATCGTCAACGGCATCATCACTCACTGTTTCCACAGAATCCATATACCCACAATAAACAGTTGGAAACCCGATTAGAAACAACCAGAATCCAATTGATCTACTAATCTAACCAACCCGTTACACAAAGGCAGAGGATTTGGGGTTTTCTTACCACTGAAACCCGTCGCAGTAGAAGAAGAGTGGGAAGGGGTCGGCGCGAATTGCAGAGGCGGAGGGAAGATCGGCGTTCTTGAGCTCGTCTTGGTGGTGGCGGTGTCGTTGGCTGCAGCGACAGAAGGAAAGGGTGGGGCGGCGCTGTGAGAGATAGGGGGAAGAGAGGCAGAGACGAGGTAGTTGAGGGCGGCGTGAAAGGCGGAGGAACAAGGAGGAGCAGAGGAAGGTAACGGCGGATGCGAGCAGAGCAGGCGGCTAGGCGGCGAGGTCACTCCTCTTCTTCGGTAGTGGCCTCGACGGCGGTGAGGCAACGAGAGAGGGGCAGAGGAAAGGAAGAAGGGACTGTGGAGAGGAGGAGGGTGCAGGCGGCGGCTTGTTGCAGGGGCGCCGGCGTGGTGGATTTGAGGAGGAGGAAGAGAAGAAGAAGGAAAAGGAAAGAAGAGAGTGGTGGCTGGTGGTGTGTGGTGGTCACGGTTCGGTCAGAGGTGGAAGGAGAAAGGGAAGAAGGAGGAAGGACATGGGTGTATGAGGGGTGTGAGGAATCGGAAGAGATGAGGGAAAAATGAAGAAGAGAAGGAGGAAAGAAGACAAAGGAAAAATCAGGGAAGAAAGGATGGGGGAGGGGCCGGCGTGAAGAAAAGATGGGAAAAGAGAAAAGCAGAAAAGAAAGAAAAAAGAGAAGAAAGTGGGCACATAACGACGTGTTGTCGGGCAAGGAATTGTGCCCTGCCGACACACAAAACGACGTCGTTTTGGACGTCCTCAAGCCATACTCAACAGCCTTGGTCAAAACGCAACCTGATTTGTGTTTTATGTTTTGGTTTCACCAAAACTACGTCGTATCAATCGAAACTACACCAACACTTGTGTTTTGACACTAACTTAACCTTTGTAACATGTAAACACAATCTAACAATTTTTCTTTTATAAGATTTCAAAATAAATAACCAAAGATTAATTTATTAATATCATGGGATTGAAGGATGAAATTTTCTTTCTAAATTATAATTAGTAAATTATTGCAACATAATTATCATAGCAAAATAATATATAAATATTAATATTGCGATTATTGTTTGATTGGAATTTAACAATAAGAATGATAATAATTATAATTTTGAGAGTAGCAAAGATAATAGTAAGGATAGTGAAAATTGACTTGGATGGGTAAAATTCTTGATTAACCGCGATAAAATTTATTAACCACCGTAAAAGTAAAAACAGCTTGGTAAAAATCACGGAAATTTTACCCGGGTCGTTACAAAGGGAAACTTGATAGGAACAAAGATAAATATTTATATTTATTCCTATCAGGTTCCTTTCCTCATAAATCTCGAAANGCGATTATTGTTTGATTGGAATTTAACAATAAGAATGATAATAATTATAATTTTGAGAGTAGCAAAGATAATAGTAAGGATAGTGAAAATTGACTTGGATGGGTAAAATTCTTGATTAACCGCGATAAAATTTATTAACCACCGTAAAAGTAAAAACAGCTTGGTAAAAATCACGGAAATTTTACCCGGGTCGTTACAAAGGGAAACTTGATAGGAACAAAGATAAATATTTATATTTATTCCTATCAGGTTCCTTTCCTCATAAATCTCGAAAAAGCAAATGACCAATCTATCTATTATATATATAAATAGAAGAGATATGTTTCAAGAATGATTGAAAATATTGACACATGGCAATTTAAAAAAATTGTGAAAAAGACATGTGACTACGAGTTACATGTTTCATTTTCTAGGCTATAAAGTCTTTAACATTTTTATTCAAATTCAAAATAATCTATTTTAAATTATATCTTTAGAATTATCTCTCTTAGTAAAAATAGTGTTATTAGGTTCTCTTTCTAATTTAAATTATCTTTTTTAAAAGATAATAATAAGATTTATTAGTTTTACTCTATTTAAATAGTCTTCCTTTATTAATACTATTAATATAGTTGTTTCTCCAAATCATTCTCTAAAAGTAATTTGGCGTTAGCATTCCTCCTCAAAATAATATCTAGTCTTTCTGAAAAATTTTCCATAATTATTTTAAAAAACAAATAATGTCAATGCAAAAGTTTCAACACATTACTAAATCAAAAAGTTATCGAACTTAGATATTGGAATTTCAAATATAACTCACTCCCCGGTTTTACAGGGAAATATTTGGATTATATTAATTTTAATTTCTATGACCCACCAATAACCCCCACAGTCCCACACATCAAAATAATAATTAAAAAAGAGTAAGAATAGGGATTACAACGGTAAAACCTCGGAGGCAGGCGACGTGTCTTGTTCCCCAGCAACCTCGCATTTCCATGCAATACAAAAAAAAAATAATAAAAAACCCCGAAAGAATCACAAAAATGGAAATTACCATTTCCACTAAAAAAACCGCCACGCCATCATTTTCCACCGCGATCATGCTATTCATCCACCATTCCTGACCGTTGATCTTCTGGCCACAGAAACCGTCTCCTCCTCCTCCTCCTCCATCACCATCACCACCGCGACTACCGCCAAATTTCTCACCACCTCTTTCTCTTCTTGCTTCAACCGTTTTCTGCACTCTCCAGGTAACTAATTTTATAATCCCCGCTTAGCCTGAGGTGACTGTAGGCAGTTGCTCTCTCTAGTTATTGTTTAATCGTACAGTAGTTGAGCAGATTTGTAGCGAAATTAGGTTAGCTTAGGTTTTTTGTTTCCTTCTCTTTTTTGTTATGGAATGCCGTTTTATTTGCAGCGCGAGCCGGAACGGTTTGCTTCCGGTCATTTTGATGACCTGGAATGGGGTTTGCGGGTAGTGCGCAGCCGCCGGTGTCGTCGTGCAAAATGGTGTCGTCTGGCAGCCACGACAGCGACAAGGCGAATTCCGGGAGGTTTCCGATGGCGAACGGCGGCGCTCCGAAGTACAAGCGCCGGAAAGTATCGGCTATCCGGGATTTCCCCCCTGGTTGTGGACCACTTGCGAATCGGCCGACGGCGGAGGCTGCTGGTGCCGATGCTGGTGTCGGTGCTGTTGAGAGTTCGGGTCAGAAGAGGGAACGCGACGATGTACGGGTTGAGGATGGGATTGAGGCGGTAGGGGAGGGAGTAACTGCCTTTCCTGCCGAGACGGTTGGGAAGATAAATGATGTTGAAATGAAGGGAGATGAAGTGGGAGTGTTGTCTGACCTAGTGAATAGGCTTGAATCGGTGAATGTTGATACTGTGGTGATGCCAGTGATAGAGGCTGTGGAAACTTTGAACGATTCCACTGTGGTTGAACTTAAACCCGTGGTGACGCCAGTGCCAGAGGCTGTGGACACTTTGAATGATGCTGCTGTTGCCGAACCTGTTGCAACGGTAGTGTCAGAGGGTGTGGAAACTTTGAATGATGCTACTGTTGCTGAACCTGTCGCAACGGTAGTGCCGGAGGCTGTGGAAACTTTGAATAATGCCACTGTGGTTGAACCGCTGGTGATGCCAAAGTCAGAGGCTGTAGAAACTTCGAATAATGCCACGGTGGTTGAGCCTCTGGTGACTCCAAAGTCAGAGCCTGTTGAAACTTTGAATAATTCCACTGTGATTGAACCTGTGGTGTGGCGAGGGCCAGATGCTGTGGGAACTCTCGATGATGTTAATAAGGCTGAACCTTTGGAAGTTGATAAAGTTAATGTTGCGAAAGATCCTAACATGGCGAATGTTGATACTAAAACGGGAGAAAGGGGCATCAGAATATATCCTCCTCGGAGAAGAATCCCTGCTGTAAGGGACTTCCCTCCTGGTTGTGGAAGAAATGCACCTTGTACTTCGAAGGACAAGCATCCGGAGGTGCTTGCTTCCACAGAGAACGGGTGTGTGGTGCAAACGAAGTCTGAGGCGGCCATAGAGAACATATTGCAAGAGGTAATGAAGGATGTCGAACATGTAGGAAATGTAATTGAACATGAAGACGCTGAAAGCAGCAGATTAGGAATCATTTCAAGACAGACTTTGGATACTGTTAAAGCTGAACCTGATGCCCTTGCCATCAAAGTGGAAAAGAATCTAGATGAGGTTGGACCAAGTTCTGACAATGGGGTTCAGGTGGCCCAGGACAACATTCACGGAAAGGGCTTTGAATCTGAGAGAGAGAACTTAAGAAAGGAATCTGTTGTGAATATGGAGTATGGACGGTCTGGAAAGAAGCTTCCAGAGCCTTCTGGTGGCAATAACTTAGTCCTCGAGAAAGGTTTTGAGTCATCAGTGCATGCATTGGGAAGGCAACTTGTGCTTGGCATCATGGCTGAGCGGAATGGTCCATGGAGCCAGGAAAGGGGGTTGCACAAACACAGTGAATTGGCTGGTGGTGGCACAACGGATAGGAAATGCATCAGAAACGATTTTGTGATGCTAGAACGGCCCAGGCCTGCTCCCAGGACAACTTCGACTAATGTAGAGAACTCTGGGAAACCATATGGTAAGGAGAAATCGTTTCCCACCAAAAAGGAAGGCCTAGTTTTTGGTCAAATGGTTGGGCTTGATGAAGAAGATCGTCTTAAGCACAGTGGAGAATCTGATGGTTTTCAATTGGTTAGAAGACAAAAAAAAGATTATGCTGTGAATCTTCCTCCTTCTGGCCCCAGTAGTTCCAGAGTTAAAGATTCTGGCAATGATGCCATCTTTGCTAGAAAGAAGGTGAGAGAAACCTTGCGTTTGTTCCACACTGTCTGCAGGAGGCTATTGCAGGAAGAAGAAGCAAAGCCAAAGGAAGCGAAAACCAGGCTATTTAGGGTTGATTTACTAGCATCAAAGATTCTCAAGCAGGAAGGGAAGTATATAAACACAGGGAAGCAAATCGTTGGATCTGTCCCTGGTGTTGAAATTGGTGATGAGTTTCATTACAGAGTTGAGCTTAATGTTATCGGCCTTCACCGCCCAATTCAGGGTGGTATAGATTACCTAAAGGAAGGTGGAAAACTCTTTGCCACAAGTATTGTGGCATCTGGAGGCTATGATGATGATACTGGTGAGTCAGATGTCTTGATTTATTCGGGGCAAGGAGGAAACATCACGAGTGCAGATAAAGAACCAGAAGATCAAAAACTTGAAAGAGGTAATCTTGCTTTAAAGAACAGTATAGATAGCAAGAATCCCGTGAGGGTGATTTTTGGTAACACAAAGCCATCTGACTCGACCGATTCAAAAGGAGGCAAGATATATATCTATAATGGGCTGTATGAGGTGAAGAAGTGCTGGCAGGAATTGGGGTCACATGGCAAGCTGGTCTTTAAGTTTAAATTGGTTCGACTTCCAAATCAAGCGGAGCTTGCATGGAAAGAGGTGAAGAAGTCTAAAAATTTTAAAGCTCGGGAGGGTATTTGTGTAAGTGATATTTCAGAGGGGAAAGAGTCAATTCCTATCTGCGCTGTGAACACGATAGACAGTGAGAAACCTCCACCATTTCAGTATGTCACCAAGATGATATATCCTGATCGGTGTAATCCTATCCCTCCCAAGGGTTGTGATTGTATTAATGGGTGCTCTGACTTGGTGAAATGTTCTTGTGTGGCAAAGAATGGAGGGGAGATCCCATTTAACCATAATGGGGCTATCGTGCAAACAAAGCCTCTGGTCTTTGAGTGTGGGCCATCCTGTAAGTGTCCTCCATCTTGTCATAATAGAGTGAGCCAGCATGGCATTAGATTTCAGCTTGAAATCTTTAAAACTGAATCAAGGGGATGGGGTGTGAGATCGTTAAATTCAATCCCTTCAGGAAGTTTTATATGCGAGTATGCAGGTGAGCTTCTGGAAGAGAAGGAAGCTGAATTAAGAACTGGTAATGATGAGTACTTATTCGATATTGGGAATCAGTACGATGATTTTCTGGGTGAAGAGCTTTTGGCCATTATGCCCAAGGCTCACTCGAAGGCTCTTCGCTCAAATGCTCCTCCTGGCGTGGAGAATTGTGGATTCACCATTGATGCAGCACAGTATGGCAACGTGGGCAGATTTATTAACCACAGTTGTTCCCCCAATCTTTATGCCCAGAATGTTATCTATGACCATGATGACAAGAGAATTCCTCACATAATGTTCTTTGCTGCCGAGAACATTCCACCATTGCAAGAGCTTGCTTACGACTACAATTACATGCAAGATCAAGTTTTTGATTCAAGTGGCAATGTGAAGAAGAAGAAGTGCTATTGTGGTTCTATCGAGTGCACTGGTTGGATGTATTGAGACAGACTGGAAAAGGTTAGATCGGGGATTGTGCTGCAAAAATCTCCTTTCTCAATGTGAGTTACCTCATAGATTGCAGATGTGGTTTTACTTCCACATTGCATTCAGTGAATTATAATTTATATTATTAAATTGAGTAACTTTGATTTTGATTCTTAAGAACTTTGCATGGTTTATTTATTTATTTATTTATTTTTATTGATGTTATATTTTTCTTATGCAAAGTTCATACTTACTAGGGATGCCATGTTTTTTGAGCCATGGTGATAATGCATCTGTAAGAGGAAGACAGAGATGGGGGGAAAAAAAAGCTTGAAGGATTGGTTAGAATCCGTTTGGATAAACAGAATTGGACTGTGATATTGATGCTACTTGTTGATTTCTGTTCGAGTTGTTGAATACCTAACATCTTGATTGTTATGGTGGCTCCTGGACTGAAAGTTCTGCCTGCTACATAGCCAGCATGTTCATGATTGTCTTATATGTTGAACAAGGGCTAAATGCTATAGCGGGTCAGCATCTCTCAGCACTTAATATAGTGTTTGAACTTTTAATAAATTGTGTCACTAGTCTTGAACTTTCCATGTTTACTGCGAAATTTTCAAGAGTCTTTCTCTTTGTTGGATAGCTCAATTATTTGGTCTGTTCAATTCTCTGTATACATGTTTAAATTATTTAGAGAATTGGAATTGGTGATCGTTCATGGAGGAGAAAATTTCAACATAAGGATTTTCATTGTATGAGTTGGTCACAATAAAGTTGCACTTATATCTCTCTCTCAAAACTTTTGACTGTTGGTCCAGTCGGTGCATAGTTGAGGTACACTTTTTTTAAAAAAAATTATTAATTCTAAAATTATGTATGAGTTCATCTTTCTAAGGAGAATTCTCGTTTAACTTCTGATATAGTAATCGTATTTGCTAATGTGGTTCTTATAACTTGTTAATTGTTTTCTTATAGTCCCAAGCATGTTATATTATACAACCATTCTGATAATGTCAAATCCTTCAATAAAGACCTATATGGGATTGGTAAAGGAAAGAGAAATACTAATGGTTGTCCATCTTCACTTCAAAATTGCTAATTCCACGTGGAAAGAGAGTGCATTAAATCCTCAATTGGAGCCTATAGTCCTGAACACACTTGTTTGATTTGAATGTAGGCGCTTGTGTATGTTGCTGTTCATCTGTGGCATTCTTCTGTTTGGAAGCTGTCTACATTTTTGTGGCTCTCGGTGATGCCCTTACTGCCCTTATTGCACGGATTCTGATTCGTACTCGGAGTATGATGCTGATTTGTACTCGGAGTATGATGCTTTTCGCTTGTTTCTGGTTTAAAGTGAGTAGGATGTGCTACTTTTTTGATGAAATGTTACATGTAACTCCGATGCTGTATGTTGTTCATGGGCTAACTGTTGTGCTCCTTTTAATTTTTGCCACAATGCTGTATGTTACTCATGGCTTACTGTTGTCTTCCCTGTAACTTTTGCCTTCAAGTTGCAGAAGCAAAAAAGTTGTTGAAAGATTAAATGATATAACATCCATTAGTAAGTGATCAGTAATATCTTTAATTCCCCCTTTTGCATTTGAATCATAACATCTGTGTTCTTGTATGCTGAGATGATCACATAACTTGACAGTAGACATCTAAAGCACTTTGGGTTTCCTTATTTCTGCTCCAGTTCTGTGGGGTAGGCGGTTCAGATTTTACATGTTTCCCTTGTATGTATAGTTCTTGGAATGCTACTAAGGTAGTGACAAGTGATGGTCTCTGCCCTAATATTACAGGCAAGTTTATAGGAATAATTGAAGGCTGATACTGCCGAAATTTTTGTTAGTAATGTTAAATCAGATAGCTTCAGAATGGAATGATATATCTGCGAGTTAACTGAAGGCTTACAAAACTGTGGAAGCAACATACATTTTTTTAGCACCACTGTTGTCATGGTAAACATCAAAGGATCCAATTGCATCAATCTGGAAGCATGAAATATATTCTTTCTGTTTAGTAACAATCTCTCTGTCACAGCTGCTATACCTCATTCGTGTCTAATGATATAAAGAATTGTACTCTTTTGTCTAAATCGTTGCAATAGTGGATTGTCAATTTCCTTTGGAGCAGTAATGCCAATATGTACCAGGTAAGGTGGTCTGCTTCAGATAATTGTTGCGGGTGTTTCAAGTCTTTCTGTACCACTAACAATTTATTTTTTTCCTCCATTGAATATCCTTCTCTGTTGTTATGTTTGGTGTATTTTATACAAATGTGCAGCTGACACCGATGTCTTCTTTAACTGTTCCTTTCATGATACTACTGAATCACAATCAAGTTTTTAGTCAGGCTACCTGCAAATTCTATTTGTATTCAGTATTGAAAAGGTGAGAGAGAAACACAAAAAGGAAATATGCTTAGTTCTTGAACTGACGCAGGACAGGTTGTTTTCCACTTCCATTTGGTTTGGTATTATGATATACAGATATTTTATGTTCAGGCACCGGAGAGGTTGTATTAAGCGTGCATGTGTGCTTTCATATCTTTGTGTGGTTTGCTCGAGTCATCATTTCAGTTCAATTCCATGATATTTCTTTTTAAAAATTATTTTGTTTCCCGAGTGACGGACACGATTTTGGAACTCGAAAGCAAATTGAACACTTGTAAAAGTTGGTGGGTGACACATCCACTCTTCTATAAAAATTTTATTCATATAACTTAGTATCACAAGTACACAGGCTATAATTCTTATTTGCAACAGCAAGAGAGCACTTGCTTGCTGGCATACAATGACATAAAATACATGATGACAGGGCGAATAGTAAAACAACTAACTAGCAATCCCTATCCTAGTAAGTAATAACCGTAGAAATAGATATATCCTCCTGCATGCACTTTCTCTTTTTTTACTCGAGCTGAATCGTTGAGTCATAAGCAGCCCCAGCCTTCCAATCACTTGGTAAGACGTTTTGTGCTTCCACCCATGTAACCCCTGCGCTGCCACTCACTTGGAACCTTAAGGAAACAGAACCCTTTGGTGGGCTGGGTGTGTCAAAGACTGCTCCATATGCCCTCCTCATCCCTATCCATTGCTTGCAATCCTCCTGCACCAAGAACAAATTAGACCCGTCAACACCTTCACCTCTACAAGCCCCTACCGTACAGTTGGTTAAGTTATAGACATGAAGACCAAAAGTACCACATAGAGACATACCCTCCAAACTTCCACGGCTAGGATGTCATTTTGTCCAGCTTGGTACAAAATGACTATGGCAAGGTATTCAGGGTACTTGCTGTGCTCATGGACCTTGAACATCAGGTTGTAACCGGCATAGCGGCAGGGGATCCTGCGGTATTCCACATCAACAACGCCATATGAATACAACTCCCCGGCGACGTTCGGGCGTGCCATCCTTCCATAGGCTCGGGGGCTAAGGATGAAGTCGGTGTGGTCTCCCTCACCATAGTCGGTCGCCACCACGGTCACCCCATCATCAGTGCATTGTGGCGCCTTGCACCTAACCTGAAAAGCATATATTAAAACCATCATTAGTAACATAAGGGTGGAATTCTTTACTAAAGAATAAGTGCGTACTTTACTTAGAATAATGAATTTAACAACTGAAGTAGCTTAGATATCTTGAGCCTCGGGTTGTCAACTTTGGTGACTCAAAATGATTGACATGATTAAAGAATTTTAACCTGATAGCAGGCACCACAGCCAGTGCCATTCTTGAAGAGCCTCCATGACACCCCGGCCACGTTAGCATCATTGACTGTTCTTCCATATTCTCCAAACCCACAAGCTCCAGCTAAAATTTTTTAACATCATAAGTATTACACGTTAGAAAAGAAAGAAAAGGAAAGAGATCATCAAATGATACAATCTCATGCAGGATTATGCAAAATGTGTCCTATATGTAACAGCGCATGAATTTACAAAGTACTAGGAGACTATGTACGTACTTGGTGTCCCTAAGCAATCAGGGCTACCATAGTAAGTTGCTCTTGAGCATGTAAAGTCCTGGGATCGAATTAGTGCAGGAAGTAGGACCATGACACATGAAAGCAAATAAACATTCTTTAGTGCAGACCCCATCTCCACTGAATAGTGAAATAATGCAATCAAGAAATGGACACTAGGCTTTAGAGAAGATATATGGGGAGCAAGTAATTGAGATGGGAACAAATGAATCTCGAATCTCCTATTTATAGGTGAGGCTCGAGACACTACTGAGGCAATTTCAGGATTGGATTAGTGATGTGTACACATACAATAGGCTCCATTATTGACTCTTTAGTACCTTCTTTTTTTCCATTATGGGACTGCATATTTGAGTATTTAGTACATGGTGTCGAAGTCTGCTGGCTTTTTGTCTCTCTTTCCCGGCAGCCACAATTTGTTTACCATAAGATATTTAGACGCATTTAACATGGGTGATATGCTTTGATATCTCATAACAGATATTTTGGAATAGATTATTATTTCTTTACTGTAAACACCAATTCTGCTTCTTTTTTCTTTTTTAATAATTGGCTTTGATTTGTAGAATATGTACATTCTTAGTTTTGGGCAGATACTTCTTTCCTGGTGAAAAAGAAAAAGAATAAGTATATGAAGTTCCACTTCCCCTAACTCATAGATCTTAAATTTCAATAATATAAGATCCTTTAAGCATGAACTATAGGGTTCAAAACTAGGGGATATTGAGAGGTTGATAGGTGTCGATAGAAGCTATTAAAAGAAAACGAACACTCTTGTCAATTCCATTTTCTTAAACACAATAACTGAAGCTTGATTTTTTTATTGATATGGAGGGATTACGGGGCTGTCTTTTGCATGATCATTGAAATATTTTCAACCATGACTGCATGATCGTCATGTACAACAATCAATGCATTACATATATAGGATTCATACATTTTTTAGAACAGTTTTTGAGGAGCTTGGATTATTGAAATTAGAGAATCCAAATTAGAGAATCACCTTTGGCCAATAAGTTTCATTTTTTGAGGATTGTAGACCTACAGGAACCAACCATCATCATTCCTGGTCCTAGTTTTTCCACCAAGTATTACACTTCCATAGAACCTTGTCTTCCTCTATTCATTAATCACTAAAACCAAATATTTCATTTCCTTAATCTCAGTTTTTACTTTTATTTTGATACAGAATCTCAGAGAGTTACATAAGAGACGACTGATAGAAATTCAATTTCAATTTCATCACGACTCCTCTAAGCTCATAATGACTTCTATGACATTTCTTGGTGGTCAATGAAGTCCTTGAGCTAATCCAAAACATCCCACCAATCTATCATCTCTATAACAAAAACTCCATCCTGATTGGTTTTTTCATTAGTCCACCCTGAAAAGAGAGTTTCCAGAGAAAAGAAAAAAAGGGTCAATGTAGAAAAAGCTGTGGGCTAATAACAACTGGTACGTACCACTAGGCCATTATTAGTTTGGCTGTAACGCACCAAATGAGATGAAGGCTTTGTCAAAATAGGTCTTCCTCGTGTCAAAATTCTTTGGATAAGACTTAAAATTAGGGGTTAGAGCACTCGCCATATGTATTAACAGGTGCATGATGTGTAATTGTTCAAAAAAGGGTACGTGTTTAACAGATTAATTTAGAGGCTTAGAGCTTCAACGCACTTAATGGCGGCAGAGGGAGAAGAAAAGGGTAACAGATGTAGTATTTGTATAGGCAAAGGGGCGTGTATCCACTTTTAAGGAGCACTTGTTGGGGTAGGTATCTCTTTGTCCTAATCGTCCACTTGGCTATTCTAAACCGTACCAATATACCTATACTATAGACAATGACACCACACCATCATCAAACCAAGGAAAGTGCAATCATTTAAGCTAAAAATGTTACCTTGACATCAAACTTTCATAGTGAGAGAGATATATTCTATTTCTTTCTCAATAGTTACTTTTAAACGTGTGATTAACACTTTCTGAATTGGGATCATAAACCTCCTCAAAATCATCATCAATCATTAGGGGTTATAATTCCATGATGGAGTTCATCCATTGGCCATCGTTTTCTTGCTCATTAAAATCCAAGCCAACGTTTTTATTGTCCTGGATTGTTTCCACAATGTTATTTTGTAGTTCCTTGAGTATCACTTATGATATTCATTGGGAAAAGGTAGAGTTTTATTAGTATTCTTACCCTAGGAAGAGGCTAAATGAGCTCTAATGGGAACTTTGATTCATAGGGAAGACTTAGCAGTAGAGTTCAGCATTAATATTTGGTCTAGAATAGATAAAGAAAACAATGTTAATGGAAAATCAGCATTTCTGCTGATAAAGAGTTTGGTAACTACAAAGAAGAAACATACAACAAAATAACCAGATTTGTTATTACATGCATGGCCGGATTTAGATACATATCTACTGAGATATATGCTGCAGACATGCTTGATGCACGTATTCAATCCACAGGAATCGCATATTCTGTAGCTAAAGCTTTGGGGCTGTCATTTGTCCGGCCTTGCTTCCGGTTAAGAACACATTCTGTTCACAATTCACGTACACAGCATGCGTCGTCATCAATCTACCCGGCTCCAGCCAAGGGCAAAACACGCCCTAAAAATATTGAGATAAAAAAAGAGATTGAAAAGAACATTAATAGGATTGTTAACCTACTAGGGCAGCAACACAGTCATCACATCAGTTCACAGGAAAAAAAAAAAAAAATCAACAGATCATACACAGGGAAAATGCAATAAGATCATATTCTAAGAAAGAGGAAGAGAGTCTCTACTCAGGGACAATGTGGAATTGACCATCACTAAAAATGGCTTGTATAATATAACATCAGTGTCAACACATGGCCAAGACCACAAAGCAAATAATGGAGCTACTGTAGCTACTTAAAGGCAAAAATATGTGTAGGGTTGGTATCTATCAACCTGTTACCTCCTGGCATCTGCTCCATACACTTGTGAATTTGGGACCAAAGTGACAAGAAAACCACGCGATGTCAGAATGAAAGCTTCTATTACTCTATTGTTTTGATGGAATAAAGCTTATATGTTGGACACTCAAGCACATTACAACCAACATTGTCTCTCCAATCACTCTCCTCAAAACCTATTATCCAACAATCTTAACAGAATACTCAAAAAAGCAAACCGAAGTCTAGAGAATGTCAAGTATTCAAACCAGTAAATTGGCTTCTATACTTTCCAGGTGTCTCCCTATTGAAATTCTAGAGTAGTGACATCAAGCAATAATGATGATGCAGGATCTCTTATCAAAAAAAAATGATGATGCAGGATGACCATGAAAAGAACAAGCAATTGAATTTGAGTCCAGAACATACTTCACTCCCACCCTACAGCAGTGGAGTAGTTAAGAACAGTAACGGATGCAAAGTGGGTTCAGAAATGGAAAGGGAGAGACAGTGACTGAAAGTGCATGCTCCAGAAATTGGTTCTTCTAAGGCTTTCACAAGTTTTCCCTCTGTGAGGTGATGGTTACCAGGAGCTTCCAAAATTAAAATGGACAAAAGTAGCAGAATGCTGCTGTTTCACTCAAATGAAGACGCATTCATCATTTTGCCTTGCATACCCTATTTACCTCAGTCTCAATATGTTCATCATTTTGCCTTGCATACCCTATTCCACATTGACACAATGGAGGTCTAGCTCTCCTGATGTAACAGAAGCAATCACAAAGGAGATACCAAGGGAAATGAAATCAGAATGTTAATTCAGACAACCCCAACCCGGTCAACTTTTGGCAAAAACATTCAAGCTTTTCACAAATTTCAGTGTTAAAAGTGCCCAGGCATGTTTGTGATAAATAGCAATATCCAAAACGAAAGAAGAAAATTTTTGAATATAGGCTGTACCTCACCTGATCACTCCTAAAAATCGCCAACCAAAGGGACTACCATAATCATATAAGCTGTGCCCTTCTAAGCGCAGCAACAACTCCTTGATCTTCGGGGGCATTTTCGGTATACAATACCTGCAAAAGATTTTTTTAAAAAAACAAAACCAACATAAAAGGCAACCTTTTGCTCTAGAAAAGGTAAAGAAACACTAAAACCTTTTTTTTGACTAAGCTACCTGGTCTATGATGCCATATTCAACTGCCTCAGAAGGAGTAAAGTATTTCGGGTGAATGATGTCAGCTTCAATTTCGTCTCTTGACTTTCCAGTATGCCAGGACAAAAGCTTGACCTGGAAAACGAAAATTAATAATATGTTGGCTACTTGAAAAGGTGAATTCAAACAAACAACTAAAACAGCATATAAAGTCAGTTATCCATTTTTCACTTAAGAAAAATCTATGACTTGGTATTTGGACCGATTGAAAGCTAAACAAGCCACAAAAGCACAATTTCAAAATTTTCGCCTCAGTAAGTGCATGTAGCAGCCAGATATATCTCTGTTTCTCACTCACAGACATACACACAATGCTCATAGAGACAGATCTGAAAACTAAACTCTGAAAAAAACAGAAAAAGTTGAGGTCATAATAGTCAGAAAGTGTAGAATGCCAACTGCTGGAAGTTTACAAGGGAAAGAATCAGCTTTTCTGTCGTGATTTAAAACACAAAGCTTTGGTTTGTCTTACCACTGCTTCTGACACATGCCTCATCTCCCTCCTTGCAATCTCGAGATCAGTTGTTTGACCTTGGAATCTCCCCAATGGCTATAGATTGGCAGAAAAAGCATGCATTCACATGAAGGACATTTTAGTATTGATAAAATCTATGCAAGAAAAACTAGAAAAGCCACAATGTGGTAATGCATCAGTATTGCTAACTAAGGAAACACCTGCTTGATCATGATATTTGCCGAGGGTAAAGCAGCCCGTTTTCCCTTAGCACCTGCAGCCAAAAGTAAGGCTGCTTCTCCCCAAGCATTACCAACACAGAGAGTGTGTATAGGCGTATTGATAGTACTGCAGAGGCACAGGTCCACTATATATAAGAAATACAGTATAGTTCTCTTTATTGGTGAGAAGGTATGCTTGTTTACATAAAAATTCTTCCACTGAGTTTTCCAAATAACAAAGCACAACAAATATGTTGAGAAAAAAAAGGAATCCAACTATGAGAATTTTTTCAACATGTGTGTATGTACACACTTTAGGCACACTTCGGTACTCATGTACGTGTGAGAACATACAGGCATGTTGACTAAATGCTCACGAGTAAGAACAAAAAGATGTTTGTCGAGGTACAGCAAACAAGTATTTTGTTTAGCACTAAGCGTCCCAAGTCCCCTCCCTGTAAAATATATATTGAATCATCTAAATTAGAATTTATGTGATTGGTATAAAAACCAGGAGAAAACTAAAGCATTCTTAAAATTCATTTATAGCACAAGCATCTCAGAATAGATTAAGAATAACAATGTGAATACCGGGTGGAAAGTTATTCCTCAATATGGAAACCCAAAATTGAAATAATGCAGAACAGATGGCAAACAGACAAGCAAAACTGTGGAGGCAAGTTCTCATGGACACATAATCTTGAAGAATTATCTCAAGTGAGAAAGCCTCCAAATTGTGACAAGGTATCAGCAGGACGTAAATGATAAAAAAATGGTGCCGGGGATGTAGATCATGAAGGAGTGCGAACACTGACTCATAAAGATATAATAGAAATTACAGCATAATGTGAGATTATATAGGACAAGATGCAGTACCACATAAAATCATGAATTGCAAGAGCCTCTGACTCATAGCCCAGCCTTCTATCACCCTGAGAATATCAAAAAGAATTGCCCATAGCATAAAGATCAATTAGATAAGATATTGTACAGAAAAGCATAGTCTGTGGAGAAAGAGAGACAAAGAAATACGCTAGCAGGAATAAAGATAAGTTCCTGTTTGTTTCTGAATAGCAGAATATAAAACTAAAGGTAAGATATGCAATAATGAAAATAATTCCACCTAAGTTAGAAGAAAGAAGGCTCAAAAATATGAGCGTTGCTAAAAGAATGTCTTGCCATGAAAATTCCCTCCATTATCCACAATACCCCAAGTAACATTACAAGCCATAGAAGTTCCAAAATCACAAAAAAAAAAAAACCGAGTTTCGAAGACAACCAATAGACTGTCAAACTTATATCTTGCAGTAATCATGTTCTCAAATTCCATTTTCTCAGTAACACATACAAATCTCGCTCTTTGCAGACGAAAAAGGAAAGAGGGGCACTCAAACCTTGTTTGTTCCAGTGGAGTTTATGTAGAGATAAATTGGTTCCTCAGAGTCATCATTGTCAAGGTAAATAAGGGATCCGATAGTTAGCTCCGTCACTTCAGGAACGAAAGGCATTCCCAAGTAAACAATCCTCTTACTGAAGAAGAACGACGCCAAGTCCGGCGGCTGCATCTTCCCCATACTTAATTGTGTAAAAAAAGGAGTAACCTGCTCGGTTTCCACACAGAAATTAGAGCTAGTAACCATCCACAACCAGTAAAGAAATGTGAAATGTAAAGCAAACAGAACACAAATTACTTCAAGGAACCAATAAAGTTTGAAGCTTCTAACTTTTTATGAATCGAAAACGAACATTATCCACTTCATAGAGAAAAAAAGACAGGAAATTTAAAACAAAGGAATCATTCACTAGATATTAAGCTTATATAATTGAGAGCGAGCTATACCATAGTGACCACGCTCCTTCTGGCTTTGGACCTGGAAGTCGAGGCCGGGTTGAGGTGTCCGGTGAGGAGATTAGTTCCGGAGAAGTCTGTGCCGGCGCCGGCGAGGGGGGAGAGAGTGGAAGTAGAGAGCGAGGGCCCTGCGGCTGAGGAAGCGAACGTTAGTGTACGGTTAGGGATTTCGGTCCGAGAGGCGGGCGGCGACGCCGACATGCGGGCCCGGAAACCGAAAGCCGGCGAGGTTACGGTGGCGATCTCCATTGGTCAGCGGTTGCCGGGGAGGAAGATAGAGCGGGGAGTAGAAAAAATGGGAAGAGAGAGATTTTGGAGGGGAGAGGGTTTATGATGTGGATTTGGGCTTGGGCCCTTAATGGGTAACCATCTAGCCCAAAAGGATGAGAACTAGTGGGGCTCTGATTGAGTTGATTTTGGGCCTTAACTAATCAAGTAGCCCAGTAGTGATGTTACTAGCAGTTAAAAAAGGCGCGCCTAAAAACAAAAAGAACCGCGCATTTAGAAAACAATCTCCCGCCAAAATACTCCCACTACAAAAACCAAAGCCTTGAAGAAATCACCATTTCCTTCTTTTACCATCTCCTCTCACCCAAAAAAATGGAGCAGGAACTGATACAAGCGAAGATCGACAACATAAGAGCCAGGATCGGGTACCGATTCTCGGAGCAGGACGTGGACAGGGCGCTTCTCCTCAACAAAAACGACACCAGATCAGCCACCAACTACCTGCTCCAGAACGACGTCGTCAAAGGCCGCACCTCCACGGGCGGCGTCCGCCTTTCTGCCGGCTTCGGCGGCGGGGGCTCTGTTTCCGAGGAGGAGGATGCGGTTGTCGCGGCGGAGGTGGAGGTGGAGGTCGGGGAGTTCCCCGTCGAGAAAGACTGGTTCTTGGTTGGTGGGACGGTGGTTACTGCTCTTTCCACTACTAAAGGGAGGAAGTTGGTGGACAATGAGATAGTTCATTTCACGTTTTCGAAGTTCGGGTCTAGGCGCCACTCGCAGTACATTGTGCGCTTCTCCACGTCTAGATTCAGAGAAGTAAGTGGATTGAAACCCTAGAGCTGTATTCCATTTTAGTTTTTAAATTTTTGGTTTATTGAGGGTTTAGTGTGTGTGTTCTATTGTAGATTGGCCGGCTTCCTATGGAGTGGGGGAGATGTATTGAGCTGTTGTTGAATCATAAGATGGTGAAGTTGTACGGCCGGTGCGTGGCGGCGCCGGAGAATCTTCAGATGATGCAAGATGTATTGTTGTATGTGAGGTAAAAGAAGAGCTTTTTTGTTTTTCATTTTCTGTTGTTTACAAAGTTCGTCTTAAAATGTGGAGGACTAATTAGGGTTTTACTGGTGTTGTGTTGTTTGTTAGTTGCTATATTCACCGTTCGGTTCTCACCCAGTTGGCTGACCCATCAAATAATTTTTATTGGATGACTTTTTCTCTTCTCGATTTGTTCAAGTTGCTCAACATTAAACCATATCAAGGGGTAATCTTTCCTTCTCGCCTTTCTCCTTCTCATGTTAATTTATTACAAATATTGGCATGCTTCGTGTCTCTTTTTGCTTTTGCTAAGGTTTCAGTTTGTTTAATCCCTTGCTCTGTTGTGCTCTTTGAACCAGGCTGAATATAATCCATCTGAAAATTCTCGAAAGCGTCCCCTGGGCCTTAATGTATGTATCCTGGCTGTACTTTTCTTCTCTTTCTGTTAGTCTTGTTAGTATAGTTCTTATTCACTTGTTTTGGTGCATGCTATTGTTCATGAAATGCGGGTTATCCCAAGTTTCATGCAATTTTTTTTAATAATTGTTTTTGTTCTGATAGGGTGATCCAGATGAAGTTGCAGCTATATTACCTCTGGCGAAGAGGAGAGTGGGTGGCCAGGCAGAACAAGACAAAGATGAACAAGCTATCACACAATCTGCTCTGGATAAAATAATTGGATCTGCAGATAATTATGACATTGAGGTACAACACTATTATTTGCCAGTGTCTAATGTTGAGTCATCTTCTTAAAAATACTCGACTAGGAGTTGTTTTCTTAATCAAAACTGTGTATGTGCCCTAACATAGATTTAAGCTGTGCGGTATTCGTTAGGTCACTTTGCCCAGGAATCGCAAATTTTTCCTTTCTGTTAGGAATAATATGGGTTATGACCTCAGTTCTTTTTTTTGTAATCTTTCTTTCTTAATCTTGTAGGAGATGGAGCCACCCTCGACATTAATTTCTAAACTCAAGATGTATCAGAAACAAGCTCTATATTGGATGTCTGAAGCAGAGGAAGGAAATTTTGATGAGAGAGCAGAAAAAACTCTTCATCCATGCTGGTCCGCTTATCGCCTATCTGACAAGTAAGCTGGGTTCTTAGTAAATGAAAGCAAAAAGACAGAGACATTAATTTTGTGCTGCTACAACTCGGTGGAAGTGCTTAATAATTTTGACCAATCATAACCTGTAGGAGGGCTCCATCAATATATACAAACAACTTTTCAGGGAAAGGAACTACTCAGTTTCCGAGTGCAACACAAATTACAAGAGGAGGGGTAAGATTTTAGTTTTGCAATACCCTTGGTGTCTTCTAACAAGTCTCAACTGAAGTATTCTGTTACTTCTTCCTTTCCTAAGTTACTGACAGAAACAATGAGTTTTTTTTTTTTTGTAGATACTAGCAGATGCTATGGGTCTTGGAAAGACTGTGATGACTAATCCTGTCAAGACCAGGCTTTGGAAACATTGACAGCAAGCAAAGCATAGACACCTTGCCTAAAGCCAGAGGTTGCACTCTTATAATTTGTCCAATGGCTTTGCTTGGCCAGTGGAAGGTAAACTTATCTTCCATCATTCTGAGATGAATAATTAGCACGTCTATAACCATCAGATTCTCGGAATTAGTTGAAACAGAGCCAGTAGCTCACAGTTGCGAACTAGAAGTTGCACATTATGGTGCTACAAAATGATAGCCGAGAAAATTATTGCCTGCGATGTTTCAGTCCACCTATTGAGCTATGGATAATGGAATTATTTTCCCATAACATTATAAGCTATTTACATGGCAGGATGAACTTCAAACCCATTCAGAGGGAGGAAGTCTTTCCATTTTTGTGCACTACGGAGGGTACAGAACACATGACCCCACGGTTTTTTGCAATTACGATGTGGTCTTGACAACATATGGTGTTTTGAGCGAAACTTTTAAGCATGTAAGTATATATTAACTCTAAATTCTAAACAAATTCCAAATCCACAAAGAAGAAACAATAACTTTTGTTCAATTTAACCAGATTAACTGAATTTTCTGTTTCTTAGCAATTCTATAGGATTAACATCTCAACAAGTTTTGCTGGTAACTTATGACATAAATGCAGGGGTTAGAGCACAGCATCTTCCATCAGATAGAGTGGCACAGAGTTGTGCTAGATGAAGCTCATACAATCAAATCTTGGAAAACCTTGGGTGCTAAGGCTTGCTTTGCATTGTCTTCACAATGCCGGTGGTGTCTTACAGGAACACCCATCCAGGTTTGCTTGCTTATCATCTAATGAACCTTCCCATTTGTTCAGAACCCTTCTTTATAACTTCTGCAAATAGGGTTGCTGAAGTGATCTTCAATTGGCTTATTTTGAATAATCTGTTACTGAAAAAAGTTACTGTTGACTTTCTTTCATTGTTGTAATAGAAGTAGAGGAAATAAGTTTTCCATTGGTAAGGTGGTTAGCTGTTTAACACGCTTAGGTTTTCATCTACTCTTACAGAACAACTTGGAAGACCTTTACAGCCTTCTTTGCTTCTTACATGTTGAGCCCTGGTGCGAGTGGCAGCGGTACGAGCACAATTTCATTGCATCTTCCTGTTTATCTGAAGTACATTAGCAATTCATAGTTCACATAGATTGTCCTAAGGTCTATAGCTTTTAACAGAATCAATATTTTACTTTTTATTTTGGAATAGGTGGTATGATTACATTCAGAAGCCTTATGAAGATGGAGATCCGAGAGGGCTGAAGTTGATCAAGGGTGTTTTGAAGGAAGTGATGTTGAGAAGGACAAAGGAAACAAAGGATCATGAGGGGAGGTAAACATCTGTTGGAAATAAAGAAACCTAACAACTTCCTCAAAATTTTCAAATATGTCCTTTCACTTTTTCATATCCTGTCGTATCATTTTGTGTCTGCATTAATATGTCTTATATTTTTGGTTCCAGGCCCATTCTCATTCTTCCTCCAACTGACATTCAAATCATCAAGTGCAAACAGTCAGAAGCTGAACGTGATTTTTATGATGCTCTCTTCAATAGATCGAAAGTGAGATTCATTTCTTGTTGCACTCTCAGTATTGTAATATTTTATTGACAATTAAGAAGATTGCATGTGACTGGGAAGTCTAAGACTAACTAGTTAAATATGAACAGGCCCGTTTTGATGAGTTAGTGACCCATGGGAAAGTTCTTAAGGGTTATGCAACTGTCCTTGAGCTACTACTTCGCCTGAGGCAGTGTTGCAACCACCCATTTCTTGTCATCAGGTGGGACACATTATATCATTTTTTATCTACTAAAAAAGGAGAAATAAAATAGACTTCTTCAATATATTTACTTGATTCTGATATGTCAATTTGATTTGCAGTCGAACTGATCTGCAAGACTATCCAGAATTCAACAGGCTTGCAAAGAAGTTTGTGGAAACAGATGTTGATACTGCTACTGCTAGCGACTCAGATGCCAACCCAGAAGAAATTGAAGAGGTTGTTGAGGCTATCCGGACAGCTAATTCTGCCGCTCGAGGGCAATCTGTCACCACCCAAGCATACATTGAGGAGGTTGTAGGGGCCATTCGGCGGGGTGAAACTACCGAGTGCCCCATATGCATGGAATCTTCAGATGACCCTGTGCTCACACCATGTGCACATAGGATGTGCAAGGAATGCCTCCTCTATTGCTGGGGTAACCCAACGTCTGGGCTCTGCCCTATTTGTCGGACATCATTGGACCATAATGATCTCATATCATTCCCAACAGAGAGCAAATTCCAGCTTGATGTTGAAGAAGACTGGAAGGATTCTTCAAAGGTTTCAGAGCTGATGCGGTGCTTGGAACGTATTCATCTTTCAGACTCTGGTGAAAAGAGCATTGTCTTTACCCAGTGGACTTCATTTTTGGATCTCTTGGAGATTCCATTGAAAAGGAAAGGAATTGAGTTCTTGAGATATGATGGGCAACTTGCTCAGAAACAAAGGGAGAAGATATTGAAGGAATTTAATAAGACCAGTGAAAAAATGGTAAGCTGTTTCAAGTTCTTGGGGTGCTGCTTCAGGGATCTGATGATCCAACTGTTCTGGATTATTAAATAGTTTCCTTGGCTAGTAAGTTGCATTACCGACTAACTAGCCTCTACATTTCAGGTATTACTGATGTCTCTTAAAGCGGGTGGCGTTGGTCTGAATCTTACTGCAGCATCAAATGTCTTTCTAATGGTACATTCTTATGATTCCTAGTACTGCTTTGCACGTAAAGAAAGGAAAGAGTTTCTTATCTAAACTTCTAAACTTTAACATGTCCAATTCTTCAGGATCCCTGGTGGAATCCTGCACTTGAGGAGCAGGCAATAATGAGGATACATCGCATTGGACAAGAAAGAACAGTCTGTGTCAGAAGGTTTATTGTTGAGGTGCGGATGGTGACTCTTTTGAGGTCTACTTTTTGTCTAGGATCTCTAGGTGCTACATTTTGAAGATTTGTTGGAATATGCCAAAATTTTGAACTATAAAGTTCTCTCTAAAGCTAATTTCTCCATTTTTGCTGGTTCATGAACTTTGAGGATCCTCCAAAGTAGGCTGTTAGATAATCAAATACTTATTCAGTTAGGCAGGCAAAGTTTAGTCCCATGCTTGTGTCTTATTCATTCATTTATCATTTGACGCCTGTCACAGGACTCAATTGAAGATCGCTTGCAACAAGTTCTGGCCAAGAAGCAGCGAATGATTGCTGGTGCCCTCACAGATGAGGAAGTCCGATCAAGTAGGATTGAAGAGCTAAAAGTGCTATTCAAGCACCAGCAACCCTACATGGCTTAGTAACAGTATGAAGCTCTTCTACACTGCACATTGGTAGGTCAGAAACATATTAGCTGGACGTTCATGGCATAGTAACTTTGAGGCCCAATTTTGCTGTGTATCTTTCTTTTGAAAACAGAAAGAAAATGAAATGGCCTTGTTTTGTAAAGCTAGCTTCTCAGGCTGTATTAGGTATTCGCTTAGGTGCTGTGCGTTACTGCAAGACACCCTGTTTAAAGCATGTTAGTATCTTTTAGAATTAAGGTTGTATATTTAAGCCCTTTTGGTAAGGCAGCTTATCAACTCAAATTTTGATGGCCTACGGTAATCCTGGTAATGTGTATATAGTTAAACTGACATCAAGCAACAAGTACCAGTGAGGACTAGAGTAATTAGTACTCTCTTTAGGTACAATAAGTTATGTTGACCGTTAAATACACATCAGTAGAGCTGTTAAGGGATCTGTTGAGAGGAAGGGCGGGAACAAGAATTAAGGTCAAAAGAAATCAGACACAAAATTGAAACCTAAAGTAGCAAATAAAAAAAAGCTGACTTTTCTTTTTTTGATGAGAAAAAGACAATAAGCATTTTTTCTCTACTTTATGCCATTTCTGAACACGCGATCAATATAAAATTAGAGAACTGGTGACAACATAATTGCCTAAGTAGGTAGTATCTGATTTTTTTTAATGGACCTTGATATCTGCAGAGACAGTTCTGATGCCTGAATGATATTTTAATTCTTATACGTAGAAGAAATGTTTGCTATCCTTATATAAAATTTCGCTGACACCAGGCATGACCTGTAAATATTGCAGAAGAGGATATTATTCTTTAAGGCTCCCACATGTTGACGGCCAGCCTGATTAGTGTGAATGCTGGTGCTGCATTTTGGTCTACATAATAAGATCACTTTCATTCTTCCTACAGGCTACAACCAACCAATGCTGCATCAGTTTTGTACTATACTGTTAACCAAATCCACCTATCAGACACACTAATGATGAAGAAGACCACTGATCCCTTAAGGGGTATAGTGGGTTTAGTAATACTCTTCTTTTGGGATCATTTGTTTCAAGATTATGCAGCAGCACAGTCCAACATCAGCAGCATTGATCAAAATGCTCTTCTTGCTCTAAAATCCCACATCACCTATGACCCCAACAACATCTTGGCAACCAACTGGTCCACCACTACCTCAGTATGCAGCTGGATTGGCATCTCTTGTAATAATGCCACCCCACAAAGGGTCACTGCATTGAATCTATCTTCCATGGGTCTTGAAGGCAGTATTCCCCAAGACATAGGTAACCTTTCATTTCTTGCTATGTTAGATCTCTCAAACAACAGATTGGCAGGGGAGATCCCTTCTGGGTTCGGGTCCTTACCGAATCTTGAAGCCTTGTTCCTGGGTAGAAACCGTTTCTCTGGTATTATACCGCCTTCCATCTGCAACATCTCCACGTTAAGGGTACTAAGACTAAGGAGTAATAGACTGATAGGAAACGTTCCTGAGGGTATATGGAGCTTGGCTAAGCTGGAAATCCTAGACATCTTTGAAAACTTTATATCAGGTTCCATACCAATGTCAGCTTTCAACATGTCTTCCCTAAACATACTGATGCTCAGCAGAAACAGGCTGAGTGGCGGCGTTCCTGATGATATTTGTCAAAATCTTCCAAAGATTCAGCGTTTGGATATTGGTGGTAATCAGCTCGTTGGAAGAATTCCTCAGGGTCTGTGGAAATGTAAACAGCTACTTCGATTAAATCTTCAAGTTAATAAATTCACTGGAAGCATCCCAACAGTTCTTGCCAATCTAACCCTGCTGGAGGAGCTGTATCTTGGTTCAAATTCCTTGACAGGTATGCCATATGAACTCCGCAATCTTATTTAGACAAAAAAAAATCTTAAGCGTAATAAGAAACATGTTTATCATATATGGAATCCATAGTGAATTCTTTTTGTTGTACAGAGTGTTATATATATCCATATGCTATCATAAATTATAAAAATTGGGTTCATAACTCTTTTGCAGGTGAAATACCAGAGGAACTAGGCTCCCTCTATAATTTGAAGACATTGTCGACAAGAAACAGTACACTCAAAGGTGCCATTACGTCTTTTTCTTATGATAATTCTCTTTCCTTCCTCAACTTGTTAAAAGAAAAAAAAAAAAAAAGGAAGAACCGATTTGAGTTTATGAACTGATCAAATCAAATAGTATTTTGACTTATATTGATGTAGAAAAGTTCAACAACTAAAGACACCGAGCTCTCCACCACAATTCGCTAATAATACTTTCCCAGAATTTTACACTCTGGACTAATGAATTCGCAGGATCTATCCCAAGAAGTCTAGTTAACTGTACCATGTTGGTGGAATTATCGTTGGCTGAGAGTGCACTGACAGGTGAGACAAAATTGACCTTACTCTTTTCCATTTCCATATCAATACATAGTTTTCCTGTTAGGACTCTGTGTATGTTTTTTTTTGGAGAGCAAACCCTTCATGTTTGATGTACCTAAAAGCAATCTAGCATCGTACTATGATCATCATCAAATATATTTATTGTTGCTGCAAACAACCGAGGGTTGCCTTTTTTATGGTGATCTGGTAAGAACTTCTGATCCACTAGACTCAGAACAAGTAGCTTTGCACATAATAGAATGGCATCCTGAAATGGAAGCCAAGAGTAGATAGGAGCTTTCATTGTAAGAATTTTTAGAATGATAACTTATCTCGTACTAGCTCATCACATCTCATTCAAAAATGAATCTGTGCTTAACTATTTAATACACAAGACTTGACGAGTTAGTTATGAATTAGTTTCACATTTTTTCAGGGACCATACCAGCTGACATTGGTGAATTCCGTAGTCTAGAGAGGCTTTATCTTGGGGGGAATAAACTCCATGGAAATATCCCCATCTCCATTGGAAATGCTTCCAGGCTAACTCTTCTGGAGTTGAGCAGGAACGGATTTTCGGGTTCTGTTCCTAACTCTATAGGCAATTTAAGACAACTGCAGCGACTGAATCTAGCTCTCAATTATTTGACTGGCTTGAGCTTTATCTCTTCTTTGGCAAATTGCAAAGAGTTAAGAACAATTCAATTAACTTCTAATCCAGTGAACACCACCCTTCCAGCTTCTATTGGAAATCTCTCTGCTGTCCTTGTACAATTCTCAATGGCAGGTTGCAAAATAAAAGGAAACATACCAGGAGAAATTGGCAACTTAAGCAGCATAACAAAGTTAGACCTGGGAGACAATGAGTTGACTGGACCAATTCCTACCACTATTGGAAGATTGAAAAAAGTGCAAGGTTTGAATTTCTACAATAATAGACTAGAAGGATCCATCCCAAGTGAGATTTGTCAGCTAAGTTCTTTGTCCGTACTGTACTTGCATTATAACAAACTTGCTGGGACAATACCTGCTTGCTTGGGTAGTATGACCTCCATGAGAAGTTTACACTTGGAATCGAACAATTTAGCCTTTCCGATACCCTCATCCTTCTGGAACCTTAAAGATATCTTGGATGTAAACTTGTCATCAAATTCACTAAGTGGTCAGCTACCATTATCCATTGGAAATCTGAAGGTTAGTGTGGTGCTAGACTTGTCAAGCAATCACTTCTCAGGTGTTATCCCAAGCGCCCTGGGCAGCCTCCAAAACCTTAAATTTCTTTCCTTAGCATCTAACACATTTCAGGGCCCAGTTCCTGAATCATTTGGAAACTTGATAAGTGTGGAAGTGTTGGATTTATCAAGCAACAACCTGTCTGGGTCGATTCCAAAGTCTTTTGAGAAGCTCACGACTCTCAAATACCTGAATGTGTCTTACAATGCATTACAAGGAGAAATTCCAAGTGGAGGACCTTTTAAGAAATTTTCAGTTGAGTCATTTTTAGGAAATAAGGGATTTTGCAGTGGATCCCTGCCCCAATTTCCGAAGTGCATGAATATTTCTTCAGAAGGATCAAAGACTTCTGCTGGGCACTTACTGTAATACATTCTTCCAACGACCATATCAATAGTCCTGGTTGCTTCCTTTATATTTGTCTGGCTGAAATGCCGGAAACCAAGCGTTAAACCACAAAGTGAGATGGATGATATAGTTTTGGCCACATGGAGAAGAATTTCTTACCAAGAGCTGCTACAAGCCACAAATGCATTTTGTGAAAGCAATTTACTTGGTGTAGGAGGTTTCGGTTCTGTGTACAAAGGAACGTTTCCCGATGGGACGGAAGTTGCAGTAAAGGTTTTCAACATGCAACAGGAAAGAGCAATAAAGAGTTTTGATGCAGAATGTGAAGTACTAAGCAATATCCGGCATAGAAATCTTGTCAAAATTATCAGCAGTTGCACTAATCTTGACTTCAAAGCGTTAATACTGGAGTACATGGCCAACGGGAGCCTGGAAAAGTGGTTGTATTCTCATAACTATTCTTTGGATATTCTGCAAAGGCTGAACATCATGATAGATGCATCGGGATTGGATTATCTCCACCATGGCTATTCCAGAGCTATCGTTCATTGTGATTTGAAGCCAAGCAATGTCTTGCTAGACTCAGGAATGACTGCACATGTAGCCGATTTGGGGATAGCCAAACTCTTGGGGGAGGAGGATTCAATGGCTCAAACAAAGACCTTTGCCACTGTTGGGTATATGGCACCAGGTAATGTCAAAGGCATTAATACAAGTTCCTAGCTTGAGCCCCCCAAAAAATGTGTATTTTTTTATAAGTCATCTCTTAACTTTCCACTCTCTTCTTTATGGACAGAGTATGGCTTAGAAGGAATTGTTTCTACAAAAGGGGATGTATACAGCTTTGGTATATTGCTGATGGAGACATTTACAAGAAAGAAGCCAACTGATGAAATGTTTGGGGAAGGAATGAGCTTGAAAGAATATATAAGAAAAGCATTACCTATTGCCATTGAAGAGATTGTAGATCCACATCTGCTGTCAGAGGAAGAACATCTTTCAGCCAAGATAGATTGCTTATTGTCAATCTTTGCATTAGCTCTAGATTGCTCGGTTGAATTTCCTGAGAAAAGAACGGACATAAGAGATGTCCTTGCCACTCTAAGAAAAATCAGAAGCAGATATCTAGCTAATACGGTAAGGATTTTGTTGCTGGAAATCATAAAGTACGTTGATTATACCTATTGTTTCCTGTTCCATAGAGTTACTGCTGCCTTATTAATTAGACTGATGTTAGTAATGCATTCTGTGTAACAATGTGGCAAACAGGATCCTGAATCGCTAAGGTCAGGCAGGCAGTTACGGTAGCAGCCTCTTTCTTCCTGATTACGAATGTAAGGTGCAACTATAGCTAATTCTGAATATTGCATTACATTAGTACTGCAGTCTGCAGTTGTAACTTGTAAGCACTTTTCATCTGAATCTATTTCTGGTAAGAATGTAAGAGATAATTTCAAACCAAAGATGTTACATTTGAGCTATCAGAGACTGACTTGTAAAGAAGGAAAGAAAGAATGTATACGGGAACCAAGTACTGATTTTATGTCCATTCTCGTTCTTCTTCCGACTGACATTCAAATCATCAAGTACAAACAGTCAGAAGCTGAACGTGACTTTTTATGATGCTCTCTTCACAAGATAGAAACTGAGCTTCATTCCTTTTGAACTTTTAGTTATAATAATTAAATGACTAACCAAAGTTGAAAGAAATCAGAGACTAAACTGAATACTGTAGTCTGAGCTGTAGTGTTAGCATGATTGCTAAAAAACGACATGCAAGCAAGGGGCCAAATTAATCATTTAAGAAGAGTAGGGGGACATACTTAAATCGTAATTAGTATAGGGGGACCATTCTTACCATTACAGTATAGTAAGGGGACCAAACATATATTTAGACCATTATTGAATTGAATAAAAAAGCTTAAATGTTACATGTGCCTCGTCCTAGTTACATTTTAAATTCAATACAATACGTATACAAGATGCTACCTTTGCTTTAGTTTTATAAAGTTTCTGACAGCAACTTCTTTAATATATGATTATTTTTATATATTGCTGTAAAGGTTTTCAACATGATGGAACAGAAGTTGCTGTAAAGGTTTTCAACAAGCAACAGGAAAGAGCACTAAAGAGTTTTGATGCAGAATGTGAAGTACTGAGCAGAATCCGCCACAGAAATGCGGTCAAAATTATCAGCAGTTGCTCTAACCTTGACTTCAAAGCATTAATACTGGAGTACATGGCCAACGGGAGTCTGGAGAAGTGGTTGTATTCTCATAACTATTCTTTGGATATTGTGCAGAGGCTGAACATCATGATAGATGTTGCCTCGGGATTGGATTATCTCCACCATGGCTATTCCAAAGCTATCGTTCATTGTGATTTGAAGCCAAGCAATGTTTTGCTAGACTCAAGAATGACTGCACATGTATCCGATTTAGGAATTGCAAAACTCTTGGGGGAGGAGGATTCTATGGCACAAACAAAGACCTCGGCCACTGTTGGGTATATGGCACGAGGTAATGCCTAATGCATTAATATAACTTCCTATTTGAGCCCAAAAATTTTTTCTTTTTTTTTGGTAATTTCATCTCTTAGCTTTTTCACTGTCTTCTTTCCCTGATTGAATTATGGACAGAGTATGGTTTAGAAGGGATTGTTTCCACAAGAGGGGATGTATACAGCTTTGGTATACTGCTGATGGAGACATTTACAAGAAAGAAGCCAGCTGATGAAATGTTTGGGGAAGGAATGAGCTTGAAAGACTATGTAAACAAAGCATTACCTGATTCCGCAGCAGAAATTGTAGATAAGCATCTGCTGTCAGAGGAAGAACATCCTTCAGCTAAGATAAAGTGTATATCATCCATTTCACATTGGCTATGGACTGTGTGGTTGAATTTCCTGAGAAAAGACCTGACATGACAGAAGTCCTTGCCACCCTGAGGAATATCAGAACTAGACATCTAGCTAATAAGGTAAGGATTTTGCTTCCAAAAGTCATAAAGTACACTAATAATATCTTTGTTTCCAGTTTCATAGAGTAACTGCTGGCTTATGAATTATATTGATGATGTTAGTAATGCATTCTTTTTTTACAATGTGTCAACAGGACCCTCAATTGCCAAGGTCAGGTAGACACTCGCGCTATATAAGCAACCTATGATGATGCCATTATCGTTGTACTGCAGTTGTAACTTGTAAGCACTTTCGTCTGATTCTATTTCTGGTAAGAATGTGGAGAGATATTGTCAAACGAAAAGGTGCTGTCATTAGAATGATTGTAAAGGAAATATGTATTTGTATCATCTTGTATTGTTTTATTTGTAAATTATAACAGTTAAAGGATAAGAAGCAAGTAAGAGACTAATGCCATGTGATTTAGTTGTAGACACTCGCGCTATATAAGCAACCTATGATGATGCCATTATCGTTGTACTGCAGTTGTAACTTGTAAGCACTTTCGTCTGATTGTATTTCTGGTAAGAATGTGGAGAGATATTTGTCAGACGACAGTTGTTACAGGGTGCTGGATAGAATGATTGTAAAGGAAAAAAGAAAGAATGTTTATACTCCTACAACTGATTGGTCATGGTATGTGTTTGTATCATCTTGTATTATTTTATTTGTAAATTATAACAATTAAACGACAAGAATGTCATGTGATTTAGTTGTAAAGGGTGTCTATCAGTTCGTTTAGTGTTGATACAGGGTTGTAAAGGGATCTATTGTTAAGAGTGGCAGATTGATTGCTAAAAGACAATGACTTTTGTTTACTTTATGCGGCTCCTGAACCACGCCATCAATATATAATTACCTGCAATTGGAAATATTAATGATTATTGAATTGAACAAAAAGGGTTACATGTTCAAGTGCGCGTCACCTGCTGCGTAATATTTTAATTTTAACGCGCACACCAGATGATAGATACGCTTTGGTTTTGTATAAAATTTAGCTGACAACAACGTTTTTGTATGACATTTTTTAATTAGTAAAGGGCATCATGCATGACCTGTTTTTCTTTGGAGACAAGTAGTACAAATATTGCAGCAGAAAACAAGATTTTCATTCTTCAAGGCTTTTCACATGTTGCTTTGAAAACCAATTCCACCAATCAGATGAAGAAGATCTGTAATCACTATTGGGGTGTAGTGGGTTTAGTACTAGTCTTCTTCTGGGATCACTTGTTTCAAGATTATGCAGCAGCACAGTCCAACATCAGCAGCATTGACCAGAATGCTCTTCTTGCTCTAAAATCCCACATAACCTATGACCCCAACAACTTCTTGGCAGCCAAATGGTCCACCACTACTTCAGTTTGCAGTTGGATTGGCGTCTCCTGTAATAATGCCACCCTACGAAGAGTTACTGCATTGAATCTGTCTTCCATGGGACTTGAAGGCAGTATTCCCCAAGATATAGGTAGCCTTTCATTTCTTTTTATGTTAGATCTCTCAAACAACAGACTGGAAGGGGAGATCCCGTCTGGGTTCGGGTCCTTACCGAATCTTGAAGCCTTGTTCCTGGATAGAAATCGTTTCTCGGGTGTTATCCCGCCTTCCATCTGCAATATCTCCACCTTAAGGGAACTAAATCTTGGGAGGAATAAACTGAGCGGAAGCATTCCTGAGGGTATAGGCAACTTGGCTAGACTGGAAATCCTGGACTTGTTTGACAACCTTATATCAGGTTCCATACCAGTGTCTGCTTTCAACTTGTCTTCTCTCCTGATAATGCAGTTCGGCAGAAATAGGCTTAGTGACAGCCTTTCTGATGATACTTGTCAAAATCTTCCAAGGCTTCGGGTGTTGGATATTGGTTACAATCAGATTGTTGGAAAAATTCCTCCTGGTATAGGGAAATGTAAACAGCTAATTCGATTAACTCTTGAATACAACAAACTCAGTGGAAGCGTCCCAACAGCTCTTGCCAATCTGACCGAGCTGGAGGAACTAAATCTTGGCTCAAATTCCTTGACAGGTACGCCATATAAACTCTGAAAACTTAGCTGGAAACATGTTCATCATATATGGAATCCGTAGCTATTTTTTTGCAGTAGAAAGTGTTATATATATATCCATATTTCACCATAAGTCTTGGTTTTATAACTTTGTTGCAGGTGAAATACCAGAGGAACTAGGCTCCCTCTATAAACTGGAGAGATTGTCAATAAGAAACAATACACTCAAAGGTGCCATGACATCCTTTTCTTCTGATAATTCCTTTTTCCTTCCTTGATGAAGTCTGACTATCTACTCTAACTCTAATGCGAAATAATGAGATGTTTTGAAACGAGTGATTAAGCTAGATATCTTGCTTTAAGGGCCCATAATAATCTATAGACAATGTATAGGATATAATAAGTTTTCTAGTTTTAAGTATAGTTATCAGAATCCAACTGGTTTGGTTGGTTAATGATGTTCACATGGTTCAGGCAAATGAATTTGCAGGATCTATCCCAAGAAGTCTACTTAACTGTACCCTGTTGGTGGAATTAGCATTGGGCAACAGTGGACTGGCCGGTAATCTCTCTGCTGTCCTTGGACAATTCTCAATGGCAGGTTGCAAAATAAAAGGAAACATACCGGGAGAAATTGGCAACTTAAGCAGCTTGACAAGCTTACACCTGGGAGACAATGAGCTGACAGGACCAATTCCCAGCACTATTGGAAGATTGAAAAAATTGCAAGGTTTGACTCTCTATAAAAATAGATTAGAAGGATCCATCCCAAGTGAGATTTGTCAGCTAAGTTACTTGTCCATGTTGTACTTGAATTATAACAAACTTGTTGGAAATATACCTGCTTGCTTGGGTAGTATGGCCTCCATGAGAAGCCTGCACTTGGAATCAAACAATTTAGCCTTTCCAATACCCTCATCCTTCTGGAACCTTAAAGATGTCTTGGATGTGAACTTGTCATCAAATTCACTAAGTGGTCAGCTACCATTATCCATTGGGAATCTGAAGGTTATTGTGGTGCTAGACTTGTCAAGCAATCACTTCTCAGGTGTTCTCCCAAGCACCCTGGGAAGCCTCCAAAACCTTCAATATCTTTCCTTAGCATATAACACATTTCAAGGCCCAGTTCCTGAATCACTTGGAAACTTGATAAGCGTGGAAGTGTTGGATTTATCAAGCAACAACCTGTCTGGAGCGATCCCAAAGACTTTTGAGAAGCTCACATTTCTTAAATACCTGAATGTGTCTTTCAATGCTTTACAAGGAGAAATTCCAAATGGAGGAGCATTTAAGAATTTGTCATTTGAGTCATTTTTAGGAAATAAGGGACTTTGCAGTGCATCCATGCCAGAATTTCCAAAGTGCAAGAAAATTTCTCCAGAAGGATCGAAGACTTCTGCTGGGCACTTACTGAAATACATT
Source organism: Turnera subulata (assembly GCA_028386065.3). Lineage (NCBI taxonomy): Eukaryota > Viridiplantae > Streptophyta > Magnoliopsida > Malpighiales > Passifloraceae > Turnera > Turnera subulata. The sequence goes on along the minus strand of JAKUCV010001015.1, from coordinate 112,698 downwards.
CTTCCAACGACCATATCAATAATGCTTGTTGCTTCCTTTATATTTGTCTGGCTGAAATGCCAGAAACCAAGTGTTAAACTACAAAGTGAGGAAGATAATATAGTTTTGGCCACATGGAAAAGAATTTCTTATCAAGAACTTCTGCAAGCCACAGATGGATTTTGCGACAGCAACTTACTTGGAATAGGAGGTTTTGGTTCTGTGTATAAAGGAACTTTTCCTGATGGAACGGAAGTTGCAGTGAAGGTTTTCAATATGAAACAAGAAAGAGCACTAAAGAGTTTTGAGGCAGAATGTGAAGTACTGAGCAGCATCCGCCATAGAAATATTGTCAAAATTATCAGCAGTTGCTCTAACCTTGACTTCAGAGCGTTAATACTGGAGTACATGGCCAACGGGAGCCTGGAGAAGTGGTTGTATTCTCATAACTATTTTTTGGATATTGTGCAGAGGCTGAACATCATGATAGATGTTGCATCAGGGTTGGATTATCTCCACCACGGCTATTCCGGAGCTATTATTCATTGTGATTTGAAGCCAAGCAATGTCTTGCTAGACTCAAGAATGACTGCACATGTATCCGATTTAGGAATTGCAAAACTCTTGGGGGAGGAGGATTCTATGGCACAAACAAAGACCTTGGCCACTGTTGGGTATATGGCACCAGGTAATGCCTAAGGGCTTAATTCAAGTTCATACTTGAGCACAAAAAATTGTGTTCTTTTTGGTATGTTCATCTCCTAACTTTTCACTGTCTTCTTTCCCTGATTGAATTATGGACAGAGTATGGCTCAGAAGGAATTGTTTCCACAAAAGGGGATGTATATAGCTTTGGTATACTGCTGATGGAGACATTTACAAGAAAGAAGCCAACCGACGAAATGTTCGGGGAAGGGAAGAGTTTGAAAGACTACGTGAACAAAGCATTACCTGATTCCGTGGCAAAAATTGTAGATAAACATCTGCTGTCAGAGCAAGAACATCTTTCAGCTAAGATAAAGTGTTTATCATCCATTTTCACATTGGCTATGTATTGTTTGGAGAAAAGAACTGACATAACAGAAGTCCTTGCCTCCCTAAAACATATCAGAACCAGATATCTAGCTGACACGGTAAGGATTTTGCTTCCAAAAATCATAAAGTACACCAATAGTATATTTGTTTCCAGTTTCATATAGTAACTGCTGGCTTATTAATTAGAATGATGTTAGTAATGCATTCTTTTTTACAATGTGTCAACAGGACCCTGGGCTGGTGTGAGCAAAAACCATTTCTAGCTATCAGGCATGAAGCAATGGCCTCTTTCCTCTTAATGCGCAAGGTTTGTCTAGTTAAGCCAGTTTAGAATCTTAGATTCATGTGGCGAACACAGAACACGAAGATCTCTTGACATCATGGGGGCGATGTAAGGAAAAAATGCCATTCGGTGGTAGAAGGTTCCCTGTGTTGAAGAATTGTTTTATTAAATTTCCAAAGTAGCTTGCCATCGATAGAAAGTGCAGAACAATCTATCCTGTGTTGTGTTGACGAAGAGTGATGTGTAGAGTGTACTTCTACAATTTTCACTCTCCAAAAGCTTTAAAGACTCAACAGCAGCCCAACAAAAGAGGAAAATAATAAATAAATGGGAAAGCAGAGCAATCAGGAAAAAGAGAGAAAAAAAAGGGAAAGAAAGATAATTTGATACCCGGAACGTGACAAAAGAAGGCTTCCGGAGATTGGGAATGATAATATGTCCACCATGTCCCACAGCTCCATAAGGAGCTCTTATCGTTAAACCTGGGGAGCAGTATTCACCATTAAGCCTACTTTTCAAGAGGATAAAAGGCAAGGATTGTAATGGAAGAGAAGCAAAAAGTAGAACAGTGTAAGCATCTAAGAGAATGGAGATGAATGACCTCCACAATTATATTGATTCCCACTCCGGTATCTAAACTTTGCGGCTTCATAGACAATCTACAAAGTCAAAAAAGTTGTGTTAAAGCTGAGGAGAAGGAAGAAGTGGGTGAGCCAACACCAATTCATCAGAACTATCATAACAGGTAGGGGAGTTTGCCTGATCAAAAGCAGGGTAGATAAAATCTGGGTGGTGTGGGTAAGGTGGCGGGCGGTGAAGATGTTAATTTTCAGGAAAGAAAGATAGTAATAACAGACCGAGGATCGGTTTCCAAGGCGATGTGGAGAGTTTGATTGATAGCAGTGTAGAGGTTCAATGGTTTTCCCTTTTCCACCAATCTGTCCAATTTGTTGTGGTTGCTGTTGCTGTTGTTGAATAACTTTGTTGCCTTGGTAACTTACTAAGAATTCCCTCCCTCTGCTCCTAATGGGTTCCACCAGTCTTCTTCCTTGCCTCCTAAAACTGGTTGCCAGAGCCATTCTTCTCCTCTTTCTGTTGTGCTGTTTCCTTCTTCTATTTATTATAACACTTTGTTTTTTCTTTTTAATTTGCCGTAGGAACAAAAAACAGAGGTGGCGTCCTTTTGGTTTGCTTTCAAGTGCTCTGCTGTGTGTTAATCCTGAGAGATTTCCAGAGAAGGGATTGCTGGTTCAATGTTTTCAGGATCACTCCACATGAGATCACAGAATGGTCCCTCATGAGGAATTTCACAGTTCCGTTCAATTACTCTTATCTGCCACTTACACAGACAGGTGAGATTTCACATGAAAAACAAGCAGCATTAGACAAACTTCAAGGAGAGAACCAAGCTACTGCAGAATGGATTACCAAATGTTAAGAACCTGAAACGCTTGCCAAAACAAAGATTTGGAGAAAGAAACCACTCTTAATGATTGGTGAATAAATAATGCAGCATCTCTTTTTAAGCTACTCTCCTCCTAGTTACAGAAGAGATAATTAACTACATAGATCTGCAGCTTGCTGAAAAGTGTCATCTCATCCAAGTACACAAATTCTAACCCCGAAGAAGACCTGACAACTTGTGACCAACGGCAGGCCGCATCCAGCCCCCTCTGGCTGCCTCATGCCGCAGCCCGGTTGCCTCCCTCACTCGAGGATTGTAGTCTTTACTCAATGCCACTGGTTTCAATGAAGTCTTATTCGGGAGTATTTGATGAATGAACCATAATATGCCAAACAGGTTCCTAAGCTTGGCCATACCCCTAAACTTGTAGATTGGATCGTCCCACACAATGTCCCCCTCCAGCACTGCTCCGGCTTGCTCAAGCCTCTCAACTAATTTTCCCACATGATGAGTCATGGCACACAAGTTAATGCCAGAACTCAGGTCCAGGTTCTGTGCAGAGCCCAAAATAAGAATATAGTAAGTGCGCACAAACTCAAGCGCCATAAAATTCAAGCGAGGAATATCATTCTCTGCTGGAAATTGTGGTGCGACAGCCCCAAGAGCAGTTGTGTAGAACTGCACGGTGGCAACAGGATCAGGAACTTTGAGCAGAATCTTCAACTTGCTCGAATACCTATAGTTTGGATCCCAAACCGAGTCCTATCCCCATGCTCAACCGGGAACTGGAGAAACTCATCCAACGGCACCCGTCTCGATACATTTCTTTGCATTGTCCCCTGCACCATCAGCCGTGTCTAGGAAAAGGGCCATAAGAATACCAAAAACAGTTGCAAACATCAGCATGGAAGCAACAAGTTTAGCCCCAAGGAGAGGATGTCCTGTGTATCATCCCAAAATCTGGAACACAAAACCTACAAACAAACATCACCATGAGCATGTAAACATTATGGAAAATAGAAAAATATAGTTGGGAAAAGGAGGAGCAAAATGAAAGCACTACTCCTCAAGTGGCAAAATAATATACAACACAACTGACTGCCAATGTTACACATGAACCGAACCAAGCTAACTGAATGAAGAGGCCACTCTATTAAGCAAAGCTGGGTCACCGTGAAATGGCCAACTTTGCGGATCGGCCGCCTCTCCAAGTAATCTCAACCCTCCATTTATATCCAACGGTAGTAACTTAAAATACATAATAATTAGCTAAACTAAACAGACAATCCACTGGTTTCCATCAATTATGTTGTTTGCTCCTTCCTGCGCCTCTTTCCTTTTTCTCTCTAATTGTGAATTTAAAGCGAATGATTATGGAGAGGAGTTATGCCAAGTTTTTACACAAACAATATAATAGAAACAAACTTCACTTGTCCTCATGATTTTTTATCCCGAAAATCATACAGAAGAAACTATTTAAACAAAAACAGCAAGTGAAATCAAAGAAAAAAAAAATGTGGTGTTTCACTTCATTGTTACTCTGAGATGTTCAGAGTGGGTACAAACAAAAAAAAAAAAAAGAAAAAAAGAAGCATTGCGAGGATTCAGAGAAAGTCAATGAAACAGTAACCAGCAGATTTCTGTAATTTTTCCAGAAAGCCAACACAAATAATAAGCACTAAACAAAAGGAAAGATGAAGTGCTGCAGAGCCAATGGCAAACCGTTTGGTAGTGGGTTTTGTGGCGTCCCCAAACGCATCAAGAATATCAGCTATCTAAGTAGAAATAGTAATGACAAGCAGTGGAAGAGCTGCTGATTCAAGGCCCAAGTTAACCCCAGCAATTATGTTAGTAGAACTCATGTGAAACTAGCAAAGAGCCAAGGTCCGTACAGGCTCAAGCTTGTGATCTGCAAGTTACTTGGTGATCCAAATGAATGCAAGCCGTGATGATGCCAACCCGTCCACATAAGGCAAAGCAGCCAAAGCGTAGACTGTCAAGCAATACATGAAAACAAACTCAAAATAATATGCACCAGAAAAGAGAGAAGCGGATGCTTGCATGGTTTATCAAAGTTTGGACATAAAAGCAGGGGAGGATAACTTTTCGGATAGAGAATCAAAGTCAAAAGACTAGATTAATAGCAGAAGAAAATGAATTAACTTCAAATTCAGAAGAAGCATTACCGCACACCAAATGTGACCAGGAGGATTATCAGATGGATCTGCAAGAAAGGCCAATGTGAGAAGACACTGAACGAAGAAAGAAATTATTCCTTGTGGAATGCTCCGAGGTCAGGTGAGATTGAAGGCTTTGCCAGATAGAAATATAAAAATCCCTAATGTCTGTTAATCCTACAAGCGGAAACATAAGAAACCCTCGAAGGGAAGGGTAGGGCTTGGTGGATGCTGCTCGTTATGCAAATATACACTGAGATGAAGGCCCGCAGTAAGGTAGTGTTGTGAGTGAGGAGCAATCTCCAAAGGTGTAAAATAGTAGGTAAAACATACACATGTGATGGGAATGAAGCAAAGAAAAGAATTGGAGAGAGAAAAAGAAACCATCTGATCTTATTTGATGATTGCTAAACAAACATTCTTAATTAAAATACTCTGCCCTACTAGTTAGGGAAGAGATAATTAAGCTAGTATATAGACTGACAGATTCTAACGCTGGAGAAGAGCTGGAAACTGGGGAGGAACAGCAGCGGGCCACAGCCTGCCCTCGCTGGCTGCGATTCGGCGCAGCCTGAGTGCCTCCCCGAGTTGAGGATCGGGGGGGTGTTCAAATTTACAGCTTTCGCTCATGTCAATGGTTGACTGGAAGAATTCTTCGAGGGTGACTCGATGAACGAACCATAATACGCCGAAGGGGTCCCTAAGTCTGGCCATGTCCCTAAACTTGTCCCGCACAATGTCCCCCTGCAACTCTGCTCCGGCTCGCTGAAGCCTCTGAACTAGTGCTCCCACATCATGAGTCCTGGCACACAAGATAATGCCTGTGCCGTCAGGAGGAGGAGGAGTTAGGTTCAGGTCGTTGTTGTTCTGTGAAGTCAGGAGGATATAGTAAAGGCGCGCAAACTGAAGCGGCGTGAAATTATTCTTCAAGTGAGGGATCTCATTCTCTGTTGGGAATTGTGGTGGGACAGCCCCAAAAGCATCGGAGTAGAAGTCGGCGGCGGCGGCTGCAGGGTGGTCACGAGGAAGGTTGAGCAGAATCTTCACCTTGCTGGAACGCCCAAGTGGGAGCACCTCATCCTCCCTATCCTCAACCGGGGCACGGAGGATCCTCTCCAGGAACTTACGGTGGCTCTGATAATCATAGCGTATCTCGTGAACGGAGGGTACGTAGAGGAACCACACCACCCCAAAGGGATCGTCCAGTCTCATGCTTGGCCTACCGGTGGTTGGATCAATATGCACCGCCACTCCGTCCGTGGTGGCTCCAGCATTCACCGCCCTGGCAACCGCAGCCTCCAGATCAGCGAGCCCGCCATTGACCTGCAAGCACAGATTAAGCCCTGCTCCCGGAGGGGTGATCTCGGGAACCAATGCGCTGTCCGTGATGAGGATGGGGAAGGAGTCCCGGATATCCAGCTTTGTGGCCTCGATCCCGTTCAGCTCCTTCTCGGGCTTGCTCGGCACCGGACACTCCTCCGCCCCGAAAGCTTCCTTGTAGAAATTCACGGCCTCCGCCACCGATGGCACTCTCATCAAGATCGAGATCTTTTCCACAATCGGCCTATTATCCATCGATCCGTAGGTTGGTTACCTACTGGAAGTAAAGAGTATCGAGCTTCGGTTCGGTTCGGTTCTAATCACTACTAGCATGTATGTATGCGTACATTGGGTGAGAGGAAGTTAACGTGCAGAGAGGAGAGGATGGTACTATTTATAGAGAGCAGAAGAAAGAAAAGAGCCCTAAAATATGTACCACCGCCCACCGACTCGGCCGGCTGACTAAGGTACATATTTTTTGTTTTTCTTCTACGTTAACATAGTTTCTAATAAATCGTTATATTTACTCTTTTGCATATATACTTTTTGTTCCTTTCTTAAAAAAACCAAAATATTTTATATTTTAAAAAAATCAATGCTTCATAACTCAGGATATTTTGCTGCCATTACAAAACACTTGATCGTACTATAATTACACTACCATAGGTCTTACAATGTATAAATATTACGAGCACAACATATTACATCAAGAGGGACCGCTCCAGTAGCCTATTTCCAAATATCATAGGCCCAATCACAATCTCGCACCATATGTGATGAGGTTTCAGCAATGGAACAGCAGTCGCAAGTGCTCATATGACGAGAAAGTCCACGTTCATTAGTGAGCGAAAAATTATTAGCAAGTAACCATAGATATGTCCGAATACGTTGGGGTCTGGGCCACTACCAAATTTATTTCCACAACCCAACAAAGTTGGAGGAGTAATCCCTATTAGAATCCTTTTTCCTTCTCAAAATTAAAAAAGAGCTCGCTTTATGAATGAAAAAGAAAAGTGACCAAGCCAAAAATGCGTCACTTTTGGGTTTAGAAAAGGAAGAGACCGCAAAATACCTGTTCCAATTAGATTCGGTTAAAAGACGCAATGTGTCCTTTCACTTTCGATTTCAATGTTTATGTCCATCTTTTTTTTATTTCAAATAGTATGTCCCCGAACCGGTTTGAAATGAAGCAATGTTATCCAAATTACCTCCAATTCTCGGTCATCCAATCACTGTCTGCTACGTGTCTTGAGGGGTCGAGGGCCGGGCTGCCAGGTGGAAATTTTTTTACCCCCTCCCTCTATTTTCCGAATTTTTATGTTTTGGAGGAAAAAAAATTAAGTGTTTAGTAATAAAAAATATTTTTAATTTCTAAGATATTTACGTACTTTCTCAAACGATTGTTTTTTCTTCAAAGCAGAATTTTCCTATTTCTGTAGTATTCCAGAATCTGGAAGAATCAAAAACGGGTTTTTGGATTTTTTGGGCCCCCGTGTTTAGTGGTTTGGCCAATTTGGTACCCCGACATTTTTTTTGGCCGGGCATATACCCCGAGATTGCATGTCGGGGTACCAAATTGGCCAAACCACTAAACATAGGGGCCCAAAAAACCCGAAAACCCAATCAAAAACAATGAGAAGAATTTTTTGGGTTATTGAAAAGTTTGAAACATAAATTCTCCATGAATTGTTCTAAATTTGGAAAATCTTGAAAAATCCTCACTATCATGTACAATAATTAATTAGACAACTACAGTTTGGAAGCAGTCTTCTACATTTTTTTTTTTCACATTGTAGTTTAAAGCTTCCAATGCATCTAAGCTAATGCTACAAAAACAGCTAGCGCTGGTTTAATTAGAAGTTGAAACTCCACAAAACAGAAAGGGCTTTGCAGTTCGGTGTGACCACCTGTGACCTCACATAATAATGGACTTGATTACCTCTACGAGACTGGCTTTTCTTTGCTCCTTGAAGTTCCACAATTCACTAACTATGTATCTCCCACTAGGATGGTACTCGTTCAGTTCCATTAGTGCAGAGCTACAGCTTCATAAGCTCCCTCACCCCATTCATTCCTCGACTCTTGAATTTTTTCATCGTTCTTGTTTATAATCTCCTGCAAATGCAAAACAATACTCAATGGGTATCATCCATAGAGGAAGTAAGAAGAAAGGCTCTCTATATAATGAAACAAGGGGCAGAGAGATTACTTGCTCTTTCCCTTCCACAATTACTCTCTCAAAGGGATGCCAATTTGGATCATTCACATGGGTTTGCCACAATGAGCATGCCTGCATCGATTGTACCATGCAATGATCTTCTTCCAGGAACCTCAGACGACACACATCAGAGAAGGGCTTGGGATCAACCTCTCCCATTCTTTTGATACCAATAATGGTTTGGTCACCCGGAGTATCTCTTACATACTGTGAAACAAGCACAACGTTATTACCATCATACTTATAAATTGTGTTACTTTAATGCAATTGAACAAACTGATAATTGAAACTTCAACAGTTATTTATGAGTAAAACAAAACCACTAATTATGTTGCATCCTCTTTCATTTAATTAATCTTTTTCGACCACAAGACCACAAAAGCACACAAAACATTAAAGTTCATATACCTGCAATAGCACTTGCCGAGCACCTTGCAGCTCTACATTACACATCCGCTCCTTCTTACTCAGCATTATAATAAGCTCATCTTTCTGTTGCAGCTCTTCCTCTTTCTCTACATTACACATCCGCTCCTTCTCACTCAGCATCATAATAAGCTCATCTTTCTGTTGCAGCTCTTCCTCTTTCTCTGCCAATTCTTTCCTCAAATTTTCATCTTCAGCAACTAAAGGAGCACTTCTTGCAACAGAAATAAACTACACGCAGAAACCAATGCAAAATCACGATTCACAAACAAATATATAGTACATAGCCACAAATGGGAAAGAACCAAGAAAGTCTGGCACCTCATCCATCTGAGAGTGCAAAGTCTTCCAGTGTTCCTCCATCTGATCCTCTACTTCTTTAACTCTCTCTCCAATTCCATGCGATTCAGATTCATTTTCAGGACTATCTTCAGTGACATGAGTCTTGCCAGCAGGCTGGGTCGACGATGAACTGCGGCGAGCCTCTCCTCCATCTTTCGTCAAGAACGTGAGCAATGCTCGATGTCTGGCTATCTCCTTGGGGCGGCGGCTCCTCCCCGGAATGCACTTGATCACCCGATTAGCGTGGTCACGGATAGTCTTTTTAACGTATTAGATGATAAGCATTAGCAATATGTTAGTTAGCATTAGTTAGTTATGTAATCTGATCACTACATGTACTTAGAAGTCTACACTGTATGAAACACTTGTACTCTAACTCAATATATACAACACAGGATCCACCGATTAGGGCATCCTGGTATTCATTGTTTACATAGTAGCGGAGCGGGTGCTTGTTCTTTGATTCCTAACATTTCTCTTTATTCTCTTTTATCCTTTCTTCCCTCTCAATCATGTCTACCGAGCCATCCACCAACTTTGGTACTCTTTCTTCTACCTCTTCTTCCTCCGCAGCTTCTGTTATAGCTTCTTCTTCTACATCTGTTCACTCTGTTCTCAGTATGAGCAATATTCACAACTATGTCCTTGCTCGTCTTGACTTCAGTAACTTTCTAGTTTGGCAAAGTCTTCTTTACATAGTGTTCCAATCCCACCAGGTTTTGGATCATATCGATGGAACTGGTGTGCAACCAGACGCGTTCATCCCTTCTACAACCCCTGACTCCCCACCTACACCTAATCCTTTATGCACCCAATGACAACAAGGCGACAATACCTTAGTGACTTGGATCTATGCCACCATCAGCCCCACTCTTTTGAAACATATTATTTATCCTGGTGCTTTTCCAACTGCGCGTGAGGTTTGGTTATCAGTTGAACAGCTTTTCCATGATCATGTTCAAGTACGATATATGGAGTACAGGTCTGCTTTTGTTAACTCCAAAAAGGGCACTCAATCCATGTCTGATTACCTTCATTCCATTCGTAATATTGCTGATAATCTTGAATCCATTGGTCGCCAACTGAATGATGATGATATTATCATGCAAATCCTCGATGGCCTTCCAGATGAGTATGATGATCTTGTTACTCTTCTCACCTCCAAATCTCCTCTCCCTTCTTTTCTTGAATTGCGCTCCATGCTTCTTGCTAAAGAAGCACGCAAAGCCAAAGCTTCTTCTTCCACCACCTCTCTTTCTTTGGAACCCTTGCAGGCTCTTTACACTCACCACAAAGGCCGTGGAGGTGGTCGAGGTGGCCAGGGGGGAGGGGGGGCGTGGCGGTCGCGGATTTGGTTCTTCTTCTTCGCCACGTTCGAATTGGAATTCCTCTTCTCGTCCTCAGTACAATCCTTCTCGTCCTCCACAACCTGATTCTTTGAATCGTCAGGCCAGGCCTTCTTCCTCGGTTCTCGGCCCGCCTCCAGTTCAGTGTCAGCTTTGCGATGCTTACAATCACACTTCTCGCTACTGTCCCCAGCGGACCTATGCTGGTCTTCATAAGCAGCAAAGTCCCGTTTGGTATGCTGACACTAGAGCCACTAGTCACATGACTAACTCCACTGCCTCATTGGATTTTCATCAAGACTACAATGGCACCGATTCGGTCCAGGTTGGTGATGGTACGTTTTTAACCATCACACATGTTGGAGTTAAGCTTTTACGTCTTGGCTCATCTGTTTTTCGTCTTTTGGATGTTCTTGTTGTCCCTCGTTTAACCAAGAATTTGATTTCAGTCAAGAAGTTTGCTTTAGATAATTTGTGCTCTATTGATTTTGATTCTCTTGGTTTTTTCGTGAAGGGACAACACTCCCGACATCAACTGATTCGGTGCAATGACCCTGGCTCTCTTTACTCCATTCAGATAACTGCCTCCAGGGCATCATCTTCTTTGCAAGCCTTGTCCAGTGTCCGAGTTTCAAGTTCTCTTTGGCATCGTCGTCTTTGTCATCCCGGCATCCCTGTCATGCAGCAGTAAAGCATTTGAGTTTTGTTCCGCCTGTCAACAAGGAAAGCAAACTCAGTTGCCTTATCCCTCCTCTTTAGCACCTAGTCTGGGTTTATTTCATGTATTACACTGTGATGTCTGGACATCACCGGTTTCTTCTTTTACTGGATTCAAATACTATGTCCTTTTCCTTGATGAGTTTTCAAAGTACTGTTGGGTTTTTCCCCTGAGACATAAACATGAAGTTTTTGACAAGTTTCGTTCTTTGCATGCTGAAATACGAACACACTACAATCTTTCGGTACGTTTTTTACAAAGTGACGGGGGTGGAGGATTCTGTAATGCTAAATTTTATTCTTATCTTCGTGAGCATGGAATTCGTAGACGCTTATCTTGTCCTTATAGCCATCCCCAGAATGGAATGGCTGAATGCAAGCACCGTTCTTTGCTCAACTCTATCCGTGCTATTCTGTTCCAAGCAGGTTTATCTCCTAGTTTTTGGGCAGAGGCTTTGCAGTATGTTAGTTACATCCACAATCGCTTACCACATGTGTCTTTACAGTGGTACAGTCCTTTTCAACGACTGCATGGTCGTGCTCCTAATCTTGATCAGCTTCGTGTTTTTGGATGCGAATGCTATCCACTCAACATGGGTCCTAGTTATCACAAATTATCTCCTAAATCTCATCCCCATATTTTTATCGGGTTGTCTTATGATCACAAAGGCTATCGCTGTTTTAATCCTATCTCACGCAGAGTTCTAATCTCCAGGAATGTTGTCTTCAATGAAAATTGTTTTCCAGCCCTAAAACCCGCCAACACTCCTTTACCTGCTCAAGATTTATCCTTTGACCCTATGGCTGTAACGCGTCTGTCTACTGCACTAGTTCCATCCTTATCTCCTAATCTAACTCCTTCTCTCATTACTCCTCATCCACTTTTTACTTCTGCCTTAGATTCTACAAGATCTGCAGCTGAGTTGGTGAAGGTGCTCTCCTTGAGGGGGATAAAAAGCATCACGTCCCGAGTTCGAATCCCTAGTGCTGCAGCATGGTAAAGGATTTAATCGGGCGGAAGGAGTGATGTAACAATACCTGGGTTTGGTGGGTCCCTCGAGGGGAGGGCCTTCACATCTTGAGCTGCTGTATTACAAGATCTGTAAACATGAAGACATAGACCCAGGAAAGAAAAGAAGATAGAACAGCATGAACGTTAAGAAGAAGACAGACCCAACAGTAGCACCTATTTTCATCTAAAGAACAAATCATGTGTCTTCTTCAATGCCCCATGAACCAATACCACTGTCGCCCTAATCAACAGCAACACCAGAACGTTCAAAGAAACCCTCCTCAAGATCAAA